>CM054167.1:12957807-12962807 GCA_028751875.1 Rapana venosa | reverse complement strand
GGGGTGGAAAGTCTTGAATTTTGACATTTTCGTTTAAAAAAAAACAACCAACTGAAAAATCTTGGCGAGAAGGTTAGGCCCAGGCTATAATACTGTGTTACACAGTCTAGGACAAGGCTCGGTTGATGGCGTCTTTGTTCCGATGGACCCACATTTCGAAGGACTGCAGCTTGGAGTTGAACTGCTGGGTATCGCGGACCTTGTAGCGCTGGTCCTCGCGTACCAAGAAGTTGAACATCTGCGCCCAGTCCCGCACCCCGGGTAGATTGAGCTGACTGAATTCGTGTACCGTGAGCTGCAACCACACACACACACACACACGCACGCACGCACGCACCACACACACGCACGCACACAACACACACACACACACACACACACACACACACACATACACACACGCGCGCAAACGAAATTTTATTTTACGAGGGTAATAGAATAAGTTACAAAGACTTTTTTTGATCCAGCCCTCAACATGAAAAAAAAATGGGGAAAAAAAGAAAAAAAAAGAAAGAAAAAAAAAGAGAAAGACGATTGCAAGGAAAACAAAAGCAAAGAATGCAAACGAATACACATACACGCATGAAGAGAGAGAGAGACAGAGAAAGAGAGATAGACAGACAGAAAGACAGACAGAGGCAGAGAGGGAGAGTTTTCAAAAACAAACAAACAAACATAGATTGCATTGTTATGTAAAAATAACTCTAATGCACAACTGTGTAACAAAATTTGGATGGAATGTACTGATAACAAATCCTCTCCACACATGTCACCCAAATGAATAGACAAACTAGCAGTTTAACAGGAAAACTGACATACTACCGAACAGAAAAACATAATTAAACAAAGGATACCACTTAATTGCATGCCACTAAGTAGATATTGTTGATTAATACATTTGGGGAGAAAATGATGCCAGGTTTGTACTTGTCATGAAAAAGTCATGATACAATGTTTTGAATCTTTTATGGTTTGTTTCTGTTTTTAAAAAGACAGGAAGTCTATTCCGAGAGAGAGAGAGAGAGAGGAGAGAGAGAGAGAGAGAGAGAGGAGAGAGAGAGAGAGAGAGAGAGAGAGAGAGAGAGTATGACAAATTCTTTTATTTCGAGGATAATGAATAAGCACCCATGTGCTTTTTTACATCCAGTCCCCGCCCTTAGGGATATGTATACACACACACACAATTTATATATATATATATATATATACACATATACATATATGTATATAATATATATATATATATATATATATATAATATATATATATATATATATATATAAGAGAGAGAGAGAGAGAGAGACAGAGAGAGAGAGAGAGAGAGTGTGTGTGTGTGTGTGTGTGTGTGTGTGTGTGTGTGTGTGTGTTGGGGTGGAATTGAACCTAAGACTGTTCGAGTTTTGTCCACCTGCTGAGAGAGAGAGAGAGAGAGAGAGAGAGAGAGAGAGAGAGAGAGAGAGAGAGAGAGAGAGAGAGAGAGAGAGAGAGAGAGAGAGAGAGAGAGAGAGAGAGAGAGTGAGTGTTAGGGTGGAATTGAACCTAAGACTGTTCGAGTTTTGTCCACCTGCTGAGAGAGAGAGAGAGAGAGAGAGGAGAGAGAGAGAGAGAGAGAGAGAGAGAGAGAGAGAGAGAGAGAGAGAGAGAGAGAGAGAGAGTGAGTGTTAGGGTGGAATTGAACCTAAGACTGTTCGAGTTTTTGTCCACCTGCTGAGAGAAAGAGTGAGAGAGAGAAAGAGTGAGAGAGAGACAGAGAGAGAGACAGAACAGAGACAATTCACAATTGACAACATTTATTGCTATTTAGCAATCAAGCCATATAGCGCTGCAGGGCAGTAACAAACCGAAGGGATGCGATTACAATGACATGGAAACCATGGCAGTAGTGGTATGTACATCAAGATTCGATACATTATTGTCCTGTCTCAATTTTCAAAACAGCCTTTCCTTTTCCAGTCTGCAGCCAGCGAAGTCAGCCCATGTAAAACCAGATCAGGCCCCAAGATGATGTGATTCCTGCTCAGCATGCCCCACTGTCTCTGTGTGTTGTGTGTTAGGACACTGCTTCCCTTTACGAAGTCTGGCAAGCCTGACACGTTCTTCTGGCAACATGTTTTTCTCTTCTTGCTTGATGTATCAGAACACACACTTAGATTCCTCGCCAGTATCTCCATTACAAGAGTATTCCAGGGCGATGTCATCTGATTCACACATCACAATGTTTTGATCGCCTGAACTATGGACCACAACCTTTCCAAACCGTGTTTCTCTTGCTGTCCCCTAATCGATGCTGCACACTTTTGTCAGTTAGAGTAGACACATACTGTTTCACAATACCAGTATCAGTCATCCACTGTGCAGCCAACTGTCAGCTCTTCCTGCACATCAGATGCCTCAGAAGACACACCGATCTTGCTGTCTGTTGCTGGATCACACAGTAGATCAAGTGAATCTGGTGTGGCCGAGGCATTCACTGCACTGCTGACACACAGCTCTGTGTACACACTGGTTTGTTTTTCTTCTAGGGAGTCAATGTTACACAAGACCGGCTCTTCCAAGACACTGTCATTGTCACATTGGCAACTTGCCTGTCTTTCTTGGTGTTGTCTGCTTCTTTGGAGGTTGCGATGGATTTGACAAGGGGGCTTTTTGGATAGTACTGAACTCAGAGTTACAGTTCAGCACAGGGTCCCCCATTTCTGTTGACACTGACTTGTCAGCTGGCTTCATTGCAAGACCAACACAACCCTGCCACTCTCCACCGCGACTTTCCAACTCCATACGATGTTGTCGATCAGCGGGGCCTTTAAAGTTGTTATTACAGTTGCTGGAAGGCCAGTAACTGACATTTTGAAGCTAAAATGCAAAAATTTGCAGCAGCTTACTAACAGCACACCCGTTCAGTTCTCCTCTTGTCATGTCCTCCCACTGAGAGAGAGAGAGAGAGAGAGAGAGAGAGAGAGAGAGAGAGAGAGAGAGTGTGTGTGTGCTGTTGGGGTGGAATTGAACCTAAGACTGTTCAAGTTTTGTCCACCTGCTGAGAGAGAGCGAGAGCGAGAGAGAGAGAGAGCGCGAGAGAGAGAGAGAGAGAGAGAGATATGAGAAAGTGTACACAGGGTTTGTAGGTAAGCCTGTGTGACACAAGACACAGACAGGCAGACAGACACACACACACACACACACACACACACACACACACACACACACACACACACACACACACACACACCTCTCTCTCTCTCTCTCTCTCTCTCTCTCTCTCTCTCTCGGATGAGACTATAAACCGAGGCCCCGTGTGCGAACGCACGCAGAACATCTTGCGCACACCTTAAATCCTGTTCCGCTTTTCGGAAGAGTATGCCATTGTGTGCCCGTGGGAACGGATGACAAAATTTACAAAATCGCATACACACGGGGACTAGATGTAAAAAAGCACATAAGTGCTTATTCCATTATCCTCGATATAAAATAATAAATAAATAAACACAACACACACGCGCACTCACCACACACACACCCACACACACACCCCACACACACACAACACACACACGCACACTAACCCCCCCAGCCCCCCCCCCTCCCCACACACACACGCACGCACACACACTCTTACACACCCACACACCCACCCACACTACAAAACCAGCCTGCCTACCAAGCAAACAAGCAAGCAAGCAAGCAGAGAGAGAGAGAGGGACAGAGAGAGAGAGGGAAGAGAGAGAGAGAGGGAGAGAGAGAGAGGGAGAGAGAGAGAGGGGGAGAGAGAGAGGGAGAGAGAAAGAGGGAGAGAGAGAGAGAAAGAGAGAGAGGGAGAGAGAGAGAGGGAGAGAGAGAGAGAGAGGGAGAGAGAGAGAGCTAGAGAGAGAGAGAGAGGGAGGAGAGAGAGAGAGAGAGAGGGAGACAGAGAGAGAGAGAGAGAGAGAGAGAGAGAGACAGACAGACAGAGACAGAGACAGAGAGAGAGACAGAGAGAGAGAGAGAGAGACAGAGAGAGAGAGAGAGAGACAGAGAGAGACAGAGACAGAGAGAGACAGAGAGAGAGAGCGGGAGAGAGAGAGAGGAGAGAGAGAAGAGAGAAGAGAGACAGAGAGAGAGAGAGACAGAGAGACAGACAGACAGACAGAGACACAGAAAGAGAGACAGAGAGAGAGACAGACAGAGAGACAGAGAGAGAGAGAGAGGCAAGCTACCTGTCTGTCCTTGAAGATCTTGGGGTGCAGGTGTTTGCTGAGGACCACAGCCACCTCCCAGATGGTCAGCTTGTCCCCGCTGACGCTGAGGGTCTTGGTCAGGAAGGCTGCCTTCTCCCGGAGGATGCTGACCACCACGGGGCCGAGGTCCTCCACGCTCATCATGTCCAGAGGTGTGAACCCTGTGGGGATGTCTGCAACCAGGGCGAAGTGGATCAGATCACGGCTCAGTCACATGTAGTGCAGATATTATGAGCAGAATAATGATGATGACTTCTGACTATACAATCATTAACTCATTGGAGTCGCAGTGAAATGGATCCGGCCATTTTGTGGTGACCCGTGATTTTGGTTATATTTGAAAAATTCAGCAGACTTACCCAACATAATAATGACATACACATCATTGAAAAGTTTATAATGTCTACTTTTGAGATTGTTTCACAGTTTTTTAATAGATGACTGTATTTATTTTTTTTATACAAAGTTTCAAAATATGTCTCTGAATGCTGAAAAATAAAAAGTTTTGAAAATTAGGGTTGTGTATCTTATATGGCTTGAACTGTTCATCAACTAGTCCCCTTGAAGCAATGTGATGATTTTTCACCAAAGTAAAGTTCCCTGAAGCTGGCTGAATCCCTCTGATGTCACTTTTGTACAACAGATTTTTTTTAAAGAATCATAACACTGGAGAGCCTGAAATCCCAAAGATATCACTTGTTGACATGTCAAAGAAAATTAGCCAACAGACAAAAACTAGGCAAGCTTATGGGCAAGGAAAGCAACTGTGTTTAGAAAAATGATTGCCCT
>CM054167.1:12947807-12952807 GCA_028751875.1 Rapana venosa | reverse complement strand
CCCCCCCCCCCCCAAACAAAAAAACCCCACAAAACCCATGGATCAAACAATAGTAAAAGAAATCACGCGCTGTTAACCAATTATTACAAATCCTTAAACAATATCAAATAATCATAATGTCTCAAAACTCATTCAGAAAGGACAAATCAAAGTAAGGGGACAAAGATAGAAAAATTTAACCAAAGAAAACAAAAGAAAGAAAAGAAAGAAGATTTATTAATAAATTTTTAAAAAAGGAAAAAGGATAAAGCGCGAGAGTACGATATGATCACAGGTTTGAGATTTAGCAAGGAAGGAACAAAGAAAGAAAGAAAGATTGAAGGAAGGAAAGAAAGAAAGAAGGAAGAAAGGAAAGAAAGAAAGAAAGAAAGAAGAGAGGGAGGAAGGAAGGGAGGAAAGAAAGAAGGAAAGAAAGAAAGAAGGAAGGAAGAAAGAAAGAAAGAAGGAAGGAAAGAAAGAAAAAAGGAAGAAATAAAGAAGGAAGGAAGGAAGGAAGAAAGAAGGAAGGAAGGAAGAAGGAAGGAAGGAAAGAAAGAAAGAAGGAAGGAAGGAAGGAAAGAAGCAAGAAAGAAAGAAGGAAGGCAAGAAAGAAAGAAAGAAGAAAGAAGGAAAGAAAGAAAGAAAGAAGGAAGGAAGTAAGAAAAAAAAGAAAGAAAGAAGGGAGGAAGAAGGAAGGAAAGGAAAAGGAAGGAAAGAATGAAAGAAGGAAAGAAAGAAAGAAGGAAGGAAGGAAAGAATGAAAGAAAGAAGGGAGGAAGGAAGGAAAGAAAGAAAGAAAGGAAGGGAGGGAGGAATGAACGAAAGAAAGAAAGAAGGAAGGAAGGAAGGAAGGAAGGGAGGAAAGAAAGAAAGAAGGAAGGAAGGAAAGAAAGAAAGAAAGAAAGAAGGAAAGAAAGAAAGAAAGAAGGGAGGAAGGAAGGAAAGAAAGAAAGAAAGAAGGAAAGAAAGAAAGAAAGAAAGGAAGGGAGGAGGAATGAACGAAAGAAAGAAAGAAGGAAGGAAGGGAGGAAAGAAAGAAAGAAAGAAAGAAGGAAGGAAGGCAGGAAGGGAGGAAAGAAAGAAAGAAGAAGGAAGGAAAGAAGGAAAGAAAGAAAGAAAAGAAAGAAAGAAAGAAAGAAAGAAGGAAAGAAGAAAGAAAGAAGGAAAGAAAGAAAGAAGGAAAGAAAGAAAGAAAGAAGAAGGAAAGAAAGAAAGAAGGAAGGAAGGCAGAAGGGAGGAAAGAAAGAAAGAAGAGAAGAAGGAAAGAAGGAAAGAAAGAAAGAAAGAAAGAAAGAAAGAGAGAAAGAAGAAAGAAGGAAAGAAAGAAGGAAGGAAGGAAGAAAGAAAGAAAGAAAGGAAGGAAGGAAGGAAAGAAAGAAAGAAAGAAAAAGGAAGGAAGGAAGTAAATAAATAAAGAAAGAAAGAAGTAAGGAAGGAAAGAAAAAGAAAGAAGGAAGAAAGAAAGAAAGAAAGAAGTAAGGAAAGAAAGAAATAAAGAAAGAAGGAAGTAAGGAAAGAAAGAAAGAAAGAAAGAAAGAAGTAAGGAAAGAAAGAAAGAAAGAAAGAAAGAAAGAAGAAGGAAAGAAAGAAAGAAAGAGGGAAGGTAGAAAGGAAAGAAAGAAAGAAAGAGGGAAGGTAGAAAGGAAGTAAATAAATAAAGAAAGAAAGAAGTAAGGAAGGAAAGAAAGAAAGAAGGAAGGAAAGAAAGAAAGAAAGAAAGAAGGAAGGAATGAAATAAAGAAAGAAGGAAAGAAGGAAAGAAAGAAAGAAGGAAGGAAAGAAAGAAAGAAAGAAGTAAGGAAAGAAAGAAATAAAGAAAGAAGGAAGTAAGGAAAGAAAGAAAGAAAGAAAGAAAGAAGTAAGGAAAGAAAGAAAGAAAGAAAGAAAGAAAGAAGGAAGGAAAGAAAGAAAGAAAGAGGGAAGGTAGAAAGGAAAGAAAGAAAGAAAGAGGGAAGTAGAAAGGAAGTAAATAAATAAAGAAAGAAAGAAGTAAGGAAGGAAAGAAAGAAAGAAGGAAGGAAAGAAAGAAAAAAAAAAGAAAGAAGTAAGGAAAGAAAGAAAGAAGGAAGGAAGGAAGGAAAGAAAGAAAGAAGGAAGGAAGGAAGGAAGGGAGGAAAGAAAGAAAGAAAGAAAGAAGGAAAGAAAGAAAGAAACAAGGAAAGAAAGAAAGAAAGAAGAAAGAAACAAGGAAAGAAACAAGGAAGGAAGAAAGAAAGAAAGGAAAGAAAGAGAGAAAGAAAGAAGGAACTAAAGAAAGAAAGATGGAAGGAAAGAAAGAAAGAAAGGAAGGAAAGAAGGAAGGAAAGAAAGAATGAATGAAAGAAAGAAAGAAAGAAAGAAGTGTCAGAATGGCTGGACTGTCTTTTGCTGTCAGGGGCTAAGGCCCCCTGCAAAGAAATTAGGCCGACAGACGGCAAGTTTTATTCTTTTATCAGTGTGTGTGTGTGTGTGTGTGTGTGTGTGTGTGTGTGTGTGTGTGTGTGTGTGTGTGTGTAAGTGTGTATGTGTGTGTTTGTGTGTGTGTGTTTTAGTGTGTGTGTGTGTGTGTGTGTGTGTGTGTGTTGTGTGTGTGTGTGTGTGTAAGTGTGTGTGTGTGTGTGTGTTGTGTGTAAGTGTGTATGTGTGTGTGTTGTGTGTGTGTGTGTGTAAGTGTGTGTGTGTGTGTAAGTGTGTATGTGTGTGTGTAAGTGTGTGTGTGTGTGTGTGTAAGTGAGTGTGTGTGTGTGTAAGTGTGTGTGTGTATGTGTGTGTGTGTGTGTGTGTGTGTTGTGTATGTGTGTGTGTGTAAGTGTGTGTGTGTGTGTGTGTAAGTGTGTATGTGTGTGTGTAAGTGTGTGTGTGTGTATGTGTATGTGTGTGTAAGTGTGTGTGTGTGTATGTGTTGTGTGTGTGTAAGTGTGTGTGTGTGTGAGTGTGTATGTGTGTGTGTAAGTGTAAGTGTGTGTGTATGTGTATGTGTGTGTGTAAGTGTGTGTGTGTATGTGTATGTGTGTGTAAGTGTGTATGTGTGTGTGTGTGTGTGTGTGTGTGTGTGTGTGTGTGTAAGTGTGTGTGTGTAAGTGTGTGTGTGTATGTGTATGTGTGTGTGAAGTGTGTATGTGTATGTGTGTGTAAGTGTGTGTGTAAGTGTGTATGTGGTGTGTGTAAGTGTGTGTGTGTAAGTGTGTGTGTGTGTGTGTAAGTTTGTGTGTGTGTGTGTTGTGTTGACTTCAATTTTACGTCTGTTCACTTCTAGTGATATTAGACGACTGTGTGTGTGTGTGTGTGTGTGTGTGTGCGTGTGTGTGCGTGTGTGTGTGCGTGCGTGCGTGCACACGTGCGCGCGCTCGTGTGTGTATGCGCGCGCGCGCAAGCAAGCACAAGTGTAAGATCATTCACACAAAAGCCAGTGTGTGTGTATGTGTGTGTGTGTGTGCACGCGCATGATTGTGTATCTGTGTGTGTGTGTGTGTGATGACGTGCGCGTGCGGGCACGCATGTGGTCGTGTACATACTTGTAACGGATCAAGACAGAGGTCCAACAAAAGCATTGTTTTGTATGGAAAGCGGTGTAGAGCAGACTGTGTGCCCCTCCTCCTTCTAAACGGACTCCGGGCATCTTCTGGAGACTATGTCTTGTCTTGTCTTGTTTTGGTATTGTAGTAAAAGCATTGTTTTGATGGGAAGCGGTGTAGAGTAGATTTTGTGCCACCCTTTCAATACCTACTCAAAGCATCTTATCGAAACTTTGTCTTGTCCTGTTTTGCATTGTATTGTATTGTAGTGTAGGGAAGTGTTGCATTGTGTTGTTTTGTATTGTACTGTGTGGTATTGTAGTGTACTGTCGTATTATATTGTTTTATTGAATTGTGTTGTGTTGCATTGCATTGTATTGTATTGCATTGTATTGTACTGCATCACATTGCAATGTATTGTATCGTGTTATATTGTATTGCATACTTACATTCTGCCACAGCAAATATTCGGTATTCTCCGCCTAAAAACTCAAGTCTGTTATAACTAGCAAACCAGTTCATGCCATCAAATATACAGTCTTTTTTGCACGAAAACTATGAATCTCAATTTGGTCAAAATATTATGCTCATAAAAGATCACCCACTCCAATTTTTTTCATGGGGAAAAGTGCAAAGTGAGGGGTGGTGGTGGTATGAGGGGTTAAAAAAAATAATGATGACAACTGCATGTCCATTACTTTGAACTAAGGCACAGGACAAAAAAAATCACCAAGTCTTTTGAGGAGATGGGTGGGGGTGGGGGGTGGGGAGGGTTACAATCAATGATGACTACATCAACGATGACTCATGACTGATGTGTGAAAATGAATGATGACTACTGCATGTCCATTACTTTGAGTTAAGGCAGGGGACCAACACAACAACAAGAACAACACACACACACACACACACTCTCTCTCTCTCTCTCTCTCCAGCCTCGCCCTTTCTTCCCAGTTTGACAAAAGAAAATCGAACTGAATGTCAAAGTCCTTCGGATGAGACTATAAAACGAGGCCCCGTGTTCGAACATCTTGCGCACACGTTAAATCCTGTTCTGCTTTTTGGAAGAGTAGGCCATTGTGTGCCGGTGGAAACATGTCAAAATTTACAAAACCGCATACACACAGGGACTGGATGTAAAAAAGCACATGAGTGCTTATTCCATTATCCTCGATATAAAAGAATAAATAAATAAATAAATAAATAACACACACACACACACACACACACACACACACACACACACACACACACACACACACACACACAATTTGCAATTCTTTGCAATTCTTATGGCTTTGAATTTTTTGTCTGATACTGCTATTGATGTTTGCCAAATTCTGTTTTGCGTTGACTCAAAGGCAGTGTTAATGGCATTAAAGTCATGGCATGGTAAAATAAGGAATGATATTGTATTTGAGATAAAATTCCTGATACATTCTATTGCAAGCAGAGGCATCAGCATAACTTTTTGCTGGATCCCCTCTCATTGTGGAATTTATTCGAATGAGCTGGTTGATTCTTTGG
>CM054167.1:12922807-12937807 GCA_028751875.1 Rapana venosa | reverse complement strand
TCTCTCTGTCTTGTCTGCTCTTGTCGGTCGGTCGAGTCTGTCTCTCTGTGTCTCTATGTGTCTTCTGTCTCTCGTCTGTCTGTCTGTCTCTGTTGTCTGTTTGTCTGTTTTTCTCTTCTCTCCTCTCTCTCGCTCTCTCTCTCTTCTCCCCTCTCTCTCTCTCTCTTGTCTGTATGTGTGTGTGTGTGTGTGTGAGTGTTTTGTGTTTTCAAATTTATGCCCCGTTTTCTCACAAGCTGTGAAATAAGATAAAACAAAAAATATCAAAAAGCAAAAAACAACAACCAACCAAACAAACAAGCAAGCAAGCAAGCAAGCAAGCAAACAAAAAGCACCCCCCCCCCTACCGCACCCAAAAGAAAGCCCCCAAAACACACACAAAATCGTACAACAAAAGAAAGCAAGAGGGTGGGGAGAAGGTGGCAATGTATGGGGAAAGGAATCTGAAATCATTAATAAGCGATGAATAAGAAAAAAAACCCACACCACTACTAGTCTATATCAATGAACTGGACGGGACGGGATAGCCTCGTGGTTAGAACATTGCGCTCGCAATATGACAACCCGAGTTCGATTCCCGTTCAAGGGGAAATTTTCCCCTGGAGTTAAAACATCAGTGCAGACTCCACTCTCCCCAAAAGTCCTTCGGATGAGACTCTAAACCGAGGCCCCGTGTGCGAACGCACGCAGAACATCTTGCGCACACGTTAAAATCCTGTTCCGCTTTTCGTAAGAGTAGGCCATTGTGTGCCAGTGGAAACAGATGACAATTTACAAAACCGCATACACACGGGGTCTGGATGTAAAAAAGCACATAAGTGCTTATTCCATTATCCTCAATATAAAAGAATTTTTAAAAAATTTTAAAAATAAAACTGCAATGAACAAAGAGGAATACACATTTCTAACTGTTCCTAACAAAATTAATGATAACTAGAAACTATGTGAAAAAAATGTTAATAATTAAATAACATTTAAAAAAAACACACAACAAAGTGATGCTCATTAATGGCACAGTTACCCCTCACAATATCAAAATCAATTAAACAGATCTGGAATACGTTCAACATTTCAAATATGCAGGCTCTGTAAAAGAGAATGATGACTCCCATCCACAAGACATCAAAGCTAGACCTCAACATCAGAATTGTCAAAACGCTAATCTGGCCTGTAGTGCTATAAATTATATATTATGGGTCAGAAGCCGGGACACTACGAAAATGAGAAAGCGCCAAAATAAACGTAACCAAAATGTGGTTCCGCAGGTGACTCTTAAAGAGTCAAATGGTCAGATAGAAGAATAAATGAAAAGCATTCTTGGTGAACTCTTAGTGCAAAGACAAATGTTGGCTGAAACTGCTTTGGGCAGACTTGAGGTATGTTGATCATGCAAAACAGAAACAAAGAGACATATCTGATGACGACAGTTCTCTCCAAGACCTTGAGGGCAAAAGAAACAGAGGCAGGCCACCAATATCCTACATTGCCAACATCACTGAGATCAGGAGACCGTAGAAGAACTCAGCGGAGAGAGAGAGAGAGAAAGATGGTGATCCCTTGGTGCATTGCGTGGTGGAGCTCCTTCCTACTGACGACAGCGGCGATGGAGACAGTTGAAACGAAATCAACAATTCTGCTGCTACTAGTTTTACACCGTCATCATCATCACACCACCACCACCACCACTTCTGCTTCATTTATGTACGCATTCATAAAAGTATACAGCAGAAATCGATATCGATAACAGATCGTTTCCGATCACAGGAAAAAAAATCGATTTGCTCCCTCCAGATCGCCACACGTTTAGCGCCGTGAACACCATAACTGGCCAAGTATGTCTATAGACTCTTTTGAAGTCCACACTGGCCCAGCGAGTAGCCTACATTATTTTGCCTAGGGCGGGGAGATTAGGTTTACATAGAGTACATAGAGGTCATATCGATCCACCCAAGAAAAACCATAGGTAAATGTCTTCTCTGCAAGCCCCCCCCCCCCCCCCCCCTCCCCACCCCCACTTCCCACCCCTCCTACCCCTACTTTCTCTATGTACTTGAAAGGACTGAAGAAAGACAGCCAGAGAAGGTTTCGTTTGGTCATGAATTGGCAACAAATCGTTGAACCGTTAGGTTTGTTTAGACATGGGTTTTTAGTAAAAAGATACAAGTGATATTATGGGGAGTTGTTAGTGTCAAAAGAAGCAAAGTCGAATATTTTTTTTAAAAAATCTATCAAAGACCTGTTTTATTTTCTTTTCTTTTTTTTTTTTTGCGTTCGTCAGACAGCCGGCTGTTTCTGTGATGAAGGCAACAGTACGCTGAAGGTTCTCCAAGTTACTATAGAGCTTCTTGGTCACTGGGGTGGTATGGGTCAGTCAGGTCAGATCCTCTTCTTTCAGAGTGCTACCTCATGTAGCTAGTGGGCAGGACTGCATGCAGCACATGTTGTGTCTGTTGTCTGGTTGATGCCAGTCTTGCAAGGGTAGCACTGCTCTGCATGAACTATGGGGAGCTCCATGATGATATTCGAACTGAATGTCAAAATCCTTCGGATGAGGGCTATAAACCCAGGCCCCGTGTTCGAACGCATGCAGAACATTTGCGCACACGTTAAATCTGATCCGCTTTTCGGAAGAGTAGGCCATTGTGTGCCCGGGGGAAACAGTGACAAAATTTACAAAACCGCATACACACGGGGACTGGATGTAAAAAAGCATGAGTGCTTATTCCATTATCTCGAAATAACCCGAATAATTTTTTTTAATGAGCTGTAATATGACATAACATATAAAGCAAAAAGTTCTGGCTCTTTTTTAAAAATGTATTCTACCTACAGTAATTTGTAATAGTATGTCTTTCAACACAATACAATAGGTGGCTCTTTCTGTCTTTAAAAAAAAAAAGAAGTTATTTTAAAGGCACACCACAGTCCTTATTTAAAGGAGGGAAACATTATACAGGAAAGAAAGAACACACACACACACACACGCACACACACACGCGCGCGCGCGCCCGCGACACGTTTACATATATGTACAACTCATATACAGTGACAAGTCATTTGGCGCAGCCTTACTTGTATTTTGATAGAAATTATTTTTTAAAAACCCAAAAATACCCTACTGTAAACCCGATCTTTTTACGCAAGCGAACTACGTAGCCATTTTTTTTCCACACTTGTGATTTTATGGTGGCAGTTATTCTGAAAGAGAAGGCTGTACTTGATTATTTCTTTCACTGCTTGGGTCAAGATAGTGTAGAAAAGGGTTAAAGTTCTTTGAATTTGTACAAAAGAGCAACAGTTTTGTTGTTTAGTACAGAGAGAGAGAGAGAGGAGAGAGAGAAGAGAAGGGGGGGGGGGGGGGGGGGGGGGGGGGGTTTTGGGGGGGGGGTTTTTTTGGGGTTTTTTTTTTTTTTTGGGGGGGGGGGTTTTTTTTTTTGGGGGGGTTTTTTGGGGGGGGTTTTTTTTTGGGGGGGGGGTTTTTTTGGGGTTTGGGGGGGGGGGGGTTTGGGGGGGGGGGGGGGGAAAATTTTGGGGGGGGGGGGGGGGGGGGTTTTTTTTTGGGGGTTTTTTTTTTGGGGGGGGGGGTTTTTTTGGGGGGGGGTTTTTAAAAATTTTTTTTTTAAAAAGGGGGGGGTGGGGGGGGGGGTTTTGGGGTTTTTTTTTTTTTTTTTTTTGGGGTTTTGGTTGGTTTTTTTTTGGGGGGGGTTTTTTTTTTTTTTTGGGGGGGGTTTTTTTTTTTTTTTTTTTTTTTTTTTGGGGGGTTTTTTTATTTTTTTTTTTTTTTTGGGGGGGGGGGGGGGGGGGGGTTTTTTTTTTTTTTTTTTTTGGGGGTTTGTTTTTTTTTTTGGGGGTTTTTTTTTTTTTTTTTTGGGGGGGGGGGGGGGGGGGAAAAAAAAAGGGGGGTTTTGGGGGGGTTTTTTTTTTTGGGGGTTTTTTTTTTTTTTTTGGGGGTTTTTTTTTTTGGGGGTTTTTTGGGGGGGTTTTTTTTTTTTGGGGGGGGGGGGGGGGTTTTTTTGGGGGGGGGGGGGGGGGGGGTTTTTTTTTTTTTTGGGGGGTTTTTTGGGGGGGGGGGGGGGGGGGGGTTTTTTGGGGGGGTTTTTTTTTTTTTTTTTGGGGGGGGGGGGGGGGGGTTTTTGGGGGGGGGGGGGGGGGGGGGGGGGGGGGGGGGGGTTTTTTTTTTTTTTTTGTTTTTTTTGGTTGGGGGGTTTTTTTTTTTTTGGGGGGGGGGGGGGGGGGGGGGGGGGGTTTTTTTTTTTTTGGGGGGGGGTTTTTTTGGGGGGGGGGGGTTTTTTGGGTTTTTGGGGGGAAATTTTTTTTTGGGTTGGGGGGTTTTTTTTGGGGGGGGGTTTTTGGTTTTTTTTTTGGGGGGGTTTTTTTTTTTTTTTTTTTTTTTTTTTTTTTTTTTTTGGGGGGGGGGGGAAAAAAGGTGTTTTTTTTTTTTTGGGGGGTTTTTTTTGGGGTTTTTTTTTTTTTTTTTTTAAAAAAAAAGGGGGGGGTTTTTTTTTTTTTTTTTTTTGGGTTTTTTTTTTTTTTTTTTTTTTGGGGGGGTTTTTTTTTTTTTTTTTTTTGGGGGGGGGGTTTCTTTTTTTTTTTTTTGGGGGGGGTTTTTTTTTTTTGGGGTTTTTGGTTTTGGGGTTTTTTTGGTTTTTTTTTTTTTTGGGGTTTTTTTTTTTTTTTTTTTTGGGTTTTTTTTTTTGTTTTTTTTTTTTTTTTTTAATTTTTTTTTTTAATTTTTTTTTTTTTTTTTAAAATTTTTTTTTTTTTTTTTTTTTAAAAAAAAAAAAAAATTTTTTTTTTTTTTTTTTTTTTTTTTGGGTTTTGGGGGTTTTTTTTTTTTGGGGGGGGGGTTTTTTTTTTTTTTGGGGGGGGGTTTTTTTTTTTTTTTTTTTTTTTTTGGGTTTTTTTTTTTTTTGGGTTTTTTTTTGGGGGGGAAAAGTTTTGGTTTTTTTTTTTTTTTTTTTTTTTTTTTTTTTTTCAAAACAATAGGTGGGGTCTTTCTGTCTTTAAAAAAAAAAAAAAGTTATTTTTTAAAAGGGACACCCCAGTCCCTTTTTTAAAAGGGGGGAAAAATTATAAGGAAAAAAAGGGAAAAACACAACACACACGCACACACAACGCGCGCCCCCGGCCCCCCGCACCGTTACAATATGTACAACCCTTTTACAGTGAAAGCAAATTTTGGGGAGCCCCTTTCTTGTAATTTTTTAAAAGAAAATTATTTTTAAAAAAAACCCAAAAAAAACCCCACTGTAAACCCATCTTTTTTGAAGGAATACGTAGCCATTTTTTTTTTCCCCCCCTTGGATTTTATGGTGGCGTTATTCTAAGAGAAGGCTGTACTTGATTATTTTCTTTCACTGTTGGGGCAAAAATAGTGTAGAAAAAAGGGGAAAAATTTTTTGTTGTCAAAAGACAACAGTTTTGTTGTTTTAAATAAACCAAACGAGAGAGAGAGAGAGAGAAAAGAAAAGGGGAAAGAGAGAGAGAGACAGAGAACAGAGAGACAGAGAGACAGAGACAGACAGAAAAAAAGAGAGAGAGAGGGGGAGAGAGGGGTAGAGAGAGAGAGGAGAGAGAGGGGAAGAGAGAGAGAGAGATTTTATTTTTTTTAATTTATTTTTTTTTGGGATTTAAAGAAATAAAACAATCAGGGTTGGGGTTTTTTTGTTTGGGTTTTTTTTCATCTAGCCCCGTGTGTATGTGGTTTTGAGATTTTTTTTATTTGTTCCAAACGGCACGCAAAGTACTTTTTCGAAAGCGGAAGGGTTTAACGTGTGCCAAGTGTTCTTATGCGTTCGCACACGGGGCCCCGGTTTTTTTTAAACCCAAGACTTTTTTTGGGGGAGTGGCGTCGGGATTGATGTTAATCCAAGGGAAAAAAATTTTTCCCTTAAAAGGGAATCGAACCCCGGGCGTCAGGCCCGCGAATTTTCCCAACCATAGGGGTATCCCGTAGAGGGGAGAGGGGAGAGAGAGAGAGAGAGAGAGAGAGAAGAGGAGAGAGAGAGGGGAGAGAGACAGAGAAGAGAGAGAGAGGGAGAGAGGGGAAGAGAGAGAGAGAGAGAAAAGAGAGAGAGGAGAGAGAGAGAGAAAAGCAGTAAAAGCAAAAAGCAATACTGACAGTAACAACCAAAAACAAAAATTTTTATTCCCGAAAAATAAAACCCCCCTATTTAGGTTTAGAGAAGCCCGCAGTTTAAAAACCCCTTTTCCGCAACAGCTCCTGGGGGTGCGGCAGCAGAAATACCCAAAAAAAGTACTAAAGGCCCAAAAAGTAGCAGCAGAAGCAGCAGCAGAAACAGTAGTAAAAGATCATATAAATGTAGTCCCTGATTTTTTAAAACACCGCAAACAGCGCAAACAGCAGCAGCAGCAAAAAGCAGTTTTGTAGTAGAAGCCCCAAACGAAGTTGGAGAAGGGGTTTGTAAC
This sequence comes from Rapana venosa, assembly GCA_028751875.1. Classification (NCBI taxonomy): domain Eukaryota; kingdom Metazoa; phylum Mollusca; class Gastropoda; order Neogastropoda; family Muricidae; genus Rapana; species Rapana venosa. The sequence goes on along the minus strand of CM054167.1, from coordinate 12,931,378 downwards.
AGCAGTTTGAAACAAAAGTAGTTCAAACAAGACATCAGTGGGAACAATGTATAGTGTAGTAAAAGAGTTGTACAAAAATTGCCGTAGCAAAGGTTTTTTATTTATTTAAAATTTTTTTTTAAATTTTCCCTGGGTCCCTTTGCAAACTCCGAAGTTCACTGATAGTGAATTTAAAAAAAAAAATATACCATTTAAATCAGGCAGATTTTTCTGATGAAAATTGGGCTGCTCTACCCCCGGGGGGGAAGGGGGTCCCCACAATACAGGCCCCCCTTTTTTTTCTTTTTCCAAATTTTCAATGTATTGTTTTCCCCAAGGGGTGCAGGCCTTTTTTTAAGAATTTTTCCGGAACAATTTTTGTGTTGCTGTGGGTTCTTTTAAAAAGTGCGCTGTAAAAAGGGAAATCGGGTTTTTGTCTCAACCCCAAAGACTAGCACCCCGCCCCCACTCACGGTCTAGTAGATGGGGGGGGGGGGGGGGAGTTTTCGGGGGCAAATGGGGGTTTAAAACCCCCGCACACTTCCCACCCGGCCTTTTTCCCCTTTCAAGGCAGGTGCGGGTTTCGTTAGACCCCCGAGGCCCCCCGAGTTTTTTCGTATCGACCGTTTTTTTTCCCACGTTTTGGGAGCAAAAGGAAAAACTATGCCAAAGGGGGTTTATTATGTTTGTCCGTCCCGGGCCGACGATGACCCCCAAAAAAGCGAGGAGGCAGTGCTGTTTTGGAAAATGGGGAGAAATTTGTTTATAGTGGAGAAAGCCTTTGGGCCCCCCCCGTAAATTTCCCCCTCTCTGGGGCCAAATAGGGCCCAAGGACATTCCCGCGTTGAGATGGGTTTTCCCAAAAGGGCCCAACCCGCCCCCGGGCTGCCAAATAAAGGAAAGGAAATCAAGCCCCCCTAGTCAGAGGTCATAGTCGATCCTAAAGATAAAACGTAAAGTGGAAATTTTTTGAGTGGGAAAAAACCCCTGGTCCCTACAGCCTCTCCTTTGTGTTGCCCCGGTCATTGGTTTTTTAAGAACTGGTGGGTAAAGGCCCCGGCGCTGAGGCCCCAAAAATAGAGCCCAAAACGCCTACTTTGTTTTGGGGGTTTGTATTTAATTTCGTGGGGTTTCAAAAGCTCGGCTGTTTTTTTGGAAATGTTTTCCCAGTTTAACTGATGAGGTCTTGGCCCCGGGCAAAAGCTGTGTGTCAGTTACTGATGTAGTTAATTATTTTAAAGGGTTTCAAATAAAAGTTATTATTCCCCGGGTTTGTTTTCCCTTTTTTAAAGGGGTTTTTTTCCCTGGGGTTAAAAATCATGCAACTCCCCTTCCCCCAAAATTTTTTCGGGTGAGACTAAAAAAAAAGTGGCCCCCTTGGCAAAGCACGCAGAAATCTTGCGTACAAAGTTTAAAAGGTTCCGCTTTTTTTAAGAGTAGGCCCCGGGGTCCGGGGGGGGGGAAAGGATGACAAAATTTTAAAAAAAAAGATAAAACCGGGGGGTGGATTTTTAAAAAAGCGCCATGATGCCCTTTTTCCAATTTTCCTCGTATAAAAAAATTAAATTAAAAAAAAAAAAAATTTTTTTTGTAAAATGTTGTGTTTGGGGTTTTTCTTCAGCCATGAAAAAGTCTTAACCATAACAAACCCCCACTTTTTTTTTTGAAGGATTAAAAAATATTAAGTCGGAAATATGGCTGCCTATTTTGGCGAGGTACTTAAAAAAAAAACCCGTATACAGCTAAAACCCCTTTAATTTAAATAAAGTGCAAATTTTAACTCACAGTGTTCCCCGGGGGGGAATGATTTTGAATTTCCCCAAATTTGGGTGAACCCCCCGGGAAAGTTAAGCGGGGGAAAGCAACAAACGCAAAAAAATCAACAACAACAACTAAGAGGACAAAAAATTTGATTTTTAAATTTTTGTGTTTTTGTTTTTTTTAGGGCCCCGTAGATGCATTTTAAAAATATGAATGCAAAGGGGGAAAATTTTAAATTTTGGGTAGAAAGGACTAAAAACCCAAATCAGTTTTCTTTTTTTGATTCATTGCTCGGCTTCGTCCTTTCCCTTTGTCGTATCTCCCCCTTTTATGGTTCTTGTCTTTTTTGTTTTTTACGTTCTCTGTCTCTGTCCTTCCCCTATCCCCCTTTTTCCCCTCTTTCCCGTCCCCTCCTCTTTGTTTTTTCTCTTCATTGTTAGCTTTGTTTCTTTCAAATTTTTGTTAAAGTTGGTTTTATTTATTTTCCCCTTTTCTGTTTTTTCCCCCCCCCTTGTATCCTCTTCCCCCTGCCCCTATGTTTCTGGGTTTTTTCCGGATAGGGGAAAAGGTGTGTGTGTGTGTCCCATCTTTTCTTCTTCTCTCTCTCCCCTCTTTTCTCCCCTTCCCCTTTCTCTCTCTCTCCTTCTCTCTCTCTCTCTTCTCTCTCTCCCCCTCCCCTTTCCCTCCCCCCCTCTCCTATCTTTGGGCAAAGTAATGAAAACCCAAGTGCACACCGGGAAAATTTCCTGAATTTTCCCTTTGTATTTAAAAGTACATGCAGAAAAAACAAAAATGCCGTTTAAAAAACAAATAACCCGGGATTTTAGAATAAAAAAATTTAAAAATAATAATAATAAAAAAGAGAAGATGATTGATTATGTTTATGATGTGATGATAATTATGATGATTGTGATGATGGTGGTGGTGTTTTTGATTGATGATTTAGTTTAAAAATTTAAAAATAAAAATAATTAAAGATAAAAGTTGCTTGAATTGGACTTGTCGCTGAGGCCCGTGGGCAGACCTCCCACAGGGGTGACAAAAAGGAGAAAAAACCAGGCACTGCACAGACCCTTGGTTTGGGGAAAACACACACACACACAGCCGCAGCAGTAAAACACACCCGCACGCACCCCCGCATTTCAAAACCCCCACCCCGCCGCCGCACGCACACACACAGCACGCACGCCCCGCACGCACGCACAACACCCCAAACAAAACACACACACAGGTGAGAGGTTTCCAAGTTATGTCATAAAAGAAGAGTTTAACCTCCAAAACCCAAAAAAAGAAAAAGGGAAAAACAAAAAAAAAAAATCCCCCCAAAAAAAAAAACAAAAAAAAGAATAACCGGGATTCAGGGGATTAAAAAACCCCAAAAAACCCCAACCCCTTTTTAAAAAAAAAAAAAAAAAGAAGAAACCCGGGATTAGAAAAAAAAATAAAAAATTTAAATGTTCGTAAAAAGACCCCCCAATTTAAATCAAAAAAAATAAAATTTACATGGGCAAAAAATTTATAAGTTTTAAAGAGGAGGGGGGAGGGGGTGGGAGGGAAAGGGGAGGGGAGAGAGAGAGAGAGAAGGGGAGGGGAGAGGGGGGAGAGAAGAGAGAGAGTTTTTTTTTTTTTGAGAGGGGAGAGAGAGAGAGAGAGAGAGAGAGAGAGAAAACTTAGATTAATTTTAGAAGCAAACTGGGTCAAAATTTACAAACAAACCCTACAAACAAGAAAAAAAAACAAAACATTTGTTTTCAAATTCAAATCCCGGTGGGGGGTGAGTGGGCCCTTTTTAAAGGGTACACACCAGGGAAAAAATTTTAAAGGGCAGTTTGTTCTTTGTTTTAGAGTTCGAGTGGAAAAAAAATGTTGGTGGGTTTTTAAATTTTTTTAAAACATGAATTTAGGGCTGGCGTTGGGTTTTTGGGGTTGAGGGCTAGAAAATACCCGTAATTTAGAGAAATTTGGGAAAAAAACCCTCAAAAAGGGTTTGCCCGTATTCCTACAGCGTTTTAACCCGCGCATGCATATTGGGTAAGGAAACTAGCAGACGACAAATGACTGAAGGGGGGAACAGTGTTTTGACCAAAATTAAAAAAAAATTTTAAACCTACCTTTTTGGGTTTTAAAAAATTTCATGGGTTTTTTTTGTCAGAGGTAGTCTTTCACAAAAAGTGGGGGGTTTTTTTTCTGTAGTGCCCCCCCCTTTGTTCGTGCAGAAAGAATATAAAAGTTTTCATAGAAAAACAGAAGGGAAAAAAGTGGGTTTTTTAATACTGGTGTGCACCCCAGTCACGCAGCCCTGTTGGGGCAAGGGGATTAAAGGAAGCTGCCGTCCCCTTTGATTGGGGACGTCCCCTAATTTTACCTTTTTTTTCCCCGCTTTGTCCGCGGGATTGCTCGCTCTTTGTTCCCTTAGGTCCCCCCTTTTTGATGTAAAAATCACCCGTCACTGAGCCCTTTCATCCTGTACTCACTCCCCCCAGAAACTTTCGGGGTGCAAAAACGGCCGGGGGAAATAATAATTTGGGAAGACACAAACCCAAAAACCCCAAAAGAAAAAACCCAGCGAGGGCAGCACGAAAAAAAAAACGCAATCAAAATATCGTTTTTTTTTTTGTTTTAATTTGTTTTTGTATTTGGTTTAAGGTTTTTGTGTGTATGTGTGAGTGAAGTGGGGGGGGGGGGGGGGGGGGGGGGGGGAAGGGGGGGGGGGGGGGGGGGGGGGGAAAGGGGGGGGGGAAGCAGTTGGTGTGTCTTTTTTTAAAAAAAAATGTTTTGTCTTCCCTTTTTTTTTTTGGGTTTTTGGGTTTTTTTTTGTTGTTTTTTGTTTTGTTTTTATGGTGGGTATATTTTCAAGGGTGTTTAAAATTTTTTCAATTTAAAAGGTTTAAAAATTGTTTTAAATTTTTTTGGTTTTGTTTTAATTCCCTTTTTGAAAATGTTATTTTCTTCTCTTGTTTGATTTGTAAGGTTTATCATTTATAGGGTTTTTTTTCTTGTCTTTTTTTTCTCCTTTTTTTTTTCTTTAGATAATGACTGATGAAAAAAGCAAATGCACTGCTTTTAAACAAAATACCATCCGAAAAAAAAATTTGACTTTGACTTTTAATTTTTACGCGCATGTACGCACGCACACATTTACTTTGTTTTAAATAACCCTTTTTATGAATTTGGGCCCTTTAAAAAAAAAGAGAAGAAAAAGAACACACACACCACACACACATTGTCAAGAGTCAAATAACACGGCTGGCAGGTCCACAGGAACCCCTTCTCACCATCGTCAAGAAGAAAAAAGCTGACATGGTTCGGCCACGTCACCCGCCACAACACTTGCCCAAAACAGTACTGCAGGGAACACTCGAAGGTGGCAGAAGGAGGGGAAGACAGAACAAGTCATGGATGGACAACATCAGAGAATGGACCAGGATGAATGACTCGGCACTACTGCGCAGAGCCGAGGACCGAGATGGATGGAGGAGGCTTACCACGGCATCGTCTTTCATGTCTCCCCCACGACCGCCAAGGTCACGGGTCTGATGATGATGACAAGTGATATTATGGGGAGTTGTTCGTGTCAAAAGAAGCAAAGTCGGAATTTTTTTTAAAACATCAATCAAACACCTGTTTTATTTTCTTTATTTTGCGTTCGTCAGACAGCCGGCTGTTTCTGTGATGAAGGCAGCGGTACGCTGAAGGTTCTCCAAGTTACTATAGAGCTTCTTGGTCACTGGGGTGGTATGGGTCAGTCAGGTCAGATCCTCTTTCTTCAGAGTGCTACCTCATGTAGCTAGTGGGCAGGACGGCATGCAGCACATGTTGTGTCTGTTGTCTGGTTGATGCCAGTCTTGCAAGGGTAGCACTGCGCTGCATGAACTATGAGGAGCTCCATGATGATATTCGAACTGAATGTCAAAGTCCTTCGGATGAGACTATAAACCGAGGCCCCGTGTTCGAACGCATGCAGAACATCTTGCGCACACGTTAAATCCTGATCCGCTTTTCGGAAGAGTAGGCCATTGTGTGCCGGTGGAAACAGATGACAAAATTTACAAAACCGCATACACACGGGGACTGGATGTAAAAAAGCACACGAGTGCTTATTCCATTATCCTCGAAATAACAGAATAATTTTTTTTAACTGAGCTGTAATATGACATACATATAAAACAAAAAAGTTCTGGCTCTTTTTGAAAAATGTATTCTACCTACAGTAATTTGTGATAGTATGTCTTTCAACACAATACAATAGGTGGCTCTTTCTGTCTTTAAAAAAAAAAAAGAAGTTATTTTAAAGGCACACCACAGTCCTTATTTAAAGGAGGGAAACATTATACAGGAAAGAAAGAACACACACACACACACATACGCGCGCGCGCGCGACACGTTTACATATATGTACAACTCATATACAGTGACAAGTCATTTGGCGCAACCTTACTTGTACTTTGATAAAAATGATTTAAAAAAACAAACCCAACCATATTATTGTAAACCCGATCTTTTTACGCAAGCGAACTACCGTAGCCATTTTTTTCCACACTTGTGATTTTATGGTGGCAGTTATTCTGAAAGAGAAGGCTGTACTTGATTATTTCTTTCACTGCTTGTGTCAAGATAGTGTAGAAAAGGGTTAAAGTTCTTTGAATTGTACAAAAGAGCAACACTTTTTTGGTTGTAGCTATGCCTATGTCCTCAGAGGAGAGAGAGAGAGAGAGGAGAGGAGAGAGAGAGAGAGAGAGAGAGAGAGAGAGAGACAGAGACAGAGAGACAGAGAGACAGAGAGAGACATACAGAGAGAGATTTAAAAAAAAAGTTTTTTCATTTATTCTTTTATATCGAGGATAATGGAATAAGCACTCATGTGGGTTGTTTTTTTTTACACCCAGTCCCCGTGTATATGCGGTTTTGAACATTTTGTCATCTGTTCCTATCGGCACACAATGGCCTACCCTTTCGAAAAGCGGAACAGGATTTAACGTGTGCACAAGATGTTCTGTATGCGTTCGCACACGGGACCTCGGTTTATAGTCTCATCCGAAGGACTTTTGGGGAGAGTGGCGTCGGCACTGATGTTAACTCCAAGGAAAAATATCCCCTTGAACGGGAATCAAACCCGGGTCGTCAGATTGCCAGCGCAATTTTCTAACCACTAGGCTATCCCGTGAGAGAGAGAGAGAGAGAGAGAGAGAGAGAGAGAGAGAGAGAGAGAGAGAGAGAGAGAGAGAGAGAGAGAGAGAGAGAGAGAGAGAGAGAGAGGAGAGAGCAGTAACAGCAATAGCAATACCGAGCAGTAACAACCAAAGTCAAAAATCTTTATTCCTGAAAAAGAAACACCCCACTATTTATTTTATTTTTATTTATTTATTTATTTTTTTGCTGCCTCATCTTCTGACGACCCCCGTCCTACTGTTCCCACGCCGCTCATTCCAATCTCCCCGCCACAACCACACCCAGATTTGTTATGTCTCATCCTCAGGGTCGGAAGTCCACAGGGAGCCCATCACTATCAGGCCGCCGTGGGGCCACCAGCCAGAGGGGCCCTGCACTGCTGCTGGGTCAATTTACACCCCACTATTTAAGTTCAGCAGAAGCAGCAGTAACATCAATTGCAGCAACAGCTCCTGCGGCCGCGGCAGCAGAAATACCAACAAAAGTGCTAGGCCTAAAAAGTAGCAGCAGCAGAAGCAGCAGCAGCAGCAGTAGTAACGATCAGTAATACTGTAGTCAATGATAGTAGCACCAGCAGTAGCAGCAGCAGCAGCAGTATTGTAGTAGAAGCAGCATCGTAGTTGTAGCAAGCAGTAGTAACAGCAGTAGAAACAGTAGTAGCATCAACGACATCAGTGGAAACAATTGGCCCAGGCCAAAAGCTGTGTCAGTTATTGATGCCAGCTAATTGCCAAGGCCTACATCAAAATGTTGTTATGTTTAAAATGTTGTGTTGAGATTGCCTTCAGCCATGACAAGCTCTTAACATAACAACCTGCACTCTCCTTTATAGGAGAAAAAATCCTCTGAAGTCGGAGTATGGCTGCCTATGTGGCGAGGTACTTGAAAAGAGTCATACACGCAAACTTCTCACCCAGGGTGTACTTCCTATCTCACAGTGATTCCCAGGTGGGATGAGTGAGTCAGAGTGCATGTTGTGGGTGACCCCCAGGGTGTAAAGCTGGGGAACGCACAACAACAACAACAGTGGAAACAATAGTATAGTGTAGTAAGTAGCAGTTGAAGTACAATATTGCCGTAGCAACGGTCTTTTTATTTATTTAGTTAGTTATTTTTTCGTGGGTCCTTAGCTAGAGCTCCGAAGTTCACTGATAGTGAGATTAAAAAAAAATATATATATATATATATATATATACCACTTTAAATCACGGCAGATTTCTCTGCATGAAATTCGGGCTGCTCTCCCTGGGGAGAGCGCGTCGCCACAAGAGCAGCGCCACCCATTTTTTTTATTTTTCCAGTCTGCAACTGTATTTGTTTCCCTACCGGAGTGCAGGCTTTTTTCTACAGAATTTTGCCAGGAACAATTCTCGTGTTGCTGTGGGTTCTTTTACGTGCGCTGTAACAAACGGAACCTCGGTTTATCGTCTCATCCGAAAGACTAGCACCCAGACCACCACTCACGGTCTAGTGGATGGGAGGAAAAGTTTCGGGCGTAAACGGGGTTCAAACCACCGCACATTGCATGATGATCAATGACAATGAGGATGACGTAATTATGCTGCTGTGGAAGTGCATATGCTTTGAGACTTCTTGACAGGGTTGTACTCTACGCTTACTATCATAATATATCCCAACGTCAATCGGGCCCGAGAGATACAG
>CM054167.1:12915307-12917807 GCA_028751875.1 Rapana venosa | reverse complement strand
ATCTATCTATCTATCTATCCATCTGTCTGTCTGTCTGTCTATCTATCCATCTCTCTCTCTCTCTCTCTCTCTCTCTCTCTCTCTCTCTCTCTCTCTCTCTCTCTCTCTCTCTCTCTCTCTCTCTCCCTCTCTATCTATGTATCTATGTATGTATGTATGTATGTATGTATCTATCTAATCTATCTATCTATCTATCTATCTATCTATCTATCTATCTATCTATCTATCTATCTATCAAAGGCTTGTCTTTTTAAAATTTAATTATTCAATTCATTCCTGTATGGTTTCATTGATTCGACAGCTTGTATAATGACCACGGACGCTAAAGCCTAGAACACCCCATGCATGGCAGTTCCTTCTGCTTGCTGTTGTTAGCCCAGGCTATAATTTTGTTTCAATGTTGCGTTCCTCGGCTAGAGCTCTGAGGTTCCTTCGCATGAGACTATAGGAACGCACGCAGGACATCTTGCGCGCACGTTAAATCCTGTTCCGCTTTTCGTAAGAGTAGGCCATTATGTGCCGGTGGGAACAGATGATAGAATTTTCAAAACCGCATACATACGGGGGGGACTGGATGTAAAAAAAAAAGCACATAAGTACTTATTCTATTATCCTCGATATAACAGAATAAAAGAAAGAAAGAAAGAAAAGGTTCACCAATGTTCAGGTTTTGCGTAAGCGACCATTTGCTTGGTCGCGGGTTCGATCCCCGCTCGGCTCGGTGTTGTGTCCTTGGGAAAGACACTTTACTCCTATTTTCCTCACTCCACCCAGGTGTACAAGTGGGTACCAGCTCTTCTGGGGAAGTATCTGGCGACAGACTAGCGTCCTGTCACAGGGGTGGTGAAAAACCATCAGTTCGCTTAACGCTACAGAAACCGGGATAAGCTCCGGCTCTATGGGCCTTCTGGCTCGAAAGAACATACTTTTACTTTACCATTTGCTTACCATCAAGGTAGCCGCATTCCGACTTTGGGGATGATGTCTAAACAATGACACCACTGTTCATGCGTTTTCTAAAATGTTGTCGTGGGTTCCTACCGACCCGTAATGGTCTACTCTTTCGAAAGGCGATGCAGGTCACTTGTGCGCAAGATGTTCTGCGAGCTGTTTACTCCAGGGATGTCGGTTAATAATCTCACCCAAAGGAGTTTATGAGGAGTGGAATCGGTGCTGATGTTAATTCTGGGATTAAAAAAATCAAATAATTATGTACGTTAAAGATCCCATGTCAAGCTGCAGTGGGTAAGGGGACCACAAACATACCCAGCATGCATCTTGTACAACAAAAGATGAGCTGCTCTGAAGTCAGAATGTGTGGGCTGAGGCCAGCAGGCTGACCTCCTGCTGCACAGCTTCAAGCACAGTAGGAGAAGACCAGAGAGAGAGAGGGAGAGAGATGAGAGAGAAAAGAGGGGAGAGAGAGAGGGAGAGAGAGAGAGAGGGAGAGAGAGAGAGAGAGAGAGAGGAGAGAGAGAGAGAGAGAGGAGAGAGAGAGAGAGAGAGAGAGAGAGAGAGAGAGAGAGAGAGAGAGAGAGAGAGAGAGAGAGAGAGAGAGAGAAATTTTTTATTTCGAGTGTAACGGAATAAGCATTCATGCCGGGTTTTTTTTTTATCCAGTTCCCGTGTGTATGCAGTTCTGTAAATATTGTCATCCGTTCTCACCGGCACACAATGGCATACTCTTCCGAAAAGCGGAACGGGTTTTAACGTGTGCGCAAGATGCTCTGCGTGGGTTCGCACACGGGGCCTCGGTTTATAATCTCATCGGAAGGACTTTTGGGGAGAGTGGAATCGTTATTGATTCGAACCCGGGTCAGAGAGAGAGAGAGAGAGAGAGAGAGAGAGAGAGAGAGAGAGAGAGAGAGAGAGAGAGAGAGAGAGAGAGAGACAGAGACAGACAGACAGACAGACAGACACAGACAGACAGATAGACAGACAGAGAACTCTGAACTCTGAATTTTTTTTTTAATGTACATCGGCCTTAGACCACAATACACTTTGAGGGGAAACAATAGAAGAAGCAAAGAAAATGAAGTATAATTTCTCGTAAACTTTGGTAGAACTTTGGCACAATACCATGGCGTGCACTCAAAACTGGATACTCTTGAATATGCATATTCCAAAATCAAAACTGAATAGAAGCGAGAGAGAGAAAGAGAGAGAGAGAGAGAGAGAGAGAGAGAGAGAGAGAGAGAGAGAGAGAAAAGAGAGAGAGAGAGAGAGAGAGAGAGAGTCTTGAGTTCAACACTGTTCTCTCAAGTCTCATAGTCTCTGAGACCATACTGTTGTCAATGGATTATACAATTTTTCATGGTTTAGCTATGGGATTGTGGTGTTGACACTGGGTTATACTTTTTTATATATAATAAAACGGCTTAGCTTTGAGATTGTAGCGTTGAAACTGGATTAAAATGTTGTAGATGATATTTAGCTTTGAGATTATGATGTTGACACTGGATTATAGGGTTTTAGATGATTAAGCTTTGAGACAATGGTG
>CM054167.1:12902807-12907807 GCA_028751875.1 Rapana venosa | reverse complement strand
CTCGAAATGAAATCTTTCAGAAGACTTCTTTCTTCTCCTCTCTTGGCAGGACCACAGGATCAAATGAATGGAGAGTAGCAAGAGGTGTATGCTTGTCCGTCGTGTTCGACGATGACCTCCAAAACAGCAGAGGAGGCAGCTGCTGTTTTGGAAACTGGGCAGAAATTTGATTATAGTGGAGATGCCTTGCCCACAGTACATCCCCACTCTCTCGGCCAAGTGGGCATAAGGGCAGTCAGCGTTGGAGATGTTCTCCAAAGGCCAACCAGCCCCCAGGGCTGCAGCACATAAGGACTGTGCGAGTCAAGCCTCCTAGTCAGAGAGTCATAGTCAATCACTAAAGACTAAGCTGTAAAGTGGAATTCCATGGGTGGGAAAGAAAGCCACTGGTCATACAGCCTCTCACTTTGCTGTTGCCCCCAGCGTCAATGGTTTAATCAAGAACTGTGATAAAGCCCAGGCGCTGACGGCACAGCAAGAGGTGATCGTGAAAGCTCGGCCACAGGAACTCCTTTCTGGCTGTTGCAGGGAGGAAGAAGTTGACATAGCTCGGTTAGGTCACAGCTCTCTCTCTCTCTCTCTCTCTCTCTCTCTCTCTCTCTCTCTCTCTCTCTCTCTCTCTCTCTCTCTCTCTCTCTCTCTCTCTCTCTCTCTCTCTCTCTCTCTCTCTTTAATGTATATAAATATTTAGGAATCTGTTTTTCTACTAAGCTTAGTTTCACAACTGCATGTAAAGATCTGGCAAGTCGAGGTAAACGAAGCTTGTTATTTGTGTTGAAAAAACTACGAATATTGAATAATAACTCTTTTGACTTGTTCATTAAGATATTTGATGCACAAATACAACCCACTGTGTTATATGGTTCAGAAATTTGGGGCTTGGATGCAGCTGTAACACATTGTGAATCAGTGCACCTCTTTGCTTTAAAGCAGTTTTTAGGCTTAGATAGACGTACACCTAATGATCTTGTTTATAGTGAAACTAATAGATACCCTCTCTCTGTTAATGCTGCTGTAAGATGCATTAGATATTGGATTAAGATTCTGCATATGAATGAAAGCAGGCTACCTTTGAAATCCTACAAGATGCTTTATGATCTAGATGTCAAAGGGAAAAACAACTGGGCAATACAAATACGTACCTGTTTGTGTAAACTCGGGTTTGGATTTGTTTGGCTCAATCAAGGAGTCGGAAATTGTAGAGAGTTTATTAACGCTTTCAGGCAAAGATTGATTGACTGCCGATGGCAGCAATGGAGTGATCATATACAAAACAGTGAAAGATTTCAAATGTACAGACAATTTATAAGTTCGCATGATGTCAAACCTTATCTAAAACTTGATATGGATATACATTTGAAAAGAATTTTGTCTAAGTTTAGACTTGGTGTATCAGATATAAATGTTCATAAATTCAGATACAGAGAACATGATATTGACGACCTCAGGCTGCTATGCCCATTATGTAAGCAAGCACCGGAGGATGAAGTACATTTTGTGTTGTGCTGTCCAGTTTTTGAGGATGTTAGGCAGAACTACATCCCTGTTAAATATAGTAGACAGCCTAATTTATTTCGACTCTGTTTACTCCTGGCATCAAGTCATCCTGAGGTTGTGCGCAGCCTCACTTTATATTTGTGTAGAGCTTTCAGAATAAGAGATAATGTTATCCTAAGTGATATTTTTGTAGCTGACTTTTTGTTATACAGTAACATGTTGTCTGTGTGTGTGTTTTTTTGTTTATTTTATTTTATTTTTTAACCAAAATACTAAGCAGTTCGGCAACCCCCTTCATGTATGGGCCAATGGCCTTTTTGTGAATAAATCATTCGAGTTCGAGTTCGAGTTCGAGTTCTCTCTCTCTCTCTCTCTCTCTCTCTCTCTCTCTCTCTCTCTCTCTCTCTCTCTCTCTCTCTCTCTCTCTCTCTCTCTCTCTCTCTCTCTCTCCAAGACTGTACTACGCAGGATGGAGGAAGACACAGGGGCAGACAGAGGAAGAGCTGGACATGCAACATCAAAGACTGGACCATTCTGGACATGGCAACTCTGCTGTCTCACCTGTCGGCATAACCCAGTTCGGTGTCAGCCGCCACGCCCAACGGTAATGACAGGATCCTCCATCTAAATTTGCTACAGTTCTACCCTAAAAAAAAGTTGAAAACAGACCCGCCTTGAAAAAAACACAAACATATCGACCAAACTGTCCTTTGTTGTCCCCTCTGCAACCATTTCGGTCAAGAAACTGATATTGATGTTGACGGATGAATTGTACATTTAAAAAATCCTATACAAACAGTACATGCATTTATGGGCCAAATTCCCTCTCTTTTAGGCTTGTTTTCTACCCATTTCGTATAAATCTCAGGCAAGCGTACAGCATTTACCAAAGCGTTGAAAAATATACACAGTAGAAGAATAGCTTCTCATGCAATAGTGCACAAACTTGGTACATTTGATTAACAAAGTCAGCAAACACTGTGTCTCAATGTTTCTCTGTTGTCTGCTAACCTGCAGTCTTCTCATTTGAATCAGTTTCCATGTTACGTTATGATTGCCAATTGAAACTAACATCTAGACTCCTCACCAGTTCCACACATCACTGATGCCAACTATCACCAATTCCACACTTCCCTGATGCCAACTGTCACCTGTTCCACACATCACTGATACCAACTATCACCAGTTCCACACATCACCAGTACCAACTATCACCAGTTCCACACATCACTGATGCCAACTGTCACCAGTTCCACACATCACCAGTACCAGCTATCACCAGTTCCACACATCACTGATGCCAACTGTCACCAGTTCCACACATCACCAGTACCAACTATCACCAATTCCACACATCACCAGTACCAACTATCACCAGTTCCACACATCACCAGTACCAACTATCACCAGTTCCACACATCACCAGTACCAACTATCACCAGTTCCACACATCACTGATGCCAACTGTCACCAGTTCCACACATCACCAGTACCAACTATCACCAGTTCCACACTTCCCTGATGCCAACTGTCACCAGTTCCACACATCACTGATGCCAACTGTCACCAGTTCCACACATCACTGATGCCAACTGTCACCAATTCCACACTTCCCTGATGCCAACTGTCACCTGTTCCACACATCACTGATGCCAACTATCACCAGTTCCACACATCACTGATGCCAACTATCACCAGTTCCACACATCACCAGTGCCAACTGTCACCAGTTCCACACATCACTGATGCCAACTGTCACCAGTGGTGCATGAAATAAACTAGCAACAGAGTTAGCACCATCTGCAGAGGCATAGATGACATTACCCTCGTGCAGATGGGGTGATGTAAGGATAATAACTTAAACGTTGAGTCTGACGACATCTTTCATTATGTTCTTACTGTATATCTAAAATCCCTAGCTGCATCTGCCACAGTTTCATTCATTTTAAAAAAATTATTTATTCTTTTATATCGAGGATAATGGAATAAGCACTTCCCGTGTGTATGCGGTTTTGTAAATGTTGTCATCTGCTCCCACCGGCACACAATGGCCTACTCTTACGAAAAGCGGAACAGGATTTAACGTGTGCGCAAGATGTATCATGCCACATTGTGAAGCAGACAGCCAGAATGTGACAAAGGAGAACTACGAGTCACAGGAAATGTCTACGTGTAGGCCCAGTCTGGTTCCAGACACTTGCCCATGTGGATGGTGCCACTGGATGGAATCCAGCAACAAAACCGTGGCAGGATTTGAAATGTCTCGTCTGGAAGACCACGATGCCACAGCACGAAGTTTTTCCACCGTTAACTTTGTTCTCTTTTGAGGGCTGACGTTCGTGCATTCTTCCTTCTTGCCCCCTGGTTCTGTTTTATCAATAAGCGCAGAAGTTTCTGGAATGGAATTTGAGGATTTCAAACAGGTGCGTTCTTCTGGATTGGTGCAGGAATTGCTCTCTGATTTCCAACAACATTTTGGATACAAGGTGCTCAAGAAAATTCTTCCAGCCGCACTGTAACGTCTGATTATGAGAATGCTCACACTTAAGACAACAGCCACACACACCACAACAGGAAAAACAGTTCTTAAGACCAATAACGAACCATCTTTTCCAGCCTCCCTCCCTTTCGGAGTTACAAACACAACGCAGTTTGAAGGCCAGAGCGAAGTCCAAGAGGATGAAGAACACTCCAGCCACGAAGGATTATGCGCTGAAGGGGTCAAAGCATCGACACTGGTGGATAAAACGCAAGAGTCCTTGAAGCCACTTTCAATGCAGACAACGTAGCAGACCTGGGGAGACAGGCCTTGCAATATTGGGAACTGGGAGTTCTGTCTCTGAAGCAGCACACATGAAATCTGTCCTGAAACCTGCCATGATTGTCGAGAAGCATTCAACAACAACGTCCCATTTGGCTTCGTCCTCCAATAAGCCAGAGTGTAGTTCAGCCATTGTTTCCCGTCTGCTTGTAACAATTTCGTAGCCTCATTCCAGATTAAATTCGATGTAGTTTTTTGTTTCAGCAAAGTTATCAAACCAACGCTAAGTTTGGCGGAAGATGATGTCAGGGCGTTGGTTTTGAGGTGGAGGCGATATTGGCAGCGAGGTCCCGCCCATTTTCCTCCGCAAAGGCACTGGGCATGCGTGGTGTTGTCACGTGTGAGGTGTGATTGACAAGGGTTGCCGTTCAAGCACTGGAGCTGTTGGCATGATGTGGCAGTCACTGCAATACATATGCAGCACGCATGTGTAACACCCAAGTGCACGCATACACGCAGGCACACGCTTACACACGCAGACAGGCAGGCAGGCAGGCAGGCAGGTACACACACACACACACACACACACACACACACACACACACACACACACACACACACACACACACACACACACCACACACACACACACACACACACACACACACATAAACACACATACATCATTTTTAGTGGATAGAGGTTAAAACAGCACCCTCCCTCCCCACTTCCACACACCACC
>CM054167.1:12862807-12887807 GCA_028751875.1 Rapana venosa | reverse complement strand
AATGCGTGCGCTTTTGATTTGTCTTTGCAAGATATTGCGCTATATAAGTTCTATTTATTATTATTATTATTATTATTATTATTATTATTATTATTATTATTATTATTTTTGCTTGTCTCTCGGTCTGTCTGTTTGGGTTTTGCTTGTTGTTTGTCTCCAGTTCTCGGTCATTTGGCTGACGTGACCAGTCTTCTGTTTGCGTTTCCATGTAAGAACTCTGCATGTCACAAAGCTGGAGTTCCTTTCTGTGTTTGCACCCATAATTACCTCTGAGTGACATATTTCTCTTACAGAGAGGAGTTAAAACACTGTAAGCTTGCAGCTGTAAACTGATAACAGTCAACAACAACAACAACAACAACAACAACAACAACAACAACAACAACAACAACGTCGACGACGATCGCCACCACCACACGTGCCACTGCGGGAAACCGTTTAATATTACTTAAGGTGAAAAGACGTTGAATTAAAGCAAACACACACACACACACACACACACACACACACACACACACACACACACACACACACACACACACACACACACACACACACACACACACACACACACACACACACACACACACGTATGCACGAACACACACACACACACACGTATGCACGAACATACACACCACGCACGTATGCACGAACACACACACACACACACACACACACGCGCGCGCACGCACACACGCACACACACGCACGCACACACACACCACACATACACAGACACACACATAAGCACACACACAACACACACATAAATACATACACACACACACACACACACACACACACACACACACACACACACACACACACACACACACACACACACACACACACACACACACACACACACGCACACACACACACACACACACAATTCGACTCGTCTTTCACTTCTATACAGGTTATATCACTTTATAAAGCAGCTCAAACACAATGAGAAAGCACCAAAGAAATAGGCAGCAACAACCAAAACCCACTGATAAATAACTAACCATACAGGAAGACAAACGAAACGAATGATTTACCTGCATTAGGGAGAGAAGATTTGAATCACAATCCCCAAGTCGTGAATTGAATTGAACTGGAGGGTCGGGGTCAGATCGCAATCCGAAGTCCTGAATTGAATTGAACGGAGGAGGGTCTGTGGGTAGGGTAGGCTGATGTCTTTAAAAACCTCACACACAAAGTGTGCAGAAAGAGGTAATGGCAGATGTTTAGGGTCGTCACTTGTCCTTTTCTCTCAGCTCCACTTACTGTAGCTAGGTTAGGTTAGGCTAGGTCTAGTATAGCTGATAAGAGATTTTCCTGTGTGTGTGTGTGTGTGTGTGTGTGTGTGTGTGTGTGTGTTGCGTTGTGTGTGGTGTGATGGTGGTGGTGGAGGTGTGGTGTAGTTGTGGGGGTGTGGTGGTGGTGTGGTGGTGGTGGTGGTGTGGTGTGTGTGTTGTGTGTGTGTGTGTGTGTGGTGTGTGTGGTGTGTTTTGTGTGTGTGTGTGTGTGTGTCAAAGTCATCAAGTCAATTTTTTAAATTGATGTTGAAAAGTGCATTTGGTTTTCATCAGCCATATGTGGGTGTGTGTGTGTTTTTGTGTGTGTGTGTGTGTGTGTGTGTGTTGTGTGTGTGTGTGTGTTGTGTTGAGGTAGTGTTTTGTGTTGTGTTGTGTTTGTGTGTGGTGGTGTGTGTGTGTGGTGTGTGTGTGTGTGGGTAGTGTGTTGTGTTGGTGTTGTGTTTTGTGTGTGTGTGTGTGTGTGTTTGTGTTGAGGTATGTGTGTTGTGTTGTGTTTTTTGTGTGTGTGTGTGTGTGTTGAGATGTGTGTTGTGTTGTGTTGTGTTGTGTTTGTTGGTGTTGTGTGTGTGTGTGTGTGTGTGTGTGTGTGGTTGGTGTGTGTGTTGTGTGTGTGTTGTGTGTTGTGTGTGTTGTGTTGTGTGTGTGTGTGTGTGTGTGTGGTATGTGTGTTGTGTTTTTATGTTAGTGGTTTGTGAGGATGTGTGTTGTGTATGTTGTGTTTGGTGTGTGTGTTGTGTGTGTGTGTGTGTTGGTGTGTGTTGTGTGTGTGTGTTGTGTGTGTGTTGTGTGTGTTGTGTTGTGTTGTGTGTTGAGTGTGTGTGTGTTGTGTGTGTTTGTGTTGGTTGTTGTTGTTGAGGGTGTGTTGTGTATGTGTGTTGATGTGTGTGTGTTGTGTGTGTGTGTGTGTGTTGTGTTGTGTGTGTGTGTGTTGTGTGTGAGTTGTGTTGTGTTGAGTGTGTGTTGTTGTGTTGAGGTTGTGGTTGTGTTGGTTGTGTTGTGGTGTGTGTGTGGTGTGTGTGGTTGTGTTGGGTGTGTTGAAGTGTATGTGTTGTGTTGTGAGTGTGTTGTGTTGGTTGGTGTGTTGTGTGTGTTGGGTGTGTGTGTTTTGTTGGTGTGAGGTGTGTGTGTGTTGGTGGGTTGGGTTGTGGTGTGTGTGTTGAGGTTGTGTGTGTGGGTGTGTGTGTGTGTGTGTGTGTGCGTGTGTGTGCGTGTGCGTGTGTGATCTTTATTGAGAGTAAAAGATTAAGTTTACACAACTTTTTTTTCATCCTGCCCTCACAAAAATCAAATCAAGACTTACTAAAAGCATTCAAAGGACAGTGTTAATCTACGTTAAAAAGAACAAAAATGAATAAGGAAAACATTTCTTTAAAAAAATCAGTGTGTGTGTGTGTGAGAGAGAGAGAGAGAGAGAGAGAGAGAGAGAGAGACAGAGACAGAGACAGAGACTCAGTCAGAATAAGAAAACATTACTGTCGTGTAGTCAGAGCAAGGCTTATTTGACTGGAAGCAGAAACATCTATAGTCACCATGTTCTAAAAGATGCAGATTCAGAAATGTCTGCGATTTGTCTATGCTCTCGCTCTTTTGACCAAAAAAAAAAAGAATCATGCACATTATGTGATCGGAACAGATGACAAAATTTACAAAACCGCATGCACACGGGGACAGGATGTAAAAAAGCACATGAGTGCTTATTCCATTATCCTCGATTTAAAAAATTAAAATCTGAGCGCTTTGATTTGTTGCTTTACAAGATTCAGCGCTATATAAATTCCATACATTATTATTATTATTATTATTATTATTATTATTATTATTATTATTATTATTATTATTATTATTATTATTATTATGTCTAACAGATAGTTCTCGTCGTTGAAAATCTTTCTTTTTCGTTGTTATTAATGTTGCTCATTTGTTTCTTTTCTAACGTTAGATAAAAAGGTTAGTCTTAAATCCTTAAATGATATGCAAACATCATTTAAATGATGCTTGTTCTCTGTTGTGTTACAACATTATTAATACATTTTCCTTTTTCTCTCTGGTATATTTGTATATCTTCTTTGCTCTAGCCTTATATCATGGGAATTGGAAAGAAATCAGTTGAATATGCGTTAATGACTTTTGATCTTGTATATCAATAGTTCAATAAACATGTGAAACCTAACTTTAAATTACTTTTTTGTTGACCCAAAAAATTTATATACAGTTGTTTTTTGTTGGTTTTTTTATTTATAGCATAACATAATCTTTTGATATCTAATGTATATTGATTATTCCACACATGTTGTGAAATCCAATGTTTTGAAAGATTGCTTTCATTGAATATATCCAGTGATCATTTTCATCATTTCGATGCATTTCATTATAAACCAATTTCAAATATAAAATTCTCTTTTGACTATCATTTTCAAAATTAATGGGTATCTGTTTAATTCCCCCAAGACAGGCAACATCATTGTTTTCTTGTGAACTTGTGGTTTGTGTCTGCATAATTGTGCGTGAATATTTTCATGAGAAAACTGACCGGATAAACATTTTTTGAACAGATTATATCATTTTTGAAACTACCTTTCATATTGCAATTACAAGGAAACCATATCTCATTTCCATCAAATGTTAACATAGGCGTTATCAGGGCACCGAACAACTGCAGAACGTTTATCCTCCGGACATCTCTTTGGAGGGCTTTGTTGTTGTTGTTGTTGTTGTTGTTGTTGTTGTTGTGCGTTCCCCAGCTTTACACCCTGGGGGTCACCCAGAACATGCCACACTCTGACTCACTCATCATCCCGCCTGGGAATCACTTGTGAGACAAGGAAGTACACCGGATGAGAAATTTGCGTGTATGACTCTTTTCAAGCACCTCGCCATATAGGCAGCCATACTCCGACTTCAGAGGATTTTTTTTTTCTTCTTCCTTTAACAAAAGGAGAGTGGCAGGTTGTTATGTTAAGAACTTGTCGCGTGTCATGGCTGACGGCAATCTCAACAACACAACATTTGACAACATAACAAACATGTTAGTGCAGGCCTTGGCAATTAGCTGACATCGATAAAAAAGCAAAAACTGACATCACAGCTTTTGGCCTGAGCCAAGGAGGGCTTTTGAAGGGTGGATCAGTGGTCTGGGGGGTAACGCACCTGCCTAGAAAGCCAAAAGTCCGTGTTGCACGTGTGTGGTGGTTTGGTCCCCGTTTGAGCCAGAAACACCCCTCCCCCCCCCCCCCCCCCCATCCACTAGACCCTGAGTGGTGGTCTGGGTGCTAGGTTTTTCGGATGAGACGATAAACCGAGGTTCCGAGTGCAATACTCATTTAGTGCACGTAAAAGAACCCGCGGCAGCAAGAGAGTTATCCATGGCCAATTTTTTTTAAAGAAAAAAGCCAATCTGGTAGGAAATCAAATACATATATGCCGACAGGAAAAAAAATAATGGGTGGCGCTGCTCTTGTGGCGCTGCGCTCTCCCCCGGAAGAGCAGCCCGAATTTCACCCAGATAAATCTGCTGTGGCTTAAAAGTGGTATACAATACAATACAATACAGTACAATGCAATACAGTACAAAACAGTACACTACACTACACTACACTACACTACACTACACTACACTACAATACAATACAATACAGTACAATGCAATAGAGTACAATGCAATAGAGTACAATGCAATACACTACAAAACAGTACAGTACACTACACTACACTATACTGCACTGCACTGCACTGCACTGCACTGCACTACACTGCACTACACTACACTGCACTACACTGCACTGCACTGCACTACACTGCACTACACTACACTACACCACACACACACACACCACACCACACCACACCACACCACACCACACCGCACACCACCGCACCACACTACACTACACTACACTACACTGCACTGCACTGCACTACACTACACTACACTACACTACACTACACTACACTACACTACACTACACTACACTACACTACAATGCAATAAGAACATAAGCAGCTTTATAACTTTGTTGGACTAAGTGGTCCTGGGCGACTTGAAGTTTTCCTGACTGGTGAAAAACTAGACCAAGATACTTATTATCTTTTTGTTGCTTCAATTTATTTATTTATTTATTTATTCCACTTTAAGTCACGAGATTTCTCTGCGTGAAATTCGGGCTGCTCTCCTTGGGGAGAGCGCGTCGCCACAAGAGCAGTGCCACCCTTTTTTCTTCTCTTTTTCGTCTGCAACTGCATTTGTTTCCCTATCAGAGTGGCTTTTTCTAAGAATTTTGCCAGGGACAACTCTCTTGTTGCCGTGGGTTCTTTTACGTGCGCTGAATAATTTTGTGTAATACGTCTCATCCGAAAGACTAGCTCCCAGACCACCACTCATGGTCTAATGGATGGGGGAAAAGTTTTGGGCCCAAACGCTGTGACCACATTTGAAAGAAATAGGAATTTTCAGGGACAAATTTTGTGAACATTATGACTTTAGGTTGTGTTGTTTTTTCCTCGTTTACTTTGAGTCCCCATTGTAAGCAATAGGCCAACTCGTGCAATTTATCCAGTTTAGATTGAAGATCTGGTTTTGTAGGCGGTTTTTGGGGTTGTTTTTTTTTTCACAGTTGTAATCCTATGTTATTTTCTTATTTAAAGAGTGTAAGACCATCACAGTGGGAAAGACAAAGGACTAGGAGTGCAGCACAGGGTCAACACAGCCACAAAGTGATGGGAACATCAACATTTGAAGGTGGCAGGATGGTTAAGACGTTTGCCTGCCAACAAGTAAACCGTGAGGTTCTGGGTTCGATTCCCAGCCTCGCCCTTTCTTCCCAGTTTGACAAATAAATCCAACTGAATGTCAAAGTCCTTCTGATGAGACTATTAACCGAGGCCCCGTGTGCGAACGCACGCAGAACATCTTGCACACACGTTAAATCCTGCTCCGCTTTTCGAAAGAGTAGGCCATTGTGTGCCGGTGGGAACAGATGACAAAATTGACAAAACCGCATACACACGGGGACTGGTTGTAAAGAAAAGCACATGAGTGCTTATTCCATTATCCTCGATATAAAAAAAAAAGTCATCTGAGCGCTTTGATTTGTTGCTTTACAAGATTCAGCGCTATATAAATTCAATACATTATTCTTCTTCTTCTTCTTCTTCTTCTTCTTCTTCTTCTTCTTCTTCTTCTTCTTCTTCTTCTTCTTCTTCTTCTTCTTCTTATTATTATCATCATTTGGACATCACGCATTTTTAGGACACCTCAACTGGTCCTGTGGTTTCAATGACTCGGTCAACCATACAGTGAGTGGATGAAGAAAGAAAAGAAGAAGTGTTGTAATCTTTAAAAGTTATGCAGGATTCACCATGAATCTAAACACTCTGAGATGGGTAATGTTGTTGTTGTTGTTTTTAATGTCTGAAGCTAAGTAGAGTGACACGTAGCATTACAATCAGATAATAAAAGCCGTATGTGGTTTTGTAGTTGATAACAATATCAGACTGTCTGCTTACGTCAAACCTGGGACCACTACTACATTCTTTGTTATGCAAACAATATTAGACCATCTACTTATTTCAAACCTGGGACCATCTCTCTCTCTCTCTCTCTCTCTCTCTCTCTCTCTCTCTCTCTCTCTCTCTCTCTCTCTCTCTCTCTCTCTCTCTCTCTCTGTGTCTGTGTTGTTGTTGCTATTGTTGTTGCTGCTGCTTAGATTTTATGTCTGTTCACTCAAAGTGATATTAGACGATGGGAAGAGGGGGGGGGGGACTTAATGGATGTGTGCAATGAAATGGATAGATATTCCTTAATAACAGACAGCACAAAGAAAAGAGCTAACACAGATAGCAACAAATAAGTAGATGAGAAATGAAATGCTAATATAGCTTATGATGTAACTATAGCTAATGAGTGAGTGAGTGAGTGAGCGACTGAGTGAGTGAGTGAGTGAGTGTGTGTGTGTGTGTGTGTGTGTGTGTGCACGGATGTGCGCGCGCGAGGATGTAGCGTGTATGCTTTTGCTTGCGTAGCAACAATGTGCTTAATTGTATACGCTTGTGGCGTATAATAATGCACATTTGTATGTTTGTACGTGTGCTCACGTGCATTCATACGAGTGTTGTAAGAATCATGGAAAAGACGACAGCAAAGTTGTTCTTGTTGATGAAAATGATGAGATTAAAGCATTAGGCTGCTGATGTGGAGTATCATCATCATCAATGCCTTTGTGCCTTATTGGCACGTAGGGCAGCAACAAATGTTCTTCACTCCTGTCTGTCCTGGGCCAGCTTCCGGATGGTTCCCCAGGTATGTTGGAAGGTCTTCAGCTCTGTTTCGACAGTCCGACGCCAAGTGTTCTTGGGTCGTCCTCGTTTGCGTTTTTGATGTGGAGTATGATGACGTCAATAATGATATCAGCAAGCACGTTAATGGGATGTGCATACGTGCGTGCGACCGTGTGGTGTGTGTGAGAGAGAGAGAGAGAGAGAGAGAGAGAGAGAGAGAGAGAGAGAGTAGAGAGAGAGAGAGAGAGAGAAAGAGGGGGGGGGGGGGGCGCAGGAAGGGCGTTAAACTTTGGTGGTTTCGTTTGATAACTGCAAACAATGAAAAGAAAGTCTCCTCAGTAGCCTGCAAATTACAATCAGGAAAACTCAAGTGGGCGTGGGCGTGGGCGCGTGGGAGCGTGCGTGCAAGTGCGCGCGCGTGTGGCGTGTCTGTGTGTGTGTGTGTGTGCATGCACACGGCAGGAGGGGGGGGGGGGGGAGAGGAGGCACGCGTCTATGCGCTGACCATGTTTGTGTTTGCCTGTGTGTTTGATGCTATAGACGTGTATTCACTTTATTGATAAAGGTCATAACTTATCAAAAATACCAATCAGTGTGGTAGGCTAAGAAACAAATTCAGGACTTTCCACCACACTTCATGACCTACACACACCAAAAGGTTGGAAAGTTTGCACTCCAACGGCCACTTCCGCAACAGAAACTGACTGTAAGCGCATGCGCGCACCAGTCACGTGACGAGCCACTTAAAAAGGCAAAGCGCGCGCGAGGATACTTGAAGCACCTTGAGAAAGCGCCAAACCGAAGCCAGGAATAAAGATACTTGAGTAAGCTGAAGAGTGCGATGGTGTGAGGAGAATTTTGTCACTTAGGTTGATGAAGCTGAAGGATAGTGTTGATTTGGTTTTCGCCATCATTTGAAACTTCGCTGTTTCTCTGTAGGATTCAAAGCAGTGCCACGGACCCTGACTATATGGTGAGCAGAGGACATGGACATTTAAAAAAAAAATTTATGTTATTATTATTATTTTTCATTATTAATTGTTGATTAGTTAGAACATATGGTTATGTTGTTATTTCATAATTTCAAGAAGAGTGGTGAAGGATTCTTTAAAAAAAATTTTTTTAAGGCAGCAGTTCGTGAAGAATTATAGAGCATGCTTTAAGCTTATGATTGTGCAAGTTTGGCTGGGTTGTTGTTTTCAACGTCCTTTTTGTCAGTATGTTCTTGCTTGTTGGTTGTTTTTTGGGCTTAAATCAGTCTTGTTTTGACCAAGAAAGTTACACACTTTTGATACTGTTCCCTCTCTCTCTCCTCTCTCTCTCTCTCTCTCTCTCTCTCTCTCTCATCTCTCTCTCTCTCTCTCTTCTCTCTCTCTCTCTCTCCCTCTCTCTCTACCTCTCTCTCTCTCCTCTCTGACTTTCTGTCTGTCTGTTTTCTGTTTCTTTTTATTTTTTTATTTTATATTTTATTTTCGGGCACTTGCAGACCATATTGCTTTCGCATTTATTTCGTTGTATACCACTTTTTAGTCACAGCATATTTTTCTGCCTAAAATTCGGGTTACTGTCACTGGGTAAACAGAGTGCCTTGCCTCAAGAGCAGCACCACTTATTTGATGTAAAAAAAACCCAACATATATGCATATGTATTTTTTTGTGAAAGGGTGTATGTTTTAAAAAAAAAGAAAATGCCGGACACAACGCTCTTGTTGCCGTGGGTTCTTTTACGTCCTTTCCGTGCATATTATTGCTCTCGGGGGTCTTAGTTTATCGTGGTTTCATCCAACAGACAGACCAGCACTCAGACCTAGGCTAGAAAATGTTCTCTTCCTTCTGTGGAATGCAAGAGCTAGTGCCGAAAATAAAAAAGTAAAAAAGCCGACAGACAGTCAGAGAGAGAGAGAGATGAGAGGGAGGGGGGTGGGGGGGGGGGGGGGGGGGGGGGGGGGGGGGGGGGGGGGGGGGGGGGGGGGGGGGGGGGGGGGAGGGGGGGGGGGGGGAGGGGGGGAGGGGAGGGGGGGGGTGGGGGAGAGAGAGGGAGAGAGAGGGGGAACAGTATCAGAAGTGTGTAACTTTCTTGGTCAAAACAAGACTGATTTAAGCCAAAACAACAGCCAACAAGCAAGATGCTAGGGGGAAAAACCCAACCCTTCATGTTGCAATCCATGTACTCTTTGACCTACACTAAAATGAACTTTATGCAGACAATACACCCGCTTATCGAACTACCCTACACCCCATACATACATACATACATACATACATACATATATACATACACGTGTGTGTGTGTGTGTGTGTGTGTGTGTGCGCCGCGCGTGTGTGTGTGTGTGTGTGTGTAGGAAGAGACAGGCTATGCTGGGTGTCATGACATTTAAAGCGCAAGTAAAATAATATACATGGGATTTATATAGCAACTATATCTTGCAAAAAAACCAATCCCAACAAATCAAAGGAGGTAAAAGAACTCACAGCAACATGAGAGATATCCCTGGCACAATGTTTGAACAGAAGTATCAAACAAGTAGGGACGGGATAGCTAGATATCTAGAGCACTCGCTTTCTCCAAGCAAAGGTTAAGCAGCATGGAGCGTGGTTACCAAGCGTTTGCGCGCCTTGGCTTCAGTGCAGTCTCCCAGTTCACCCAGCTGTAAAAGGGTTCCTGCCCTCTTTAGGGTCAGGGAAGGTGAAGCAGCGAGGGAGAGGAGATGGACGCCACCCTCAATATGCTGGCCCCTTAGAGAAGCTGAGGTCTCTTGACGCCTCGCTCCCCAATGAGGGCATAGGTTATGGGAACACCTTTACCTTTAATAAAGCAAATGCAATAAAGGGAGAAAGTAGCAGTTAAAACAGTAAGCTGATGCTCTGACTGTCAGGTGAAGGCACAGGTTCATCCCATCCCCCCCCCGACTTAATGATCGTTAAGGGGAGGAACAGTTTCGTGGTTAGAGTGTGGAATTTGGGATCTGACATTAACCACAGGACGTGGGTTCGAGTCGTCCTTTCCAGATGATTTTTTTTTCTTGGGATTTATGTATGTTTGTCTGTCGTGTCCGACAATGAAACTGGGCAAAAATTTGATTATAGTAGAGATGCCTTGCCCACAGTACATCGGATGAGACTATAAATCGAGGCCCCGTGTGCGATCGCACGCAGAACATATTGCGCACACGTTAAATCCTGTTCCGCTTTTCGAAAGAGTAGGCCATTGTGTGCCGGTGGGAACAGATGACAAAATTTACAAAGCCGCATACACACGGGGACTGGAAGTTTAAAAAAAAGCACATGGGTGCTTATTCCATTATCCTCGATATAAAAAATAGTCATCTGAGCGCTTTGATTTGTTGCTTTACAAGATTCTGCGCTATATAAATTCCATACATTATTATTATTATTACATCCCCACTCTCTCGGCCAAGTGGGCATAAGGACAGTCAGCGTTGGAGATGTTCTCCAAAGGCCAACCAGCCCCCAGGGCTGCAGCACATAAGGACTATGCGAGTCAAGCCTCCTAGACAGAGTCATAGTCGATCACTAAAGACTAAGCTGTAAAGTGGAATTCCATGAGTGGGAAAGCCACTGGTCATACAGCCTCTCACTTTGCTGTTGCCCCCAGCGCCAATGGTTTAATCAAGAACTGTGATAAAGCGCTGACGGCATATAACACTGGTGCAAACTCCATGCATTTCAAGGGGTGAGACGATAAACGGAGGAATCTCTTGTGCACATGATAATTATCAATAACACGTTTGTCTGGAAGAACAGGACGCATGCACACGCTTGCACACGCACACACACACACACACACACACACACACACAACACACACACACACTCACACACAGAAAAAGTCTTTAAGATGAAATTATAAACCCAATGCACACAGAACATCCTGCACACTCATTTAAAAAAACCTGTCCCGCCTGTCAGAAGAGTAGGCCATTTGTGCCAGCGGAGGCCTATGACACCATTTTACAAAACGTCATGCACACGGGGACTGGATGTAAAAACAACAACAAGACCCACATGTGTACTTGTTCCACCATCCTCCAAATAAAAGAGAGAGAGAGAGAAAAAAGTATCTCTATAGCAATGTCCAGCTCGTTTGAATTTTGGCAGCTCCGCCCCCGCACCCCCCCCCCACCCCCCCCCCCCCCCCCCCCCCCCCCACTCCTCCTCGACCTCGCTGCACTTCTTTCCTTCAACATTCTCCTCCTACTTCCTCTTTCTGTTCTCCTCCCTTCCTCCAACCTTTTTCAAGATCCCCCCGCCCCCCCACCACCACCACGTCCCTCCCCACCACTACCTCGCTCTCCCTCTTCCCCTTTGCAAGTGTGGTAGTGAAGTGGTTAGCCAACATCCAGCACGCGCATACAATCTCAAGCAAAACATGGCGCCTACCGTCACTGCTGCTTCAGGTTTCTGGTCCCGTGAGATGAGAGCGCATGCGCTGCGGAGTTGTGAGTTATTGGCCCTGAGGGTATTTTTTTCCAGCTGACGTATTAATGATGATTGTTATGGGGGCGGAACACACACACACACACACGCGCGCGCGCGCACACGCACACACACACACACACACACACACACACACACACACACACACACACACACTTCTCCTAAGAGTAGGCCATTGAGTGCTGGTGGGAACAGATGACAGAATTCACAAATCCGCATACACTCGGGGACTAGATGTAAAAAAAAAGAGCACATATGTGTTTATTCCATTATCCTCGATATAAAAGAATAAAATAAATAAAAAAATAAATTAACACACACACACTGTCTATATAATTATAAATATATATATAATATATATATATATATATATATATATACTATATAGATATAGATATATTACATATGTATGTATGTATATATTAATGCAGAAATAATAGTGGAGGAAAAGAAGTGCAGGTAACTATATATATATATATATATATATATATATATATATTAGAAGAGAGAAAGAGAGAGAGAGAGAGAGAGAGAGAGAGAGAGAGAGAGAGAGAGAGAGAGAGAGAGAGATTATATAAAAACTGTTTCCTAAAAGAAACGGAAAGGGTCAACGTGTGCGTAAGATGTTTAGCACACATTTGTTTACTTGTTCTGAGCATATGGTCTTATCGGAATGACTTTTGGGGGAGTGGAGTCAGAACTGATGGCAACTCCTGTGGGACCCCCCCCCCCCCCCTACCCTGGGGACCCCCCATCCCCTACCCTCCCTGGAACATACGTTTCTTTTGGTGGTAGGGGGTCGAACTCGTGCGGTCAGATCACAAGAACAAGCTCAACATACTAACCACAAGGCATTCCCCACCCATCTGTCTGTCTGTCTGTCTCTGTCTGTCTCTGTCTGTCTTGTCTGTCTCTCTCTCTCTCTCTCTCACACACACTCCACACACTCACTCACACACACACACACACACACACACACACACACACACACACACACACACACACACACCACACACACACACACACACACACACTGTTGATTCACTTTTTATTATTATTTTTTTATATTTTTCTGTTCAAGACACCGACCACGAGTTCCACAGTGATGCCCCTGACAACACACCGGGACCCGACTCGCGGCATATCCAGCTCCTCGGTGGAAGGTCCTCGTGACGTCATCCTCGAGTTCTCTCCTTGACGTCATCAACACTGCCAGGTCATTCCGCGAAATGACGTCATTTGACGCCGCGAGGACGACGGACGGTGACGTGGGTGTCGGAAACGGATCGAGGGCGGAGACGTCCTCCTCTGTGGGACAGGGGCTGGACGTGGAGAGGTTTCTGGCGGAGAAGAATAACGAGTTCAGCATGTTGGTGCTGCCAGCCATGATGATTTTGGGCCTCTTCTTCGTGGTCGGTGAGTAGGGTGGGGGTGGGGTGGGTGTGTGGGGGGGTGGGGGGGGGGGGGGAAAGACTCCTGTTTGTTGTTGTGTTGTTGTTGCTGTTGCTGTTGTTATTGCTGTTGTTGGTGGTGGTGGTGTTCTTCTTCGTCTTCTTCTTGTCCTTGTTGTTGATGCTGTTGTTGTTGTTGTTGTTCTTCTTCTTCTTCTTCTTCTTCTTGTCCTTGTTGTTGATGCTGTTGTTGTTGTTGTTGTTATTCTTCTTCTTCTTCTTGTCCTTGTTGTCGTTGTGTTGTTGATGTTGTTGTTGTTCTTGTCCTTGTTGTTATTGTTGTTCTTCTTCTTCTTGTCGTCGTTGTTGTTGTTGTTCTTCTTCTTCTTGTCCTTGTTGTCGTTGTGTTGTTGATGTTGTTGTTGTTGTTCTTCTTCTTCTTTGCAATTCTTCTTCTTTCTTGCAATTCTTCTTCTTCTTTGCAATTCTTCTTCTTCTTTGCAATTCTTCTTCTTCTTCTTCTTCTTCTCTTCTTTGCAATTCTTCTTCTTATTCTTTTCAATTCTTCGTCTTTGCAATTCTTCTTCTTCTTCTTTGCAATTCTTCTTCTTATTCTTTTCAATTCTTCGTCTTTGCAATTCTTCTTCTTCTTCTTCTTCGCAATTCTTCTTCTTTCTTGCAATTCTTCTTCTTCTTTGCAATTCTTCTTCTTCTTTGCAATTCTTCTTCTTCTTCTTCTTCTTCTTCTTTGCAATTCTTCTTCTTATTCTTTTCAATTCTTCGTCTTTGCAATTCTTCTTCTTCTTCTTTGCAATTCTTCTTCTTATTCTTTTCAATTCTTCGTCTTTGCAATTCTTCTTCTTCTTCTTCTTCGCAATTCTTCTTCTTCTTCTTCTTCTTCTTCGCAATTCTTCTTCTTCTTCTTCTTCGCAATTCTTCTTCTTCGCAATTCTTCTTCTTCTTCGCAATTCTTTTTCTTTGCATTTCTCCTCCTCCTCCTTCTTCTTTGCAATTCCTCTTCTTTGCAATTCCTCTTCTTTGCAATTCCTCCTCTTTGCAATTCTTCTTTGCATTTGTTCTTCTTTGCAATTCTTCTTCTACTACTACTACTTCTTTTTCTACTACTACTACTTCTTTTTCTACTACTACTACTTCTTTTTCTACTACTACTACTACTACTACTACTACTAACTACTACTACTACTACTACTACTACTTCTTCTTCTTCTTCTTCTTCTTCTTTGTAGAACTTCTACTTCTTCTTCTTTTATGCAGAAAGCTCAGACAGTAACTATTGTTGTCTGTCATATGAGTAAAAATGCGTTGCCCTGCCGTTAAGCGCCTGATAAGTCAGGCCCAGCACATCCGATTTCGTCATGGGAGAGAATGGCTAGTTGTTAAGTCTTTCTGAGGGGGAAAAAAGGCAGAAGAATTGACCCAAAAGAAGGCAGAAAATAAGACAAGAAGGGGGTGACAAGAAGAAAAGGAACAAGGCAGAAACAAAGAGAGGGATAGAAAAGAAGGAATTTCTAGCACAGAATTTCCAGAAGGCCGGGGATGCTATTTATACTGACAGACCCTGGGCATCCCCACGACTTCTGTTTTATGACTACTGGGTGTTTATTTATGTATGTTGAGTGTATTTCATTGGGTCATGCTTGGGCACAAGGCTTTGTTTACATTTTTTCCGTTCATTTCTTTTGCGCGCTCTCTCTCTCTCTCTCTCTCTCTCTCTCTCTCTCCTCTCTCTCTCTCTCTCTCTCTCTCTCTCTCTGTCTGTCTGTGTCTGCTTATCTAAAACTTGATATGGATATACATTTGAAAAGAATTATGTCTAAGTTTAGACTTGGTGTATCAGATATAAATGTTCATAAATTCAGATACAGAGAACATGATATTGACGACCTCAAGCTGCTATGCCCATTATGTAAGCAAGCAGAGGAGGATGAAGTACATTTTGTGTTGTGCTGTCCAGTATTAGAGGATGTTAGGTTGAACTACATCCCTGTTAAATATAGTAGACAGCCTAATTTATTTAGACTGTTTACTCCTGGCATCAAGTCATCCTGAGGTTGTGCGCAGCCTCACTTTATATTTGTGTAAAGCTTTCAGAATAGGAGAGATATTGTTATCCTAAGTCATATTTTTGTAGCTGACTTTTTGTTATACAGTAACATGTTGTTGTTGTTGTTGTTTTGTTTTGTTTTTGTTTTTTACCCCCACCAAAATACTAAGCAGTTCGGCAACCCCCTTCATGTATGGGCCAATGGCCTTTTTGTGAATAAATCATTCCAGTTCGAGTTCAAGTTCTCTCTCTGTCTGTCTGTCTGTCTGTCTCTCAGAGCTTCCCTGTCCCAATTTTTTTTTCTTTTTCTGCTGTTTTCTTTTCTGTCTCTCTTCTTTTCTTCATCACTGTTTTGAATTCTCCACCCCCCCTTCCCTTCCCATCCACCACCACACACACTCCAATGTAACATTACTTCTTCAGCAGTTAAAAGGACAAAGGATATATCAACAATTTTATCAATATACAACCTGCCCCCACCCCCACCCATTCTTCATTAAAATCTTTTCCCTAAAGGTCTTTGTAGCTCCCCCCCACCCCCCCCCCCCAAAAAAAAAGTTTCTTCCAGCATGTCGAAAATATTCAAAGTGTAAGTCGATATTTTGTTCCGATTGATGTATTAATTTATTCATTTATTTCTATTTTGTTTTGTTGTTGCAGGAGTGGTGGGTAATTCCATGGTGTTGTACGTGTACAATCGTAAAATGCAGAAAGGAACAATTCGCTGGTTCGTTCAAGCTCTGGCCATTTTTGATCTGCTCAGTTGTCTCGTCGCCATTCCAGCCGAGATCATTGACATGCGCAACAACTATACCTTTGGGTCGTCTCCCATGTGCAAGGTTAGTTATTTCCCTTGATATATTTGTTTTTTGGTTTTTGTTCTTTTTTAGTTTTTTTTTTCTTGTAATTTTGTTTTGTTTGTTCACTGTTTTAATTTGGTGCAGTTTCATTTGATTTTTTATCTATTTTTTAAATTTGTTATTGTTGCTGTATTTGGATAGATTAAAAAATAATAGCTACTGAACAGTTTTGCAGATTTTTTCCTCTCTGTGATTTGGTCTGTCAATCTGTTTGATAATGTGTTTGTCTGTTTTTTCTGTTTGCCTCGTCCATTTAGTTCAAGGAATAGCGATTAAGTTTATGTTATAATATCTCTCCCCCCCCCCCCCCCCAGTAAATTGAAATAATATATATCATCCAGAAACTCCCAAGTCTCTCTCTGTCTCTTTTTCTCTGTCTCTGTCGCTCTCTGTCTCCATCTGTCTGTCTGTTTGTCTCTCTGTTTCTGACTCTCTCTCTTGCATTCTTTCCCTGCCTGCCTCCCTCCCTCCCTCCCTCTGTGACCAGGAAAAATGCCAAGAGTGATAGAACGCAGTCTTCTTCTCTTTTATTCGTTGCCCGGGCTAGAGCTCCGAGGTTCACCAATGGAGAGATTTCGCGTATGCAGCCGTTTTTATCCACAACACACACACACAGAGCTGCATTCCGTCTTCGGGGATGGTGTCTAAGCACAGTCTCGTGGATGCATTTAAAAAAAAAATGTTGTTATCCATTCCTACCGGCACACAATGGCTTACTCTTCTGAAAGACAAAACAGTAACGCGAGCGCAAAATATTCTGCATGCATTCCCGCACGGGATGTCGGTTTACAGTCTCATCCGAGGGACTTTTAGAGAGGAGTGGAGTCAGTACTGATGTTAACTACCCAGTGTAAAACCCTCTAAAACGGGCGCCTCCGTGGTGGTTCGATCCCAGGCCGTCAGATCACGAGCGCAGCGCTCTAACCACTGGGCTATTCCGCCCCTAGTAGGCAACAAAAAAATCAGACATTTCTGAAGAAAACAAATTAATATCAGACACCAAATCCGGTGCTTTTTGGCGTAGGTCAATAGCTTCGTCAGTTATTAATGTAAGCTGCGTGCCGAAACCTGTATCAAAATGTTGTTGTGCATTAAAATATTCTGTTCAGATTGTCTTTATTCTTGACATCCGCTTACCACAACAACCTGTACTCTCCTTTAAAGAAGACAAATCTTCTGAAGTCGGACAAAATGCTGCCTATAGTTATGGCGAGGTATTTAAGAGAGCTATTCAGGTACAGTTAGTGTGCCTGAATGTGTGAGTGTGGGTGAAACTTTATAAACACATTCACAGTGATTCCCAGTGTTGGGATGAATGAGTCAGAGTGCATAATTATTCTGGATGACCCCCTCCACCCCCCACCCCCCCCAAGGGTGTTTAGCTGGAGAACACACAACAACAATAAGAACAACAAACACTATACTGCCACAACACAGTGACATGTGGAACTTGTGTTTGACCCTTTGGATTCTGTGGTACTTCAAGCTTTATTGCAGATACTCCTTTTTTCTCTTTCTTTCCTTTTTTAAAAAATTAAAGTTTCGGTAGAGACAACATACAAAAAGAACCCACCCAAGAAAAAAAAATTCTAACAATCCCCATAACCTTAGAGTGCAGACGGGGAATCGAACCTATCACACGCCAGTGACAGGTTTAGACATTGACCACTCGGCTCCTGTAGCTGGTAAGGCCTGTTGTCTTAAGACAAAATGGCGTCCAGATGGCCGAACAGGAACTTGATTGTCTGAAACTGGGATTCTCATTCCGGTTTCTGTCTCGGTTTCCTTCCGGCGTGTTTGACCCCGTTGCCCTGTGTTTCCTTCCACGTTTCTTGCCACGAGAGAGAGAGAGAGAGAGAGAGAGAGAGAGAGAGAGAGAGAGAGAGAGAGAGAGAGAGAGGAGGGGGTGGAGGGAGAGAGATGTGAACTCTGAACTCTGAGCGTGTTTAATATGTACACTGGTTTTAGGCCACAAAACACGGAGTTTGGGGGAAGGAAGAGATACTGGTATGAAAATATTATGGAACATGGAAGAAAGAAAAAACAACCAACCAAACAAACCAACAACAGATTCTTGTGAACCATAACCGCAATGATCTAGTCTTGGACTATGAACTTGATAAACAATGATATTATGAGACTGCATGAATATTGTTAATAGTATACATCAAAATCGGTATAAGTCAAAATGTACTATTTCGATTCAGGTTGATTGAAACAATATTTGTAAAGATATATTTTATTTAACACTCGCATCAATTAAGTCACTTTATGACACGACAATTTCTTCCTTCTATTAATGCCATGGAATATGTATCTGGATGGTGACTGTGTTCTCTATTTGATGTTTGGAGTAGCTCTGATATTGGCACATTAATACACTTATCCTCAAATTGGATTACATTGAGCATTCAAACCGAACAAGGATTTTATTTTCTAATTTTGTTTTACAAAAAACAAAGTTTCTCTTGATCATTAGCACTATATCTATGAATAATGTTGTCAAGTGGTAAAGCATTTAACCTAGCTTTTGTAATGGCAACTCTAAAGTAATATGTGTCTATTGAGTTAATGTAGTTTTCTTTTCCAAAAATAGTTTAAAATGTTCTGTAGTTTTCATATTTCTTTTTATCTCTATGGTTCCATACCACTTTTGGGTAAACATATCGATTAATCTCCACTTCAAAACATGCAAAAAGACCTTTACATCACCAACACCTTGTTGCAACCATACAACATTAAATCCTGTTTCACATAGAATTTCTCTCATTTTTTACCCCCAAAATTCTTTTCCATTAATATCTACTTCCAAGCAGCATTTGGCAAGCATTGTATGGAAATCTGTATATATACATTTGTATCAGAGTTAATATACAGCGGATATCTACCCAGTTTACCATACACCATTTCGTTTGGTGTTCTTATCGGTACTCCTAAAAGTCTCTTGCCTGCCATCAAGTGAACTTTTTCAATATGGTCCATTCTATCCTATAATTTCTGAAGCATATAACAAAATTGGCTGAATTTCAAGAGAGGGAGAGAGAGAAAGAGAGAGGGGAGAGAGAGAGAGAGAGAGAGAGAGAGAGAGAGAGAGAGAGAGAGAGAGAGAGAGAGAGAGGGGAGATTCTTCATTGTTTTCCTTTTTTTTTTTCTCGAGGATATTGGAATAAGCACTCACCGGCTTTTTTGCACCTCTCTCTCTCTCTCTCTCTCTCTCTCTCTCTCTCTCTCTCTCTCTCTCTCTCTCTCTCTCTCTCTCTCTCTCTCTCTCTCTCTATATATATATATATATATATATATATATATATATATATATATATATATAACATATACATATATATATATACATATATATATATATACATATAAATTATATATATCATATATACAATAAGTAATATAATAAGTGTCTCTCCCTCCACCCCCTCCTCTCTCTGCGTCAGTGTAAGTGTAATAATATATAAGTGTATAACCTGTGTGTGTGTGTGTGTGTGTGTGTGTGTGTGTGTGTGTGTGTGTGTGTGTTGCATTTGGACTTGTTAGAACTATTACTTGCCATTGGTTGCATGACTGTGTAAGAATGAGTTGAGTGCAAGCGCTTTGATTTGTCTGTGCAAGATACAGCGCTATATAAGTTCCATTTATTATTATTATTATTATTATTATTATTATTATATACAAACATATCAAAGTCCTTCGGATGAGACCTTCGGATGAGACTATAAACCGAGGCCCCGTGTGCGAACGCATGCAGAACATCTTGCGCACACGTTAAATCCTGTTCCGCTTTTCGGAAGAGTAGGCCATTGTGTGCCGGTGGAAACAGATGACAAAATTGACAAAACCGCATACACACGGGGACTGGATGTAAAAAAGCACATGAATGCTTATTCCATTATCCTCGATATAAAAGAATAAATAAATAAATAAATAAATAA
The DNA here is from genome assembly GCA_028751875.1 of Rapana venosa. Classification (NCBI taxonomy): domain Eukaryota; kingdom Metazoa; phylum Mollusca; class Gastropoda; order Neogastropoda; family Muricidae; genus Rapana; species Rapana venosa. The sequence continues at coordinate 12,867,515 of CM054167.1, read as the reverse complement.
AATCTCTCCCTCCCTCCCTCCCTCCCTCTCCCCCTCTCTCTCTCGCTCGCTCCTCGCTCGGTCCCTCCCCTCCCCCTCTCTCTCTGTCTCCTTCTCCCCTTCCCTCTATTTTCGTACTTTCTCTTTACCTCACATCTCTCACCAAAAGAAAGAACAACCCTAACTTAACCAGAAAGAAAAAATTTGACCTTGACCTTGACCTTGCTGCAGGTGTTGCGAACGGTGAGCATGTTCTGCACGGTGGCCTCGGGGATGACGCTGATGGTGGTGGCTGTGGAGAGGTACAAGAAGATCTGCACGCCCTTAACCAAGCAGATCACTGCCAAGGGCGCTCAGGTATGCCCCACCTTGTTGACCTTTCGTTGACCTTGACCTACAGAAGTGATGTTTTGGAAACTAGATGGGGGGTTTTTGTTTTTGTTTTTGTTTGTTTGTTTGTTTTTTTCATTCATCGGCTATAGTTTGAAAGTTGACCAATGATGAGATTTTGCGTATGCGACCTTTGCTTTTCGTTGTTGTTGGGTTTTTTGGTGTGTGTTTTTTTTCTTTATGGGGGTGGGGGGATTAGGGGGAGGGGGGGGGGGACGGCGTTTGCCCCCCAGGCTAGGGAATGAACTTTAAACATGACACCAGTGTACATAATTAAAAAAAATATTATTATGTGTTCCTAACAGCATGCAATGGCCTACTCTTCCGAAAGGCGGAACGGATTTTAACGTGTGTGCAAGATGTTCTGCGTGCGTTTGCACACGGGGCCTCGGTTTATAGTCTCATCCGAAGGACTTTAGGGGGGGGGGAGTAGAGTCAGTACTGATGTTAACTCCAGGAGAAAAAAATCTCCTTTGAAGGAGTACCTCAGTGGGGGCTTAATCCTGAGTTGTCACATCACAATCATGAGTTCAACGCTCTAACCACGGATACCAGCTTCACATTTCGAGAATAAGTCGTTTGTGTAGTTACGAACTGACTGAAGTGAAGATATCTTTTAGGGTCATCTTTTGTGGAATCTAAAGATAACTTCATTCTTCACTGAATTTTGCACAGATAGACACTTCTGGTTAGGTAACTTTGCTACACATAGTTTAGGCTGATCTGAAAGTGTTAAAACGTTTGCCTTTTGGTAAGCGTTCCTTGTATTTGTATATATTGGAACAATCTCTCTCTCTCTCTCTCTCTCTCTCTCTCTCTCTCTCTCTCTCTCTCTCTCTCTCTCTCTCTCTCTCTCTCTCTCTCTCTCTCTCTCCAATATAAACAATATGCAGCGGATTGTGTGTGTGTGTGTGTGTGTGTATACATATATACAAACATTTGTACACACACATATCTATCTATCTATCTATCTATCTATCTATCTGTCTCTCTCTCTCTCTCTCTCTCTCTCTCTCTCTCTCTCTCTTATATATATATATATATATATATATATATTATGTATGTATGTATTATGTATATATAAAACACAATAAACATATGAAGAAATATATGACACGCGTTAGGGTGTCAGGAGACAATCCACGACAAAAAAATCACCAGGTCTCTCTTCTCTGCCCACAGGTCATCATCACGGTGTGCACGGTAGTGGCCTCCATAATCGCCGCGCCGGCCAGCATCATCTACGGGCCTCAAACCATCTCCACCGACAACCCGCTCATCAACGGCACCGACTGCTCCACAGCCGACGTCTTCATAGGCACGGTTATCCCCCTTGCCTTCAGCTCTTTCCAGTTCGCCATCTTCACGCTAGGGGCGCTGGGGCTGATCGTGCTCTACTCTCTGATTGGCCGCAAAGTGTGGGCGCATGCGCACTTCAGAAACATGGGGTTCAGAGCGGGCGTGAGTCGACGGATGTCGTTGTTCTTCGCGGGGTCGGAGTGCTCCTCGCCAACGACCGAGGACTTGGTGTTCGCCTTCCCCGGCAAGAGGCCTCCGCCTGTGGTGATCGCCACCACAACAGCAGCAGCAGCAACAGAGAGGAACAGCAACTCCAGCCAGGACAACAACGACAACGACAACGACAACAACAACGTCTGCACCAAGCTGCAGAAGGTGGAGGAGTCTCTGGCCGACGCGGACAAGCTGGACAAGTCTCTGGACTCCCTCCCTGACGCGGACAAGCTGGAGAAGTCTCTGGAGTCGCTGCCCGAGGCGGACATGCTGGAGAAGGTTCTGGAATCCCTTCCCGAAGCGGAGAAGCCGGAGAAAGCTCTGGAGTATCCAGAACCTTCCGAAGACGTTGCGGACAAGACTTGTGAAGATCTGGAGAACCCCCACCACGCCGAAGAACGAGAAGCAGACTCGCCGGCATCACCCAAGAACAAACATTGTGATCGCCAGGTGTCCATCGAGCCCCCCTGCAGCCCCGCAGGATTACCTAACGGCCTGGACACCTTCAGAAGACCCAGGTCGATCTCCAGGACCACCTCCAGGGACAAGGTCAAATCTGGAGACTCTTCCGTCCTCAGAGGACGTTACCGACGCCGTTCTACACAGCACACGCAGTCCGACATGCGCAGGTTCCTGCACCGTTCCGAATCGGTGAGTTCCGGTACCCGGCATACCACTTTGATGCTGTTTCTGATCACGTTGGTGTACCTGCTGAGCTTCCTGCCCTACCTGGTGATGATGATCGTCAAGGTGCTGGATGAGGATTCCCTCAGCGGCCGGGGTCGGGGCTGGGAGCTGGCTCACAACATTCTGCTGAGGTCCTACTTTATCAACTCCATGGCCAACCCCATCATCTACAGCTTCTGTTCCAGAACTTTCAGAAAGGAGTCTTCCAAAGTTCTGCACTGTCGCTGCTGCAGGTGTCCGTTGTTCGTACGCTGAATGCTGGTATTGGCACACCACCTCTGGTATACTGATTTCGGTATGAATATACAGATGTGCGTATACCATCTTCATACTGATACTGGAGTGACAGTGCCATCTGTTCGGATTTTTAAGATGTACATGTGTCTAAGATATGAAGTGTAGACTGATGAACTATAGGCTGATGGTGTGCACAAGATAAAAACTAGGGAAACAGAGGAACTGAGAGCTTTTATGTCCCAGCTCTGTGCTCTTCCCACAGGGCAGAGAGTAGTTTGCATTGTAGGCAGAACAATCTGTCCCAGCTCTGTCAGATGTACATGCAGAAATCTATTGTAAATACTGTTTCTTGATCGGAAACAGCTTGTCTCCAGTTCTCATGCCCTTATTCCCAGGGCTTCAATCGATCACATTCACAAGGCAGGGGCACACACACACACACACACACACACAACACACAACACACACACACACACACACAACAACACACACACTTGAAGCTTCAAACTGAGCGTGGATTGGCTGGAGGACACAAACAATCCGTTGGAGATAGAGCACAATCTATTCGGACAGTTGAACTGATATAGAGCAGAATCTCTTCGGACAGTTGAGCTAATATAGAGCAGAGTCTATTCGGACAGTTGAACTGATATAGAGCAGAATCTATTCGGACAGTTGAGCTAATATAGAGCAGAATCTATTCGGACAGGTTGAGCTGATATAGAGCAGAATCTGTTCGGACAGTTGAGCTAATATAGAGCAGAATCTATTCGGACAGTTGAGCTAATATAGAGCAGAATGTATTCGGACAGTTGAGCTAATATAGAGCAGAATGTATTCGGACAGTTGAGCTGATATAGAGCAGAATGTATTCGGACAGTTGAGCTGATATAGAGAAGAATCTATTCGGACAGTTGAGTTAATAATTATAGAGCATAATCTATTTGGACAGTTGAGCTAATATAGAGCAGAATCTATTCGGACGGTTGAACTGATATAGAGCAGAATGTATTCGGACAGTTGAGCTAATATAGAGCAGAATCTATTCGGACAGTTGAGCTGATATAGAGCAGAATCTATTCGGACAGTTGAGCTGATATAGAGCAGAATCTATTCGGACAGTTGAGCTAATATAGAGCAGAATGTATTCGGACAGTTGAGCTAATATAGAGCAGAATGTATTCGGACAGTTGAGCTGAGCCTGACGCCTCCAGACGTTCCTGCACAGTGACAGACGATCCGTTTCTGCCTGGCCGTTCCAGAGGCGTGTCAGTGGGCTGCTTAAGGAGTCGTGGCCGTAGTTTCAGGGCATCAGTCATGGGAGTTTACTCGTCAGACAAAGGCACGAGCTGAGGACTTGTGTGAATATGAGGGGCAGCCTAATTGCGTCCCTTTCTGCTTCATGTGGCAAGGCATCAGGCTTTGTTGGGACACTCCTGTTGCATTATGCAGAGATCTGCTTGACCAAAGCGCTCTTTTCTCAAGGGTGGGGGTGGGGTGGGGTAGGGGTGGGGGGTGGAGTTGACACAAACGAAGGACAGAAGGAAGGAAAACAATGAGATGCCTAAGGAGCAGCTGTAACAGTTTTATGTCAGATACACTGTAACGAAGCCATTACCACTGACTCGAGGAAGAGTATCATTACAAACGTATGGGTTCAATAACTGATGTTATTTCAGCGATGTAATCCCCTACCCCCCCCCCCCCCCCCACCCCCTCTTAAATATACGCTAACTAACCGATACGATCGTAGAAACGCAAGTGAGAACGTGCTTCAACTGTTATGACGATCTTTAGACACCAGTATCACACCACAAAGCACGGGTTATCTAACTGATACTTCCTGACAGATGGTTTTTTTTGTTAGGATGGACTCTGCTTGTAAGTAAGTCACTGATACGAA
>CM054167.1:12817807-12855307 GCA_028751875.1 Rapana venosa | reverse complement strand
GTCCTTAACACCACATTTTTTAGCATTACTGTAACAGTATAAGAATCTGTCTGAAGTTGCGCTTTTTTTCTTTCTTATTTATCATTATTCTTTTATTCCTTTATTATTTGTTTGGTAGTTTTTTGTAGTCTGTTTACTTAAAAAAATTTTTTTATTCATACTACTATATTACACTTTTCTCCCCAATAGAATGTGTAAAGTGATATAAGGGAAACAACCATAAGGTTTATTACTTTTGAACAAGTAGAAGTTTTTTCCTTTTGACTGCTCTTCCTGAACAGTTGAGACCAGCTTGTCCTCTGTACATTAAAAAGTGTGTTGTGTGTGTGTGTGTGTGTGTGTGTGTGTGTGTGTGTGTGTGTGTGTGTGTGTGTGTGTTGTGTGTGTGTGTGTGTGTGTGTGTGTGTGTGTGTGTGTGTGTGTGTGTGTGTGTGTGTGTGTGTGTGTGTGTGTGTGTGTGTGTGTGTGTGTGTGTGTGTGTGTGTGTGTGTGTGTGTGTGTGTGTGTGTGTTGGGGAGGGGGGGCTGTTGATGGTTGTAATAAAATGGAACAGGAGATGGAGAGAGTGATGGCTGTGATAAAACCAGTGTAAAGTTCTGTTAGAAAGTTGTGTTGATATGTTGCATCTCTCTCTGATGTTTGTACTCTACAGCCGTTCCTGTTCACTCAGCGACTCATTCATGGTTGATCAGTACTGACGGTCTGTTGTGACCATACTTAATGAAGGGAATCACTGTGTTTGTAGGCCCTATATGTACACCAGCTTAGGGATCTATTGCTAGTTTTTGAAGGCCAGTACATATTTAAGGGTACGGGATAGCTCAGTGGTCAGAGCACTCTGCTTTCCCCCAGCCAATGCTAAGCAGCATCAAGCGTGGATACCAAGAGGATGAGTGACCGTTTGGGTGCCTTGGCTTCATCACAGTTCCCCAGCTGTAAATAGGTACCTGCCTCTTTAGGGTCAGGGAAGGTAAAGCAGCGAGGGAGAGGAGATGGGTGCCGCCCTCAATATGCTGGCCCCTGGAGAAGTTGAGGTCTCTGATGCCTCGCTCCCCTACGACCACATAGGTTATGGGACACCTTTATTCTTTTTTTTTTCAAATTTTGTTAAAACATATTTAGCTGTAAGTTGTACAGATTAAGCTGTGGTCTACAATCTCCTGTAGCCCTCCTCCCAGACCACTGATCTCAGTGATGTTGGCAATGTAGGATGTTGGTGGTCTGCCTCTTTTTCCTTCTGCCCTCGACCTTGCCTTGGAGAACTGTCGTAATCAGATTTGTCTGTGTGTTTCTGTTTGCATGACCAACCTATCTCAGTCTGCACTTACCAATGAAGGGCAATAATTATGGGTGGCTTTACTACACCATTGTGGCAGGATGGGTAGTGGTGGTTGTAATGAAGTGTAATACTTTAGGTGGCTATATTTCAGTCCTTTAGTGGAGGGGGAGGGGGGAGGGGGGTGTAGTTGTTGTTGTTGTGCGTTCCCCGGCTTTACACCCTGGGGGGTCACCCAGAACATGCACTCTGACTCACTCATCCCACCTGGGAATCACTGTGAGATAGGAAGTACACACTGGATGAGAAGTTTGCGTGTATGACTCTTTTTCAAGCACCTCGTCATATAGGCAGCCATACTCCGACTTCAGAGGATTTTTTTTCTCCTTTAACAAAGTAGAGTGCAGGTTGTTATGTTAAGAGCTTGTCATGGCTGAAGGCAATCTCAACATTTTAGAACATAACACCGTTTTAATGTAGGCCTTGGCAATTAGCTGACATCAATAATAACTGACACAGCTTTTGGCGGGGGGGGGGGGGGGGGGGGGGGGGGAATGGCGTTATGTAGTGTAATGCTTTTGGGTGGCCTCATTTCATGGCAGATGCGCGCGCGCGCGTGTGTGTACTTTTTATTTCAGCTCTGGAGTGAGGATGGGGTTAATGAAGTGCCATTTTGGGACGGGGGGGGGGGGGGGGGGGGGGGGGGGGGCTTTATTTCAGCACTTGGGTGGGGGTAATGATGTATAATACTTTGGTTGGCTTGTATTTTTGGGTGGCTCTACTTGGAAAAGAACTGGAGACAGTTGACCATTTCAAGTACCTTGGAGCCATCATAAGTGAGGAGGGATCGAAGACCGAAATCCTGGCAAGAGCGGCACAAACAGCAGCAGCAATGGCAAGACTGAAGACCATATGGAGAGACAGAAACATCCCTCTCGGAACCAAGGTAAAGTTACTAAACGCGCTAGTCACCTCAATCATGCTTTACGCATGTGAGGCATGGACACTGAACGCAGACCTACAAAGGAGGATCCAAGCAGTAGAAATGAGATGCCTCAGAAGGCTCCTTGGCATCTCATACAAGGACCATGTCACCAACAATGAAGTCCGCAGAATGATCACTCAACAGGTGCGGGACTATGAAGACCTACTGACCACGGCGAAAAAGAGGAAACTCAGATGGTATGGGCACGTAACACGCTCAGGACTTGCAAAGACCATCCTGCAAGGAACAGTCCAGGGGAAGAGAAGACGGGGCAGACAGAGGAGAAAGTGGGCCGACGACATCCGTGATTGGACAGGGGAGGACTTCAGTGTCACCCAGGAACTTGCCCACGACCGCGCTAAGTGGAGCCAGCTGGTCCACCGTTCGTCCACCATGCAGCGCCCCCACGACCCTGGCGGGTTACGGGACCAGTGAACAGTGAACAGTGAACTTGGGGGAGGGGGGTGTATTATGATGGTTGGATTTGGGGTGTCTTTCTTTCACCTGTGAGGAGGTGTATTTCAAGGCAATCAGCATGGGGAGGGGATAGCTCAGTGGTCAGAGCACTCACTTTCCCCCAGCCATGTTTAGCAGCTTCGAGTGTGGTTACCACTTGGATGGGTGACTTGTTTGCGTGCCTTGGCTTCAGGATAGTCCCCAGTTCACCCAGCTGTAAATGGGTTTCTGCCTCTTTAGGGTCAGGGAAGGAAACATACGCTCCAGACTGGATCAGACTCAATTCCAGCCTGCGCCTCCTGATCCCCAGCTCACTGGCACTCCTCTCTTTTCCTTCCATCCCACAAGTGAAAAAGAAATCATGACAATTCTGAAGGAAATGACTATAAAATCATGCGACCTTGATCCCATACCTGCTCCTGTTTTCTCACAATGCCTTCCACAACTTGTACCTATTATCACTAAAATAGTAAACTCATCTCTTGTGTCAGGAAATTTTCCATCAGCTCTTAAAACAGCAATAGTTACACCTCTACTGAAAAAGCACGACCTCGATCCCAACATTCTGAAGAATTATAGGCCTGTCTCAAACTTACCCTTTGTCTCTAAAGTACTAGAAAAAGTTGTTCTCAAACAGCTCAACAGTCACCTTCATTCCAATGATCTCCTTCCCACTTTTCAATCTGCCTATCGCCCCAACCACAGCACCGAAACCACCCTAGTCCACACTTTAGATACACTTCTACTTGCTTCTGATGCAGGAAAAATCTCCCTCCTCATCTTCTTGACTTATCTGCAGCCTTTGATACCATAGATCACTCAATTCTTCTTTCTCGCCTCCAAAATACGTTTGGTATTAACGGCACAGCCCTCACCTGGTTTACTTCATACCTCACAGACAGGTTCCAGAAAGTTATTGTAAACAAAATTCAATCAAAACCTGTCAAAATGGAATATGGAATCCCGCAGGGATCAGTCCTGGGCCCTGTTCTCTTTACTCTCTACACTTCTCCACTCTCACATATAATAAACAACCACCATATTGATCATCATTTCTATGCCGATGATACTCAGCTTCAGTGCAGTGATCTCCTACGCAGTGGCATTACCGGTAATATGTACCAGTGGACAAAATCCTACCTTCACAACCGACGAGCCAGAGTGATGGTGGACTGCCGCTGTGGCCGGAAGGTACTCCTGCGGCAAGGAATACCTCAGGGAGGAGTACTCTCACCAACCCTGTTCGTGCTCTTCATTAACGATATTGTGTCAGAGCTTCCCAAGGGAGTCCACGCAGCGCTTTATGCAGACGACCTGGTGCTCTGGTGCACGGAGGAGTACGCTTCAACAGCAAACTACCGCATGCAGATGGCCCTGGATAAAGTTTCCGCATGGGCTGACAAGTGGTGTGAGTCCATTAACCGGGACAAGACCACAGGCACCCTCTTTACGCTCTCACCAAAAGCAAGCCCTGGACGCCTCACCCTTGGCAACACGACCCTCAAGATGGAAGACCAACAGACATACCTTGGGGTCACATATGACAAGAAGCTGACCTGGAAACAACACATCACCCAGGCAGAAGGAAAAGCAAGGCGTAAGCTCAACATCATGCGCAAACTTGCAGGACACAGTGGGGAGCCAATGAACACATCCTGAAATCAGTCTACCAGGGCACTGTACGACCCCATCTTGAGTACGGATCAAACTCTTGGATGACAGCTGCCAAGACACATCGGGACACCCTGGACAAGGTACAGAACCAAGCCTTGAGAATCATCACAGGCGCGATGAAATCCACCCCCATAGAGAAGATGGAGCAGGTGACTGGCATAGCTCCTCTCATCACCAGAAGGAAACAGAAGACGTTGCAACAGGCTACCAAGTACCAGTGCACCAAAGACCATCAAATGAGCACAAGACTGGAGAAGCTGTCCTCTGGAAGACTAAACCGCTCCAGTTTTGCAGTCGAAGCTCGTGCACTGCAGAGAGAGCACCAAGACAAACTGCCAGCAGTACAGCCCATCACCTTCTCCCTTGATGATCCTCCATGGCAAGAAAGGACAGGAAAAGTGACAGTCAGAATGACAGTTCCAGGAATCACGAAGAAAACTGAACAGAGCGACATTGTCAAAAGAACTCTGACAGCAGCCATGATAGAAGATCAATACCCTCACGAGGCATGGCTCCACGTCTACACAGACGGCTCTGCAACAGATGCCACCAGATGTGGAGGAGCTGGGGCCTACATCTGGTATCCCAGCAGAGAATGGCAGACTCAGTCAATAGCAACCGGCATCTACTGCACCAACTACAAGGCCGAAGTGGAAGCGATCATCCTTGCAGCAAACACCATCGCAGCAGAGTGGATCACAACACCCAGTCGTCTCTTTCTGACCGACGCTCTGTCTGTGCTGCAAGCCTTCAACAGCGGCCAGCTTCCACAATAGAGATGGCACTACATAACATCCAGTGTCTTCGCACCGTGCTGCAGTGGATCCCCTCACACTGTGGCATCGAGGGCAATGAGCAAGCTGACAGAATGGCCAAGATAGGCGCCCGAGATGAACAGCCCGAAAACCCTGTCTGCCTTGCAGAGAGCAAGACCATCATTAGGCTCTCTACAGGAAAAACGCCACCACAGACAGCTACCACAGCCTCACCAGACAAGACCAGGTGACCATCTTCCGATTAAGAACAGGCCCACTGCAGGCTGAACCGACATCTGCACAGGAAGATGAAAGTGGTACCCTCCCCATGTGCTCATGTGGGGAAGCTGAGCAAGACACTCGCCACATCCTGCAGGACTGCAGGGCCTTCAGGCAGCTGAGAGAGGAAATGTGGCCGAACCCATTACCCCTAGAAGAAAAACTGTACGGGCCGGTGGATGCCCTACAGACGACTGCTACATTCCTTAGGCGAACTGGTCTCTTGGTGTAAAACAATAAGGCATCGAAAAGAAGAAGAAGAAGTGCAGTGATACTGTTGAAAACTTGCCTTCCCTCCTGACAAATATGTCCTACTGCCTTCAAGACATTCAAAACTGGATGACTCAGAACAAGTTACAACTTTATGCTCATAGGGACCCAACATAAACTTTCCTCTATCGCAAAAACTTCAATAGAATTCGGCAATACGTCAATTCCTTTGTCCAACTCTGTGAAGTATTTAGGAGTAGTTCTTGACAACACACTCTCTATGAAAAAATTCATCACCCAGACCTGCCAGTCTTGCTACTATCAATTACGGCGCATAAGCGCTATTCGCAAGTATCTGTCCACTGATGCAACTTCCAAGCTTGTCACATCTCTCATTCTTTCACGTTTAGACTACTGTAATTCTCTTTTGGCTGGCCTACCAGCATCATCTATCCACTCTCTTCAACGCATACAAAACTCTGCAGCTCGACTGGTCCTAAGAAAGAAAAAATCTGAACACATCACTCCTCTTCTGCGATCTCTTCACTGGCTGCCTGTCTCACAAAGACTGAGTATAAAAATCAATACCCTCTGTTTCAAATGTCTCCACAAGTCTGCACCCTCTTATCTCTGTAACTGTCTTCACCTGTACACTTCATCCCGTTCCCTTCGTTCAGCCGCAGATACTTTGTGCTTTCGAACACCCGGATTCAAACAAACCACTGTTGGCCGTCGCTCCTTCTCTGTTTCTGGTCCATCCACCTGGAACGACCTCCCTCTTTCACTTCGCCAAAAGCCTTCACTTAATACCTTCAAATCCAGCCTCAAAACACACTTATTTCCTACCTGAGACTTTCCCCCCAAATATCTGTCCCTAATTTTCAACAGCATCTTTCACCTTCTAAGTGTTGTTCCGAGTGTGTGTGTGTGCGTGTGTCAAGTCAAGTCAAGTCAAAATTTTATTTCCAGATGGTACATTGAATAAGCAACGCATTTGCTTTTTTTCATCAAGCCATCTATCTAAGAACAAATTTCGTAATGATTATACTAAGACATTACATTATTGCATCATTTACCGTTAAATTAAACCAGTAAAAAAAGAGGAAAAAATCGATAAGGAGATACATTGAAAATACAAATTACCACATATACATATACATGCACACACATACTCATGCACGCCTGAGCGCGTGCGCGCTCACGTCCACACACACATTTAAATAAAAATGTTTTAAGAATTAAAAAAGAAAATCATAAAACGTCAGGACAAACAAATTACTTCACCTACTGTTACATCCATTCTTTCACGTTTATACTTTAGATAATAAAAAGGTACAAGAATAAAACGTTAGAAAATACTAGGCATTCGTCATTACTGACAATATTACCTTCAATGACCTCCCTCTTCTCCTCCTCCACCCAGCAAACGTGCTTTTTTTGCGTTCATACTTTTCAAATAGCGCTTTTAAAAAATGACATATTCACACATAAGCTATCAAAGCAAGATAAGGCAAATAAGATTATAATAATGATTATCATAATAGAGATACAATTATAACAACAATCGCCCATCACCATGAGACAACAATATAACAAATGATCCCCATCACCATGAGACAACAACATAACCATGATAACAGAAAAGCATTGGAAAGGATGGGGGTGGGGGAGGAGTATCAAGGGGGAAGGGGAAATACACCTTCAATCAAATTAATAGTTTAAAAAAAAGACAAATATTCAAACAAGTAGAACCCCTATACGATACATAATTTAAAAGCCCATAATCCACTGGACTATCAAACTAAAAACAATATCATACTAAAACAGTATCGCTTATAATAGTACTAATAATCTCATCTCTAACTGCAATAAAAACAGCATCCACGATAAAATCTATTGAATTAGACAAGACAAAGGGCATGAGGAGTGGAGAGGAAAGGAAAGGAGAGGAGAGAAGAGAGAGAGAGAGAGGGGGGAGAGAGAGAGAGAGAGAGAGAGAGAGAGAGAGAGAGAGAGAGAGAGAGAGAGAGAGAGAGAGAGACTATCAAGCTATCAGGTCTACCATAAAAAGATTTTTAAAATTTCCTCCTTTCCACTTGTTTCAACATTGCAGATTATTTACTAGCTTGCATAGATTACTCTTACTTCTTTGCATAATTAGTGTGCCTCTTTCCTGCCTCCCCCTCCCTCCACACATATACAGTGTGTGACTGTAGAATTTTTAGTCTCAGTAAGACATACTTGAATTTTTGTTGTAAGGAATACCATTAGTGCTGGTAAATGTAAGTATGGTTGGTTTTGCCGTATTAATCATGGTTGATTTGCCTTATTATTCAATTCCTAGGCATTCATGCATTAGATGGCTTTTTAGCTGTGTCTTGAACTGATTTTTGTTTTTGATACATTTTAAGCGTTTTGGGAGCTTGTTCCATGTCACTACCTGAGTACAAGAAGCTTGTTTTGTAAAGATTATTTCTTGGTCTCGGAAATGTTAGTAGATGACTATGTCTGTGTTCATTGATTTTGAAGCTATTGGTGATCTTTGGAGGGGCATTTCCATTGACAACTTTCTGGACAAATAGAGCTTTATTTAGATAAAGCGTGTGTGTGTGTGTGTGTGCGCGTGCATACGTGCGCGCGCATGGTTTTGAAATCTGTTGTTCATTATGTTTAAGGAGAGTTGCATGCCTGTAAATGATTGAGTGCAAGCGCTTCGATTTGTTTGTTTATTTACAAGATTCAGCGCTATATAAATTCCATATATTATTATTATTAAGGTAAAGCAGCGAGGGAGAGGAGATGGGCGCCGCCCTCAATGTACTGGCCCCTTGAGAAGTTGGAGTTTCTGCCTCACTCCCCTGCGACCACATAGGTTATGGGACACATGTATCTATTATTTTTGGTGGTTTCAGTTCGCCTGTGAGGTGTAATTCGATGGTTGTATTTTGGGTGGGATATTTTTTGGTCATCGACTAGAGCTCGTTCACCAATGGCGAGATAGTACGTTTGCGACCGTTTTGACCCACAGTTCGCAGTGTCCAGGCTCCTGACCCATACAGCAATTTAAGCCAAATTAATGTTGTGACAGTTCTGATTTTAAGGTATTTAAGTATGCCTCCCTCTCTCCAAACTGTTTAACTGAATCATCTTTTGCTTGGCTATGGCCATAATTATGGATTCTAGCATTGAGGTCTTGTAGACAAGAGCCATTATTCTCTTTTACATCACCTCAACATTTGAAATTTACGTTATATTTGTGTATGTTTTGATGGTCATATATAATGACTTTATTTTACATGTAGGCCTAGCTGGGTTTATAATGATGGTTGTAAAGGCCTATTAGAAGGCTTATTTCACACATGGTTGTGGGCGTGTGTTGTAAATCCAAAAAAGCTTTTGTGAAGAGTAGTTGCATGCCTGTGAATGTCATGAAGGGCTTTGACTTGTCGGCTTTACAAAATTTAGTAGTGCTGTACAAATTCTATACAATTATTATCTATTATCACGGTTATATACTGCATGGCTTTATTTCACACTAGAGGTGGGTTTATTATAAAGGTTGTATTTTGGATATTGATATTTTTACACGTGGAGGTGGTTTCATTATGACAGTTTTGTGGCTTTTTTTTTTTTACATGTGGATGTAGATTCATTATGACTGTGTATCTTTAAAAAAGGCTTCCTATTATGTGGATGTGGGTTCATTATGATAGCTGTATAGTCGATAGCTTTATTTCACATTTGGAGGCAAGTTCATAATAATGGTTGCGTTTTACATGTTACAGGTGGAGCTGGGTTTATTATGACGGATTATTTTGCATGGCTTTATTTCACACCTGGAGGCGCTTATGACAGTTTTATATTGGATGCCTGTATTTTATTTATTCTTTTATATCGAGGATAATGGAATAAGCCCTCATGTGCTTTTTTACATCCAGTCCCCGTGTTTATGCGGTTTTGTAAATTTTGTCTTCTGTTTCCATCGGCACACAATGGCCTACTCTTCCGAAAAGCGGAACAGGATTTAACGTGTGTGCAAGATGTTCTGACTTTAACATGCCCAGGTGGTTTATGGCAACAGTAGTGTTTTGAACGTTTTCTTTCACGTGTGGAGGCGAGTTTTAGAACTTTTTTTTTTTTAAAGACATCTTTATTTCTCACGTAGATGTGGTTTTATTACGAGGATTATATTTTGAGATGGGTTTATTTCAAATGTTAAAGTGGGTTTATTATGACAGTTGCGTGGAGGTGGGTTTATAACAAAAGGTTTATTTGGGATGGGTTTAATTAACACGGATTGTAGATTTATCACGACAGTTGTAGGACTACTTAGGTCGCTTTAGTTCACTTATGGAAGCAGGTCTTACTTTGACTCTGGTAATTCAGGTGGCTTTAATTCACTTATGGAAGCAGGTCTTACTTTGACTCTGGTAATTCAGGTGGCTTTAATTTACCTATGGAAGCAGGTCTTACTTCGACTCTGGTAATTCAGGTGGCTTTAATTCACTTATGGAAGCAGGTCTTACTTTAACTCTGGTAATTCAGGTGGCTTTAATTCACTTATGGAAGCAGGTCTTTGATTCTGGTTGTTCAGGTAGCTTTAATTCACTTATGGAAGCAGGTCTTACTTCGACTCTGGTAATTCAAGTGGCTTTAATTCACTTATGGAAGCAGGTCTTACTTTGACTCTGGTAATTCAGGTGGCTTTAATTTACCTATGGAAGCAGGTCTTACTTTGACCCTGGTAATTCAGGTGGCTTTAATTCACTTATGGAAGCAGGTCTTTGATTCTGGTAATTCAGGTGGCTTTAATTCACTTATGGAAGCAGGTCTTACTTTGACTCTGGTAATTCAGGTGGCTTTACGTCAAATGTCAAGACGCCTTTAAAAAATCTAATTTGTATTTTATATAGATTAATTTCACATGTAGAGGTGGGTTTATTATGACAGTTGAATTTTAGATGGCTCGTTTTACACACAAAGGCGTTTATGACAGTTGTATTTCAGATGGTTTATTTCACACAGAAAGGCAGGTTTATTATGACAGTTGTGGTTTAGATAGCTACATCACACATAAAGGCAGGTTTATTTAGATGGCTCGTTTCACCCATAAGTTTATTATGACCGTTGTGCTTTAGATGGCTCGTTTCACCCATAGGTTTATTATGACCGTTGTATTTTGGATGGCTCGTTTTACCCATAGGTTTATTATGACCGTTGTATTTTAGATGGCTCGTTTCACCCATAGGTTTATTATGACCGTTGTGCTTTAGATGGCTCGTTTCACCCATAGGTTTATTATGACCGTTGTATTTTGAATGGCTCGTTTCACCCATAGGTTTATTATGGAAGTTGTATTTTAGATGGTTTGTTTCACACATAAAGGCAGGTTTATTATGGTACTTGTATTTTAGATGGCTAATTCCACACATAAAAGCAGGTTTAATACTAGTTTTTATATTAGATGTCATTTCACACGTAAAGGCAGGTTTATTAGGACTACAATTTGTCATATTTCACACATAAAGGCAGGTTTATTACAAATTTTATATTAGATGCCTTATCATTATCCTAAAGCAGGTTTATCGTGACGGATGTAATTTAGATGGCTCATTTCACACATAAATTCAAGTTTATTATGACAGTTGTATTTTAGATGGTTATATCACACATAAAGGCAGGTTTATATGACAGTTGTATTTTAGATGGCCAATCGCACAGACAGGTTGATTGTGACAGTTGTATTTTAGATGGCTAATTCCACACATAAAGGCAGGTTTATTACCAGTTTTATATTGGATGTGTCATTTCACACAAAAAGGCAGGTTTATTAGGCCTACAAGTTTTAAGTCATATTTCACACATAAAGGCAGGTTTATTACCAGTTTTATATTAGATGCCTTATTACTATCCTAAAGGCAGGTTTATTGTGACAGTTGTATTTTAGATGGTTATATCACACATTATGGAGGTTTATGACAGTTGTATTTTAGATGGTTATATCACACACAAAGGCAGGTTTATTACAAGTTTTATTTTAGATGCCTTATTACCAAGTCGGGTTTATTTTGATGCCTTTCCGATAGCTTTGACATGTGGAGGTGGGTTTATTACGATGTTTTTTTAAACAGTATTTCACAGGGAGGTTTTTTTTTATGACGAATGTATTTTGGCTGGTGTTATGTCACCCTATCACATGCAGAGGTGGATTTATTGCGACAGGCAAGTTGTAGATAGTTTAATTGTACATGTAGATGTGGGTTTATTATGATGGTTGTAGTTTTAAAAAAAAAAGGTAAAGGAGTCCCATAACTTATAAGGTCGTAGGGGAGCGAGGCGTCAGAGACCTCACTTCTCTAGGGCCAGCATATTGAGGGCGGCGCCCATCTCCTCTCCCTCGCTGCTTTACCTTCCCTGACCCTAAAGAGGGCAGGTACCCATTTACAGCTGGGTGAACTGTACTGAAGCCAAGGCGCGCAATCGGTCACCCATCCAACTGGTAACCACGCTCGACGCTGCTTAACTTGGCTGGGGGAAAGCGAGTGCTCCGACCACTGAGCTATCCCGTCCCCGGTTGTAGTTTAGATGGGTTTATTTTATATGTAGATGAGATTTCATCATGACGTTATTTCAGATGGCTTTTTCACATGTAGGCAAGTTTGTTTTTTTAAAAACTGTGGTCTAGTTTTAGCTGGTTGCATTGTACACGTTGAGGTGGCCTTCATTTCGTAATATGTAGAAGTGGGCTGTATTACGAGAGTTGCATTCCAGATGGGTTTATTTGAATGTGAAGACACGTTTAACATGTCAGTCATGATAAAAATGGCTTATGGAGGCAAGCTTTTTAGAACAGGGGAGCATGTAGCCAAGTGGTTCAAACATCCGCTTGTGATCTGAAGGCTGAAGTGGTACCCATTTTAGGGAATTTTACCAAGGGGTCAGCGTCAGTACCAACTCCACTGCCCCCCCCCCCCCCCCCCGTCTTTCAGATGAGACTATAAACCAAGGCCCCATGTGCAAACTCTTGGGCACTTGAAAACCAGTTCCACCTCTCAGAAGAGTAGGCCATTTCGTGCCAGTAGGAACACAATTTTTTTTTTAATGCATGCACACAGATTTAGGCACCACCCCATAAATTGGAATGTAGCTACCTGGACAGCAGGTAAAAGCTGTGGCGTATGCAGAATAGGTTAAAGTGGTGGGTTTATTACAACCACTATATAGTGGATGGTTTTATTTCACTTGTAGAGGTGTGTTTATGACAAGTATGGTTTCATTTCACATCTAGAGGCCCGTTTATTATAAGTTGTATGGTTTTATTTCACTTGTAGAGACGCGTTTATCATGACAAGTATGGTTTCATTTCACATCTAGAGGCCTGTTCATTATAAGTTGTATGGTTTTATTTCACTTGTAGAGGCACGTTTATCATGACAAGTATGGTTTCATTTCACACCTGGAGGCCGTTTATTATGACTAGTTGTATGGTTTCATTCCACATCTAGAGGCATGTTTATTATGACGAGTTATATGGTTTCATTTCACACCTGGAGGCGTGTATTATGACAAGTTGTATGGTTTTATTTCACACCTATGGGTATGTTTATTATGACACATTGTATGGTTTTATTTCACTCCTAGAGGCGTGTTTATTATGACAAGTATGGTTTCATTCCACATCTAGAGGCATGTTTATTATGACGAGTTATATGGTTTCATTTCACACCTGGAGACATGTATTATGACAAGTTGTATGGTTTTATTTCACACCTAGAGGCCTGTTTATTATGACAAAATGTATGGTTTCATTTCACATCTAAGGGCGCGTTTTGTATGGTTTCATTTCACACCTATGGGTGTGTTTATTATGACAAGTTGTATGGTTTTATTTCATTCCTAGAGGCACGTTTATTATGACAAGTTGATTGGTTTCATTTCACACCTGGAGGCCTGTTTATTATGACAAGTTGTATGGCTTTATTTCACGCCTAGATGTGCATTTTTAACAGTTGGTTTTATTTCTCTTGCAGTCATGTGCAGCTCACCTGGTAAGATGGCTTCATTTCACATGTGGAGGGAGCTGCTTTATTACAGGTGCATTTTAGACTTTACCTCTGGAGGTGGGTTTATCACCACGTATTTTGGGCAGTTTAACTTTTCACATGTGTGGGTTTATTAAAGTAGTTTGTTTTTTTTCATGTGGTGGTGGGGTTTTGTGTTTGTATTTTAGATGGCTCTTTTCACGTGTGGTAGTGGGGTTTTTATTACAACCGTATGTTTTAGATGGCTTTGTTTTACATTTGACATTCTTTTGGTTTTTAAAAAAAAAAGGTTATTTTCAGATGGTGGGTTTTTATTTTGACATTTTACATTTCAGATGGCTTCATTTCATATGCAGTGGCAAGTTATTAGGAGACTGCATTTTAGACTGCTTTATATCACGTGCAGTAGTGGGTTTTTGTTACGACCATTATATTCTAGATGGCTTCATTTCATATGTGGTGGCAGGTTTTTCATTATGACGGTTGTATTTCAGATGTCATTCTTTTACATGTGCAGGTGGGTGATTATGACGGTTGCATTCTGGCAAGAGTGATGGGTGTGGAGTAGTCTTCCAGATGGCTAAATTTCAGTGAGATGAGAAGGGGCACAGCTGTGTTTTACAACTGTGCAGCTGTACAAGGTAATTTTTGTTCAGTCGATGCAATTCAGTGAATGAACATGACACACACACACACATTCTCACAAATAAAATAAAAAAGCCAGAAACACAGGCATGCATGAACCTAACCTCTCCCTCTGCAGCAAATTTGGAAACAAAACATTTTCCAGCCATTTTTGAAACAAGGGGAGATCGCTAAAGTTGAAATGCGGCAACCTAAATGGCAGGGGAGAGAAAAAAAAAAAGTTGCATAATTATGCATAAATTTCACCATTGACGAACCTTGGAGCTCTAGCCGCAGGGGAGGGAAAAAAAAGGTTGCATAATTATGCATAAATTTCACCATTGACGAACCTTGGAGCTCTAGCCGCAGGGGAGGAAAAAAAAAGGTTGCATAATTATGCATAAATTTCACCATTGACGAACCTTGGAGCTCTAGCCGCAGGGGAGGAAAAAAAAAGGTTGCATAATTATGCATAAATTTCACCATTGACGAACCTTGGAGCTCTAGCCGCAGGGGAGGAAAAAAAAAGGTTGCATAATTATGCATAAATTTCACCATTGATGAACCTTGGAGCTCTAGCCGCAGGGGAGAAAAAAAAAAGGTCGCATAATTATGCATAAATGTCACCATTGGTGAACCTTGGAGCTCTAGCCAAGGAACAAGAAGAAAAAACACACCCAAGGAATGAAAGGGGGGAGGGGAGTTATTGTCATGGGGATGCAAGCAGTAAAGATGTCTTTATTTGAGCTGCTGCAAAGGAGGTAGATGGGCGATGGTGGTAGTCATTGTGGGATCTTTATTTCACATGAATAAAGAGTCTGGTTCCCTACGATGCAGTATTTTAGATGGCTTTAAGTCAGCACTGAAAGTAAAAGAGGGGGGGGAAAAAAGGGAGGGGGGAGGAAAGTGTCGCATCCGTAAGGTTGATTTTCAGAAAAAAATTCCAATACTGAATTTTGTTTGTCCCCCCCCATTTTTTTTTAAAAAACTCACCAACACTTAAATCCTAGTCTTTGCCAAATAATAATTTACTTCATAGCACACAAAAAATATGTCTTAGGCTGTTAGAGAACACCTGAAGCATGCACAGCTCCATGAATATTAGTCAAATAACCAACTTTGACTTGAAATAAGGTATATTACTGTGGATGTGTTTAGGGGAGAGATGTATCCCCCCCCCCCCCAAAAAAAAAAATAAAGAGTGGAGGTCAGGTGGTATAACCCCCTGAAGCATTTTCTTAAAATCTAGACAAACTACCTCTGGAAATGAAAACAATATCTAAAATCCTTTTACTGTCTAAAAACAACGACAGTCAAAGATACCAACAACAAAAAAGTGTGGCAGCATTGTTGTGTGAGCCTATGGAGAAAGTCTTTCAAAGTGTGTGGGATTGCGAGCATGTGCCCAAGACCGTTTCCCCTCATTTATGTGTACATGGTTCACACACACCTCTCAGTATAGGCTTTTCAAGGAGCTTAAGAAACTCAAGGTGGTGTGAGAAATGCAGTATTACATCTATACAGCCTACCCATGCTATGCTTTATCATTGATTGCCATCCAAAACAGAATTGGCAGTATCTCTCTCTCTCTCAGTTGGCACATTGAAAAAACTCCTGCATTTGCTCTGTGTGTGTGTGTGTGTGTGTGTGTGTGTGTGCGTGTTTTGTGAGATGAGAGATTGGTTCACTTAAATTATTTTAGGGATAACATCTCAGTTACTGTCAAACTGTTTCGGTCATGCTATAGTGTATGTTTATAGTAAACTGGAATTGGTTTGTATGTTTCAAGCAAAAATAATGTATCTATAACTTAAGAATTATCTTCTAAAAAAAATCTGAGAAGTTAAAAACTATCTCTTTATAAAGCTGAATACCGCATATACCAATTACTTTTAGTCAGCAGAAGAATGCCACCACACTTGAGACGAAATATCCACATTTTGTGTGTAAACCGAAAGTACAATGCTCACTCATCTTGATCACATCGTTTTACAAAATCAGCACATAGATTTCATTTAGGCCCGAGCGATAGACATCAGTTTTATCTAATTTTTGTTACCTTGTATCTGTTTCATCGTAACTGGAGTCCAAACAAAGTGTCACATCTGCCCTTGGAAGTTGACTTTAACTTCAAACTGCCCCCCCACCCCTCCCCCCACCCTGTTTTATCACACACACAGCAAAAACACTTTTGTTTGTTGCTACTTCGTTATTCTAGCCTATGAGCTCTGCTTTCGTCTGTTACACAGGATTCAATGCGTAGTTTTGGCCTTGCTTTGTCGTTTTGAAATCTGAATAACAAAACCCTATCTAACTTCAGTGATCAATAGACAACTTCCGGAGACTTACTGCGCATGTGCCAAAGCAAAATTTACCTCCCTTGGAGACGCTGTTCTTTGCTAGTCGTTTTTTAATATTTTGTCTACACACTCGCATGCACTTGAACCTTTATTTAAAAATTTTTTTTAAATCTATCTTTACTTGATCATCACTCCTAATGAGAACACTTTCGACAGACAAACCTTGACTTTCAAAAGGATTCAAGGTCTAGGATCTAATATTCCTTTGAAAAAAAAAAAAAAAAATCACCAATACAGAATTGTGTTAAAAACGTTAGGAAAATCACCCATGTAATCTTACCCCGTAGAGTAAAAACTAAAGCCATACAAAATACGTTTTTTATATCATTCCCCACCCCCACCCTCTCCCCCAACTGTGATGATGACTTGCTCAGTAGTCTTGTGAAGCCTCTTTTGTCTGGGTGTGACAGTGTCTGTCTTGTGCTGCTGCTGCCTCTTTCAGCGTGGTCACAATCTGCACACAGTATCAACATTTGCATACATCACTATAACACATAACACAGTATCATTAGTGATATATTTACTTATTTATTCTTTCACTTTGATGATAATGGAGTAAGAGCACTCATGTGCGTTTTTCACATCCAGTCTTTATGTGTATATAGTTTTGTAAATTCTGTCATCCGTTCCCACTGGCACAAAATGACCTACGCTTTTGAAAAGTGGAGCAGGTTTCAAAAGTGTGCACAAGATGTCACACAGCCCCTCACAACCACTGTGCTATTTTCAGACACCACGATCATTGTCACCAGGATTGCTCTCCGCTGAACCTCCCCCCATTTTGTGTGGCCTATGGCTTTGCGTTTCTCTCTCTCTCCATACAATCCCAAGTTAAGATTTTCTGCAATTGCTCACTGCTTTATCCATGAATTATCTATGACCACAAATGTGTTTCTGGTTCTCCAAAACTGTCTAATGTACTGAAGTTAAAGCAAAAATGTCACTAAAACAGATCGCACCAGTTTATCTTAATTTTCCACTGCATGCAAAACTTCCGAGGACCAAGCACACGAGGTCAAGCCTCCTCCACTATGACCTAAGTCTATTGACAAAAACTGCCTGTATGTATTTTGGGAGTTTATGAATCACTGTTCATCATGTACTTTTAAACTATTTCGTAAAAAAGTCATTAAAACCGTTTATGACGGCACCACAATAACGTATGATCCTGCAAAACCGCCCTAAAAGAGAGAAAGATGGGGAAGTTCAGCATTTCACCAACAAACCCACTTCTCTTCAGGCATCATCAGCAAGTAACAGACCAGGAGATGCAGCAAAAGCCCAACTCTCTCCAGCAGGATTGAATTTTGACAGTTCAACCACTACACTGCATGAAGTTAACAGTGACATTTTGCTTTTCCTACAATGCGGTTGAAGGTGCCTACAAGTAAAAATTTGCCAAAGGCTCTGCAGTTTTACTATGTGGCCATTCAGCTCTCATTGTATGTCAGTGTGAACTCAATAGTGTTTTGTGATGATGATGTTGTGCGTTCCCCAGCTTTACACCCTGGGGGTCACCCAGAACATGCACTCTGACTCACTCATCCCACCTGGGAATCTCTGTGAGATAGGAAGTACACACTGGATGAGAAGTTTGCGTATATGACTCTTTTCAAGCACCTCACCACATAGGCAGCCATACTCCGACTTCAGAGGATGTGTTTTGTGATGAATTTTGACAAACATTCATGCATCTAGTCTTTTCCAGACTACATCTCTCACTCTCCCCTGCTTCGTTATCATCATCATCATCAACCATTACACCCAAGGGTGTGTAGGGCAGCAACAAAGCGCTTCCACTCCTGCCTATCCTGGGCCAACCTAGTCACTGATCCCCAAGAGTGCTGCATTGCCTTCATCTCACTTTCTACAGTCCTCCTCCATGTTGCTTTTGGTCTTCCTTTCTTTCTCCTTCCTTCTAGGGTCCAGTGCAATGCTGTTCTTGTGATTGACTGTGGGTCTCTTTGGAGGATGTGCTTCTTTATCAATGGTATATATTTGTATAAGGAAAGATGTGCATGCACACATGACATATACATGCATGCCAGTTTTGTGTGTGTGTGTGTGTGTGTGCGAGCATGTTTTGTGTGTGTGAGAGTGTGTGTGTGTGTGCGCACGTGTGCGTGCGTGCGAAGGTGTGTATGCATGCATGTGTGTAAACCTGCCTACAAACATAATGCCAAATACTGAGTGAGTGCAAATGCCATTTAAAAAAGCCTCAAACTCACAACTAGCTGATGGTGGTGTAGGCGGCATATAACCAATCTCCCACAGCAGCAAGATGCTTGTCCTCCATCAGTGTTCTGCCAGTGCCACCTCTCTGTGAACCAACATCATGCTTTCTGTTAGTGCTGATCACCGCCTATTCTAATTCACCCATGATTAGCACTGCATAATCTATGGAAGTTTGTATCGCATCCCATGCATACTCCTGATCTGTGTGTGTGTGTGTGTGTGTGTGTGTTCGTGTGTGTGTGTGAGTGAGTGAATTTTTTCTCTTTTATTTCAAGGATAACGGAAAAAGCATTCATGTGCTTTTTTTCATCCAGTGCCCCGTTTGTATGCAGTTTTGTAAATTTTGTCAAACGTTCCCACCAGCATACAATAGCCTATTCTTCCATAAAGCGGAACGGGTTTGAACATGTGCACACGATGTTCTGCGTGCATTCGCACATGGTGTGTGGTGGTGGTGGATGGATATGCATACATGTGTGTGTAAGTGTGTGCCTGCATACATGCATGCATGAGAGAGAGAGGCACACACAGGTCACTATCAACAACCTCAAAGTGGGAACAAGGACAGGGCTCCAAACTCAGGTCAATGCCATGGTTGACACCAATCCTCTGGCAGGGTGTGTCAAAACCATGTCACCCCCCCCCCCCCCACAAAGCCAGGTGTCACGGGGGACAGGCAGTGCAGAGGGCTACACTACAAGGAGCTAGCTTCTACACACACACACACACACAGAAGCAGCCAGCTATACTACAGTGGTATGTATGGCCAACACAACAGAACAGAGGGATGGCTGTAAATGGTAAAGAATGCATTAGGGGTAAGTCTGCCTGTCCACAATGCAAACTCTGGCCT
Source organism: Rapana venosa (assembly GCA_028751875.1). Lineage (NCBI taxonomy): Eukaryota > Metazoa > Mollusca > Gastropoda > Neogastropoda > Muricidae > Rapana > Rapana venosa. Next base: position 12,835,558 of record CM054167.1, on the reverse strand, counting down.
GGGACAGTCACAGATGGATGGAAGAATGTTAAAAAAACAACAACAAAGAAAAGAAAAGAACCCAACAATAACAACAACAGAGTCGTCTTATGCTGCTTTGATTCACGTCGTCTGCATATGGTCACCACCGTGTCTGAAACAAAATATCACACAGTTCATGTTAATAAAAATAGAATATGGAGACAAATATCATCAGTTTATCATCACACCTCACACCCTTCTCTCTTACACTCTGTGTGCTGCCCAACATCACACCTGTTCACGTATCCACCTTTCAGCAACATCATTCTTGACAGTAGCCACTAATGCACACTTGTCAGCTGTTCCCATCCCCTTCTGTCTTCAATCCTTTAGTAGATTTACTCACTCAGTCCCATGTCCAAAGGACGTAGGGGGGACATGGAAGAAGATGCAACAGAGATCTTTTTCCATGCTTCACGATCTTGTGTGGCTAGTAGAAGGTGTTGCAGGGGTTGGGCAGTCCAGTCTTTGATGTTGTCAAACCCATGATTTCTTTTGGCGGCCTCTTCTTCTCTTGCCTTCGACTGTTCCTTGCAAGATGGTTTTTGCTAAGGTGTTGTGTCTTGTGGCGTGACCAAACCACATCAGCTTTCTCCTCTTTATGGTGGAGAGCAAAGGTTCTTGGGGGCCCACACGCTTTTTGATTTCTTCTTTCACATAGTTGTTGGTCTTGTGTTCTTTGTATGATATTTTGAGGAGTCTTCTGTGGCACTTGTTCCACATCCACAGTAGATTTAATCTTTCATTAATTCTTGAAGTCGGAATGTGCCCACCTAAATGGTGGACGGGGTGGGGGAATGGTGGCATACGCAAAAATCTCACCGTTGGTCATCAGATCACAAACACATCAATCTCCTTGTAACGCTTAGTTAAGGGGGATCGGGAAGGGTCATTCAAGAAACACTACTGATATCAAAGCAAACTAGAACATTTCATGCAACTGTAAGGAAAGTTGCATGCTCATAGCTCAATGATTGGCTACTGAACAGCGTCTTAATTAAAACAGTTTGAGTACCGGATTCTGGGTAACCCTGCCCCCTTAACCAAAAATGTTTTCATCACACAAACCATTCCACAGGACAGATGATGCAGAATACCAGTTCTACTGATCATGGATTCCCCAATGACCGGAAAGAACAATGCTCATCTTCTTTCAGTACCCCACATATGGAGTCTTCAGTACCTTCTTCCACACCAACACAGACAGAAAATTGCATAGTCACCATTAAAGGCGATGATGATAATGATGATGAAAAAAGCTTCATTTTTTTATACCAGCATCCCTTTTCCCAATCCAATCTTCTTGTTTATAGCCCTGCTGACCACAGAGGCCATATCGGGGCTGTCACCTCGTAAAATTTTAAATCTCAGATTAAAACAGTGCAACTATACACAAATTAAAACAGGGTATAAAACCAACTCTACTGTTGTTTTTTGTATCAATGCCATGGCCAACTATAAGTGTCAACCCACGACAGTCATCAATCCAATCTTCTTGTTTATAGACCTGCCAACCATAGAGGCCATAATAGGGGCTGTCACCTTTTAAAATCTCAGATTAAAACTGTGCAACTAAATACATAATTATTAATAAAGGGTTTTAAACCAACTCTATGGTCGTTTTTTGTATCAACGCCCTGGCCAACCCAGGACAGTCACCAATCCAATCTTTTTGTTTATAGCCCAGTCAACCAGAGGCCATATCAGGGCTGTCACCTTGTAACACTTTAAATCAAAGATTAAAACTGTGCAACTATAATTATACCGATTAAAACAGGGTTTAAAACCAACTCTTCTGTCAATTTTTGTATGAATGCCCTGGCTAACTGAAAGGGTCAACCCAGAATGGTCACCAATCCAATCCTGTTGTTTATAGCCCTGCCTACCACAGAGGCCGTATCAGGGATGTCACTTGTCAGCTTTTTAATTCTCAGATTAAAACTGTGAAAATATATACGGATTAAAACAGGGTTTAAAACCAAATTCACTGATGTTTCTTGTATCAACGCCCTGGCAAGCCTTAAGGGTCAACTCAGGGCTGTCACCTTGTAAAATGTTAAATCTCAGATTAAAACTGTGCAACTGCATACAAAAACAGGGTTTGAAACCAACTCTACTGTCGTTTTTTTGTATCAATGCCCTGGCCAACCATAAGGATCAACCCAGAACGGTCACCAATCCAATCCAATCCTGTTGTTTATAGCCCTGCCAACCACAGAGGCCATATCAGGGCTGTCATCTTGTCAGCTTTGTATTTCTCAGATTAAAACTGTGCATCTAAATACAAATTAAAACAGGGTATAAAACCAACTCTACTGATCTTCCTTGTATCAACACCCTGGCCAACCATACGGGGTTAACCCCAGACAGTCACATGATGTGTGAGAAACCACATTAATGACACATGAGATAAAAACCCAAACCAGATTCCTTAAAACAGCACTGTTCTTCGTGACTAACTATAGCATCTACTAAATCTGCTACACTTTTGCCTGGTCTGCCAGCATCATCTACCCACTCCCTTCAAATTACTGAACTCTGCAGTTCAACTTGTCCTAAGAAATAAATAAAATATGAACACACACTCCTCTCTTGTGATCTCTTCACTGGTTACCTGTTGCACAAAGAGTTCAGTGCAAGATCGGTACCCTCCGTTACAAATGTCTACACAAGACTGCACCTTCCTATCTCTGTGAATGTCTTCACCTATACACTCCTTGTTCCCTCCATTCTGCTGCAGATACCCTGTGCTTACAAACACCTAGATTGAAACAATCCACAGTCGGACGTCATTCTTTCACTATATCTGGTCCATCTATCTGGAATGACCTCCCCCTCTCCCGTTGCCTGTACTGTATGTGTAATGCTATGTTTCCTGCATGACTGAACTGTAGTAAAACCCCACTATCGAGGACAAACAATAGTGTGCACATTCATGAAAAAATAGTGGCACTGCCCTGTGGTGAGAATACTCTCCTTTGGGATAGCAGCCCGTTTTTCAAAAAGAAAAAATCTATAGTAATGAGGCGTTATTCAACAGCTTATTACTTTAACAATACTGATAACAACAATAATAACAATGACGATGGTCATTATTATTGTTAAGTATTATCACCATTATTTTCATCATATAATAACAATAACAATTATTAAGTATTATCATCATTTTCAGTATAATTATCATTAGTAAAATATGATACTATTCTCATCATTCATATTATCTTTTCTTTTTAAAAAAAAATGCCATGACAGTCTGATGTCATATACAAACATACAATCACACAAAAGAGCCACCTTTTTCATGTTGTAGTTGGTGCTTTTTCCTCTTTCTTCTTGGGGCATCCCTCCCCCTCTCCCAACCAACCCTTAAGTGATTTGTTTTTTATGCCACATACACCCCACAACACACACACACACACACACACACACACCACTCAGTGTATACCCACATGTCACAAAAATACAAAACACAAGAAACAAACTGTAAAATCTCTCCACAAGGTTACACAAAATAAACATCCCAAAACTTGCATAAAAAAACCTAAACCAAAAAAAAAACAACTAACCCACACACCAAAGGACAACACAATGACATGGTATTCTACAATACCTTTAAGAGCTTAACATGACACCGACAACAACAATCATACCCGGTAGCATAGTAACACAATATCTTACAGCAATTCTGAACTAAAACTACAACAGTAACATCTTTACAATCAACACGACACCACAGTAGTCTAGACTGGTGAAGACATGTTAATCAGATGCAATCTCACACGCATCTGAGTGGTGGGCACACAACACACATTTCAGGCATTGTTTTCAATAGATGCTTCTTTTGTTTTGAGAAAGGGTTCTTTTTTTTCCCTTTCTTTCTTTTTTTAATATTTTAAAAATCTTTTCTTCATGTTCTTTTTTTCCTCTCCTGTTTTTTTGTTTTTTTTCTCCTTTTCTTTCTGATTCTTTTTCTTTTTTTTCTTGCTTTTTTCTTTTTCTTTCCTTTTTTTGCATTTTCTTTTCTTTCCGTCTTTCTTCCTTCCACATTTTTTTTCTTTTTTTATGAGGAGGAGCAAGTTCCTGCACAATGAATCTCACACACATGTACATCAATCTCTTTCATCTTCCCCACCAAACAGCGATTTCCCATGGGGAAAAAACACTTCTGTCAACACTGTGTCCCAAACTAACACTTCAAATCACATGATACAGAGGACAGAAATAGCACTCTCCACTTCACAAATTAAAACACACACACACACAAAACCAAGTCAGCTGTTTGGTCTTTCATCTGATTCATGCAGAATGCCATTTCTATCATTTGTATTTCCAGTTCACATTCAAAACTCAACCTGTAAAAACAACAGGAATGGGTTTAACTACTCACCAGATATAAAATATATTTTTTAAAATCCCAACAACCCCATCTGTTCATGAAACTGGTGGGTGGTACATCCCATTTCTGTCGTTTTCATGCCATGTCCATTCAAGGTAATCAAAATAATATACAATTTTAACTGACAGAGCACATCATACCTTGCAAGCGCTCTTAGTATTGTACAACCACACCATGAAAAAAAAAAAGAGAGAGAAAATTTTGGGAAAATGGACATTTTCTCCAATCAATGAAAAACAAAAACAAAACAAAAACCCCCCAAGAGAACTACTCAGAAAAACATGAAGCAATCATGCATATATAAACATTTTCTATGAAAAAGAAAAACACCTCAAACAAGCACAAACCCACCAAAATTGCTCTTATCTCTTAAACTATGTTCACAAAGCACAAAAAAGAAAAGCAAACAACAGACACAATCCAAAAAAAAAAAAAAAAAGGAAAAGGTCAAAATGCACATATGTTTCCATCTTCAAATTAAAGATGGTTTTGATCATCACTTTTAGATCATGTACACAATTCCATGAATATCAAAAATTATTTTTAATTGAACAGTCTCATTATATTTAACTCGCAGGGAAAAAAATAACAAAAACACACACAATTTTTTTTAAAACACACCAACAAACCAGGACCACCACCCCAAACAAACAATAAAACAACCCCCCCACCCCCAATATCCTTCACACATTAACATTGTCATACAGTGCATAGCTGACAACTTTGCAAAAATGATGCAAGCTAACTGCTGGTTGTTTGCAAAATATGCTTAACTTTTCAGTAATGTTCATAGCCTTGACCACTTTTGCTTAGTGATATCCAGTTGGACTTGCATGATTTTTCCAAGTAGCCCATGTTACAGATTACATGCACACACACACACACACACATGAGTAGGTATAAAGTCAAATCTCCTCTACCCTAGTCTACCCCCACCCGACACACACACACACATATGAGGAGGTATGAAGTCACATCTCCTTTAACCTAGTCTACCCCCAACCCCACAACACACACACGCGAGGAGGTATGAAGTCACATCTCCTTTAACCTAGACTACCCCCAACCCCCCTCCACACACACACACAACACACACACACACACACACACACACACACACACACACACACACACACACACAGAGAGGAGGAGGTAAAACAGGGTATAAAACCAACTCTACTGTTGTTTTTTGTATCAATGCCATGGCCAACTATAAGTGTCAACCCACGACAGTCATCAATCCAATTTTCTTGTTTATAGACCTGCCAACCATAGAGGCCATAATAGGGGCTGTCACCTTTTAAAATCTCAGATTAAAACTGTGCAACTAAATACATAATTATTAATAAAGGGTTTTAAACCAACTCTATGGTCGTCTTTTGTATCAACGCCCTGGCCAACCCAGGACAGTCACCAATCCAATCTTTTTGTTTATAGCCCAGCCAACCAGAGGCCATATCAGGGCTGTGACCTTGTAACACTTTAAATCAAAGATTAAAACTGTGCAACTATAATTATACAGATTAAAACAGGGTTTAAAACCAACTCTTCTGTCAATTTTTGTATGAATGCCCTGGCTAACTGAAAGGGTCAACCCAGAATGGTCACCAATCCAATCCTGTTGTTTATAGCCCTGCCTACCACAGAGGCCATATCAGGGATGTCACTTTCAGCTTTTTAATTCTCAGATTAAAACTGTGAAAATATATACGGATTAAAACAGGGTTTAAACCCAAATTCACTGATGTGTCTTGTATCAACGCCCTGGCAAGCCTTAAGGGTCAACCCAGGGCTGTCACCTTGTAAAATGTTAAATCTCAGATTAAAACTGTGCAACTGCATACAAAAACAGGGTTTGAAACCAACTCTACTGTCGTTTTTTTGTATCAATGCCCTGGCCAACCATAAGGATCAACCCAGAACGGTCACCAATCCAATCCAATCCTGTTGTTTATAGCCCTGCCAACCACAGAGGCCATATCAGGGCTGTCATCTTGTCAGCTTTGTATTTCTCAGATTAAAACTGTGCATCTAAATACAAATTAAAACAGGGTATAAAACCAACTCTACTGATCTTCCTTGTATCAACACCCTGGCCAACCATACGGGGTCAACCCCAGACAGTCACATGATGTGTGAGAAACCACATAAATGACACACGAGATAAAAACCCAAACCAGATTCCTTAAAACAGCACTGTTCTTCGTGACTAACTATAGCATCTACTAAATCTGCTACACTTTTGCCTGGTCTGCCAGCATCACCTATCCAATCCCTTCAATCTATACGAAACTCTGCAGCTAAACTTGCCCTAAGAAAGAAATAAAATATGAGCACATCTCTCCTCTCTTGTGATCTCTTCACTGGTTACCTGTTGCACAAAGAGTTCAGTACAAGATCGGTACCCTCCGTTACAAATGTCTACACAAGACTGCACCTTCCTACCTCTGTGAATGTCTTCACCTATACACTCCTTGTTCCCTCCATTCTGCTGCAGATACCCTGTGCTTACAAACACCTAGATTGAAACAATCCACAGTCGGCCGTCATTCTTTCACTATTTCTGGTCCATCTATCTGGAATGACCTCCCTCTCTCCCGTTACCTGTACTCTATGTGTAATGCAATGTTTCCTGCATGACTGAACTGTAGAAAAAACCCACTATCGAGGACAAACAAGAGTGTGCACATTCATGAAAAAATAATGGCACTGCCCTGTGGTGAGAATACTCTCCTTTGGGATAGCAGCCCGTTTTTCAAAAAGAAAAAAATCTATGGTAATGAGGCGTTATACAACAGCTTATTACTTTAAGAAGAAGAAGACTTTAATAATAATAACAATGATCATTATTATTAAGTATTATCATCATTATTTTCATATAATAATAATAATGATAATTATTATTAAGTATTATCATCATCATTATTATCATTAGTAGAGTAAGTATGATACTATTCTCATCATTCATAATATTTTTTCTCTCTTTTTTTTTACAAAATGCCATGACAGTCTGTTGTCATGTACAAACATACAATCACACAAAAGAGCCACCTTTTTCATGTTGTAGTTGGGGCTTTTTCCTCTTTCTTCTTGGGGCATCCCCCCCCCCCCCTCTCCCAACCGACCCTTAACTGATTTGTTTTTTATACCACTGCCATTAAAACACACACACACACACACACACCACTCAGTGTATACCTACATGTCACAAATATATATACAAAACACAAGAAACAAATTGTAAAATCTCTCCACAAGGTTACACAAAATAAACAACATCCCAAAACTTGCATAAAAAAATAAACCAAAAAAACCCAAGCAAACCCACACACCAAAGGTCAACAGAATGACACAGTATTCTACAATACCTTAACATGACACCGTCAACAACAATCATACCCGTTAGCATAGTAACACAATATCTTACAGCAATTCTGAACTAAAACTACAACAGTAACATCTTTATAATCAACACAGTAGTCTAGACTGGTGAAGACATGTTAATCAGATGCAATCTCACACGCATCTGAGTGGTAGGCATAAAACACACACATTTCAGGCATTGTTTTCAATAGATGCTTCATTTGTTTTGAGAAAGGGTTCTTTTTTTTTCCTTTCTTTCTTTTTTTAATTTTTTAAAAATCTTTTCTTCATGTTCTTTTTTTCTCTCCTGTTTTTTGTTGTTTTTTTCTCCTTTTCTTTCTGATTCTTTTTCTCTTTTTTTTGGCTTTTTTCTTTTTCTCTCCTTTTTTTGTATTTTCTTTTCTTTCCGTCTTTCTTTCTTTCACATTTTTTCTTTTTTTTTTATGAGGAGGAGCAAGTTCCTGCACAATGAATCTCACACACATCTACATCAATATCTTTCATCTTCCTTGCCAAACAGCGATTTCCCTGGGGAAAAAAACACTTCTGTCAACACTGTGTCCCAAACTAACACTTCAAATCACATGATACAGAGGACAGAAATAGCATTCTCCACTTCACAAATTAAAACACACACAAAACCAAGTCAGCTATTTGGTCTTTCATCTGATTCATGCAGAATGCCATTTCTATCATTTGATTCTCCATATCGCATTCAAAACCCAAACTGTAAAAACAACAGGAATGGGTTCAACTACTTACCAGATATAAAATATATATTTAAAAAAATCCCAACAACCCCATCCGGTCATGAAACTGGTGTGTGGTACATCCCATTTCTGTCATTTTCATGCCATGTCCATTCAAAGCAATACAACTAATATACAATTTTAACTGACAGAGCACATCATACCTTGCAAGCGCTATTAGTATTGTACAATCACACCGTGAAAAAAAAAGAGAGAAAATTTTGGGAAAATGAAAAACAAAAACAAAAACCCCAAGAAAACTACTCAGAAAAAACATGAAGCAATCATGCATATAATTATTTTTTTTTCTATGAAAAAGAAAAATTAAGAAAGGAAAAAAACCACAAACAAGCACAAACCCACCAACATTGCTCTTATCTCTTAAACTATGTTCACAAAGCACAAAAAAGAAAAGCAAACAACAGACACAATCAAAACAAAACAAAGCAAAGGTCAAAATGCACGTATGTTTCCATCTTCAAATTAAAGAGGGTTTTGATTATCACTTTCAGACAAAGGTATCACATATGTAAATCATGTACACAATTCCATGAATATCAAAAATTATTTTTAATTGAACACAGTCTCATTACATTTAACTCCCAGTAAAAAAATAACATAAACACACTTTTTTTTTAAAACACACCAACAAACCAGGAAAAAGACCCAAAACAACCCCATACAAACAATAAAACAACACCCTCCCCTCCACCCACCCAATATCCTTCACACATCAACATTGTCATACAGTGCATAGCTGACAACTTTGAAAAATGATGCAAGCTAACTGCTGGTTGTTTGCAAAATATGCTTAACTTTTCAGTAATGTTCATAGCCTTGACCACTTTTGCTTACTGATATCCAGTTGGACTTGCATGATTTTTCCAAGTAGCCCATGTTACAGATTACATGCACACACACACATGATTAGGTATTAAGTCACATCTCCTCTACCCTAGTCTATCCCCGCCAAGCACAAACACACACACACACACACACACACACACACACACACACACAGAGGAGGAGGTATTAAGTCACATCTCCTCTACCCTAGTCTACCCCCACCCAACACACACACACACACAAGGAGGTATTAAGCCACATCTTCTCTAACCTAGTCTACCCCCATCCCCACAAAACACACAAGGAGGCATTTAGTCACTTCTCCTCTTACCTAGTTTACCCCCTTGCAGCCCCCCCCCCCCCCCCCAAACCTCCCTCCCACACACAGACACAAGGAGGCATTAAGTCACATCTCCTCTCACCCCCCTCCCCCAAACACACACACACACACACACGAGGAGGTATTAAATTAAGTCACTTCTCCTCTTACCTAGTTTACCCACTTGTAGCCCTCCCCCCCAAAAAAAAACACCCAACAAACAACAAACAACCCAACAACAACAAACCCAACCAAACAAAAAACAACAACAACAAAATCCCACCCACCCCCTTCCCACACAGACACACACACACAACACACAGACATGAGGAGGCATTAAGTCACATCTCCTCTCAACCCCCCCCCCCCCCTCACCCCCCAAAAACAACAACAAAAACACACATACATAGACACACACAAACATTCTCTTTCACTCTAGTCATATGGAACATAATTGGCAACTTGGAAAAATGATGCAAGCTGTTTGTTTCTTTTCTACAAAAATCTGCCCAACATTTCACAATCTTCCAGCTTGACTTGCATAATTTTTCTGGGTTGCCGTAACACACATCATGTACACACCCACACAAAGTGGAATAAAGTCACATCTCTCACATTATCCCCCCCCCCCCCCTCCAGAACACACACACACATGCCTTCAATCCAAGATACTAATCAGATAGCTTGCTTTTTTTCCCCATAGATTCTCCACATACACTCCCAACTCCACCCCCCCTCTCTCTCTCTCTTCAAAAAAAAAAAGAAAAGTTATATCACCCCATAATGCTCTTTTGAACACAACCCCTTTTAACTATGGATCTAATACAGCACAAAGAAGGAAAACAAACAACACACACAATCAAAAAAAACAACAACCTTGCAGTCAAAATGCACACTGTTTCCATCATTAAATCAACAGATGATTTTGGTTATAACTTTCTGACAAAGGTATCAATCACATATGTAAATATGTAAAAACTTTCAAGAATATCAAAACTTATTTTCAATTCAACATAACCTGTATCAATTTTACCTTACTGCAAAAAACAAAAAGAAAAACACCAAAGAAAAAAGGTAAAAATGAAAGAAAATAACAAACCAAAAGAGAAAATAAACACCCATACAAAGAACAAAACAAAATAAACCCATGCCCATCTTACACACATCATTGTCATACAGTGCATTGTTGGCAACCTGGAAAAATGATGCAAGCTAACTGCTGGTTGTCTGCAAAATATGCCTAAGTTTCCAGTAATGTTCATAGACTTGACCACTTTTGCTTACTGATATCCAGTTGGACTTGCATGATTTTCCCAGGTGGCCTATGATATAGATTACACACACACAACACACACACACACACACACACACACACACACACACACACACACACACACACACACACACAACACACACACACACATACGAGAAGGACTTTAGTCACATATCCTCTAACCTAGTCTACCCCCACAACACACACACACTCTCTCACTCACAAACACACACACATGAGGAGGCATAAAGACACATCTCCCCCCCCCCCCACCTCCCCCTCACACACACTCTCTCTGGTCATATGGACCATAATTGACAACTTGGAAAAATGATGCAAGCTTTCTGCTTCTTGTCTACAAAAACTGCCCAACATTTCACCAATCTTCCAATTTCACTTGCATGATTTTTCTGGGTTGCCATAACACACACACGAGGAAGAATGTCATATCTCTCATGTTATCCGTGCCCCCCCCCCCCCCCCCACACCCCACAAGGAGGTATTATGCCTAAGTCACATCTCCTCTACCCTAGTCTACCCCAACACACACACACACACACACACACACACACCACACACACGAGGAGGTATTAAGTCACATCTCCTCTACCCTAGTCTCCCACCCCAACACACACACAACACACACACACACACACACACACCACACACACACACACGAGGAGTATTAAGTCACATCTCCTCTACCCTAGTCTACCCCCACCCCAACACACACAAGGAATGAAGTCACATCTCCTCTAACCTAGTCTACCCCCACAACACACGCACACTCTTTCTCTCTCTCACAAACACAAATCATAAAGACACATCTCCTCCCCCCCTCTCTCCTCTCCCTCCACCTCTCTCTCTCTCTCTCTCCTCTCTCTCCTCTCTCTCTCTCTCTCTCTCTTCTCCTCTCTCTGTGGTCATATGAACCATAATTGTCAACTTGGAAAAATGATGCAAGCTTTCTTCTTCTTGTCTACAAAAACTGCCCAACATTTCACCAATCTTCCAATTTCACTTGCATGATTTTTCTGGGTTGCCATCACACACACACACACACACGGACGGACAAAGTCCTATCTCTCACGTTATTCCCCCCAACCCCCCATGGCCCAACACACAGCAGTCAAAATGCATGTTTGTCTCCATCATTAAATCAAAGATGGTTTTGGTCATGACTTTCTGACAGAGTATCACGTGTATAAATATGTAAACACTTCCATGAATACATTAAACCTCATTTTCAATTCATAACAATCTGCATTATATTTAACTCCCATAAGAAATTTGACAAATTCTTAAAAAAGTACACCAACAAATCAACCAATACCCCCCCCCCCAAAAAAAAAAACAACCCAACAACAACCCCCCCCCCCCCTGCCCCCCCCCCCCCTCCCCATACAAACAATAAAACAACAACAACAAAAACCCAGCCTTTACACCGTCATACAGTGCATAGTTGACAACTCGGAAAAATGATGCAAGTTAACTGCTGGATGTCTGCAAAATATGTTTTAAATTTTCAGTAATGTTCAGACCACTTTTGCTTACTAATATCCAGTTGGACTTGCATGATTTTTCCAGGTGGCCTATGATACAGATTACATGCACACACATGAAAAGGTATTAAGTCACATCTCTTCTAACCTAATCTACCCTCAACCCCACAAAACACACACATATGAGGCATTAAGTCACATCTCCTCTAACCTAATCTACCCGTAACCCCACAACACACACACATAAAACACACACATATGAGGCATTAAGTTACATCTCCTCTAACCTAATCTACCCGTAACCCCACAAAACACACACACACACAAAACACACACATATGAGGCATTAAGTCACATCTCCTCTAACCTAACTCCCCCCCCCCCCCACACACACACATATATGCACACGCACGCACACACACACACGAGGAGGTATTAAGTCACATCTCCTCTAACCTATTCTACCCCCACCCAAACAACACACACACACATCAGGAGGCATTAAGTCACATCTCCTCTAACCTAAACTACACCCTACCCCACACAACACACTCACACACACACACACACACACACACACACACAGTTGTTCAACTGTCCTACAGGCTCCTGTTTCTCTTCATGAGGGTTATACTTTGCTTCAAAATGTTTGCTGGAAACATGTGAAAAAGAAACAGGAAGAGGCTGGCTATCCCCAGCACAATTGTTCACTTCTAGATATTGAGAATATTCTTTGTGCTCAGTATGGCTTTCAAAAATCTTGTTCTAGAAAAAATGTTTCTCTAATTCACAGACTGAAATTGAATGCCTTTCGAGCAAAGTTTGCAAAAATTATACAATGTATATGCAGTGAAAAACTTTCAAAATATTCATGCTTTGTACCAATGTAAGGGCTTAAAAAAGTTCTTACCAGCCTTTCAAAATAAATCTCTGAACAAGGTTCTAGACTAATCAATCCAAACTTATGCAAGATAGCACCATCGCTGATGCGGTCTCCACTAATTTCTTTTTCGTAAAGTACGACCATGAGACTGTTATAGTTTTACTTTCCATTGATTTGCAATTGTACAGGTTCCACTTTTAGCACAGTGTTTAATTGTTCTGTGTTTTTGTTTGTTTGGAAGCAGAATTTAGACATACACAAAATCTTTAATTACCAACACATCTCTTTGCTTTCAAGCCCTCATTTCTTCACTCCTACTCCACCTCTCGTCTAATATCACTTTAAGTGAACAGATGTAAAATCGAAGACAGACACACACGAGGAGGTATTAAGTCACAACTCCTCTCTTCCCCACCCCTCCCTCAAGCACACACGCACACACAGACACATTTTCTCTCTCTGTGGCCATATGTATGAAACATAACTGGCAGCTTGGTAAAATGATGCAAGCTGTTTGCTTCTTTTCTACAAAAACTGCCCAATATTTCCCAATTCTTCCAGTGTGACTTGCTTGATTTTTCCAGGATTGCCATAACACACATCACACACACATGAAGAGGAATGGAGTCACATCTCTCATGTTATCTGTCCCCCCCCTCCCCCCACCCCCCCCCCCACACACACACACACCTTCAATCCAAGATACTAATCACACAGCTTTGCTTTCATTTTTCCCCACATACACTCCCAACTCCACCTTCTCTCTTTTAAAAAAGAAAAAAGAAAAATGTTAAATCACAAAAAAATTGCTCTTTTTAACGCAGTTCCTTTTAAACTATAGTGATAATACTGCACAATAAAAAAACAACAACAAAAAAACACACACAATCAAAATAAAAAAGCAGCCAACAAAAAAACAGAAAGAAAAAAAGCAGAAAAAAAGCAGTTGAAATGTATATATTTGTTTCCATCAATGAATCAAAGACGGTTTTGGTCATGACTTTCTGACAAAGGTATCATATAATTATGTAAATATGTCAATATTTCCATGAATATCAAAACTTTTTCAATTCAACACAATCTTTACCTATAGAAAGTTATTATATTAGCCAAAAAAAAGTACACTATCAAACCAAAACAATCCCCCTCCCCCCAATACGATCATCATAATGAAAAAGAAACCCATCTTTCACACATTTACACTGTCATATAGTGCATTGCTGACAACTCGGAAAAATGATGCAAGCTAACTACTGGTTGTTTGCAAAATATGCTGAAGTTTTCAGTAATGTTCATAGACTTGACCACTTTTGCTAACTGATATCCAGTTGGACTTGCATCATTTTTCCAGGTGGCCTATGATACATGCACATACACATGCATATCAGGAGGCGGTAAGTCACATCTCCTCTAACTAGTCTACCTCCACAACACACAGACATAGACACAAGGAATGAAGTCATCTCCTCTCACCAATCTACCCCAAACACACACACACACACCACAAAACACACACATGAGGTATTAAGTCACATCTCTTACCTAGTCTAACATACACACACACACAAACACACACACATAAGGAGGTATAAAGTCACATCTCCCTCCGCCGCCCCCCCCCCCCCACACACACACACTCTCTCTGGTCATATGAACCATAACTGGCAACTTGGAAAAATGATGCAAGCTTTCTGCTTCTTGTCTACAAAAACTGCCCAACATTTCACCAATCTTCCAATTTCACTTGCATGATTTTTCTGGGTTGCCATAATACACATCATGCACACATGAGGAAAAATGTCATATCTCTCCCGTTATCCATGCCCACCCCCACCCCCCTCCTCCACACACATATGAGGAGGTATTAGGCCTAAGTCACATCTCCTCTACGCTAGTCTACCCCCTCCCAAACACAAGGAGGAATGAAGTCACATCTCCTATTACCTAGTCTACCCCCATCCCCACAAAACACACACACATGCACATGTGCACACACACACATAAGGAGGAATTTAGTCACATCTCCTATAACCTAGTCTACCTCCACAACACACACACAACACAACAAAACACACACACATGAAGAGGAATTTAGTCACATCTCCTCTAAGCTAGTCTACCCCCACAACAAACACACACACAACACATATACACATGAGGAGGAATTTAGTCACATCTCTTCTAAGCTAGTCTACCCCCACAAACACACACACAACACACACATATATACATAAAGAGGAATTTAGTCACATCTCCTCTAAGCTAGTCTACCTCCACAACATGCACACACACACACACACACACACACACACACACACAACACACACACATGAGGAGGAATTTAGTCACATCTCCTCTAACCTAGTCTACCCCCACAACACACACACACATATATACATGAAGAATTTAGTCAAATTTCCTCTAAGCTAGTCTACCCCCACAACACACACACATACACATGAGGAGGAATTTAGTCACATCTCCCTCTAACATAGTCTACCCTGACAACACACAAAACACACACACACACATATATATAGACATGCGGAGGAATTTAGTCACATCTCCTCTAACCTAGTCTACCCCCACAACACACACACACGCACATGCACACACACACACACAACACATATAACAACACACAAACACACACTCTCTCTCTCTCACACACACATAAGGAGGCATAAAGACACATCTCCCCACCCCCCTCCCCCTCCTCCACACGCACTCTCTCTGGTCATATGAACCATAACTGGCAACTTGGAAAAATGATGCAAGCTTTCTGCTTCTTGTCTACAAAAACTGCCCAACATTTCACCAATCTTCCAATTTCACTTGCATGATTTTTCTGAGTTGCCATAATACACATCATGCACACATGAGGAAGAATGTCATATCTCTCATGTTATCCATGCCCCCCCTCCCCCCTCCCCCACACACATATGAGGAGGTATTAGGCCTAAGTCACATCTCCTCTACGCTAGTCTACCCCCACACAAACACACACACACAAGGAGGAATGAAGTCACATCTGCTATGACCTAGTCTACCCCCACCCCCAGAAAAACACACACACGCACATGCGCGCACACACACATAAGGAGGAATTTAGACACATCTCCTCTAACCTAGTCTACCCCACAACACACACACACAACACAAACACACACACACATACTCACACACACACACACATGAGGAGGAATTTAGTCACATCTCCTCTAAGCTAGTCTACCCCCACAACACACACACACAACACACACACACAACACAACACACACATATATACATGAGGAGGAATTTAGTCACATCTCCTCTAAGCTAGTCTACCCCACACCACACACACAAAACCACCACACACACAACACACACATATATACATGAGGAGGAATTTAGTCACATCTCCTCTAACCTAGTCTAACCCCCACAAACACACACACAACACACACACACATATACACATGAGGAATTTAGTCACATCTTCTCTAACCTAGTCTACCCCCACAACACATACACACACACACAAACACACACACCACACATACATATACACATGAGGAGAAATTAGTCACATCTCCTCTAACCTAGTCTAACCCCCACAACACATACACACCACACACACACACATAAGGAGGAATTTAGTCACATCTCCTCTAACCTAGCTACCCCCACAACACACACATGAGGAATTTAGTAACATCTCCTCTGAGCTAGTCTACCCCCACAACACACACATATATACACATGAGGAGGAATTTAGTCATATCTCCTCTAACCTAGTTTACCTCCACAACCCCCCCCCCCCCCACCCCCACACACACACACACCACACACATATATACATGAGGAGGAATTTAGTCACATCTCCTCTAACCTAGTCTACCCCCACAACACACAAACACACACACACATATATACATAAGGAGGAATTTAGTCACATCTCCTCTAACCTAGTCTACCCCCACAACACACAAACATACACACCACACACATATATACATAAGGAGGAATTTAGTCACATCTCCTCTAAGCTAGTCTACCCTCACACCACACACACACAAGACACACACAACACACATATATAAATGAGGAGGAATTTAGTCACATCTCCTCTAACCTAGTCTACCCCTACAACACACACACAACACACATATATACATGAGGAGGAATTTAGTCACATCTCCTCTAACCTAGTCTACCCCCACAACACACACACACACATATACATGAGGAGGAATTTAGTCAAATTTCCTCTAAGCTAGTCTACCCCCACAACAAACACACACACACACACACACACACACACACACACACACACACACACACAAACACCCCACACAACACACACATATATACATGAGGAGGAATTAATTCACATCTCCTCTAACCTAGTCTACCC
>CM054167.1:12777807-12815307 GCA_028751875.1 Rapana venosa | reverse complement strand
AGGCCAGCCAAAAGAAAATTACAGTAGTCTAAACTTGAAAGAATGAGAGATGTGACAAGCTTGGAAGTTGCATCAGTGGACAGATACTTGTGAATCGCGCTTATGTGCCGTAATTGATAGTAGCAAGACTGGCAGGTCTGGGTGATGAATTTTTTCATAGAGAGTGTGTTGTCAAGAACTACTCCTAAATACTTCACAGAGTTGGACAAAGGAACTGACGTATTGCCGAATTCTATTGAAGTGTTTGCGATAGAGGAAAGTTTATGTTGGGTCCCTATGAGCATGGCTTCAGTCTTATCGGCATTAAGTTGTAACTTGTTGTAAGTCATCCAGTTTTGAATGTCTTGAAGGCAGTAGGACATATTTGTCAGGAGGGAAGGCAAGTTTTCAAACATATCACTGCACTGAAGCTGAGTATCATCGGCATAGAAATGATGACAATATGGTGGTTGTTTATTATATGTGAAGTGTAGAGAACAAGTGTAGAGAGTAAAGAGAACAGGCCCAGACTGATCCCTGTGGACGCCACCATTCCATTTTGACAGGTTTTGATTGAATTTTGTTTACAATAACTTTCTGGAACCGGTCTGTGAGGTATGAAGTAAACCAGGTGAGGGCTGTGCCGTTAATACCAAACGTATTTTGGAGGCGAGAAAGAAGAATTGAGTGATCTATGGTATCAAAGGCTGCAGATAAGTCAAGAAGAGTGAGGCGGGAGATTTTTCCTGCATCAGAAGCAAGTAGAAGTGTATCTAAAGTGTGGACTAGGGTGGTTTCGGTGCTGTGGTTGGGGCGATAGGCAAATTGAAAAGTGGGAAGGAGATCATTGGAATGAAGGTGACTGTTGAGCTGTTTGACAATAACTTTTTCTAGTACTTTAGAGACAAAGGGTAAGTTTGAGACAGGCCTATAATTCTTCAGAATGTTGGGATCAAGGTCGTGCTTTTTCAGTAGAGGTGTGACTATTGCTAACCTAGTCTACCCCCACAACACACACACACAACACACACACATATACAAATGAGGAGGAATTTAGTCACATCTCCTTTAACCTAGTCTACCCCCAAAACACACACACTCAACACACACCACACATATACACATGAGGATGAATTAAGTCACATCTTCTCTAACCTAGTCTACCCCCACAAAACACACACACACACTCAACACACACACATATACACAAAGGAGGAATTAAGTCAAATCTCCTCTAACCTAGTCTACCCCCACAACACACACACACACACAACACCCATAAATACACATGAGGAGGAATTTAGTCCACATCTCCTCTAACCTAGTCTACCCCCAAAAAACACACAACACACCGCACAAGCACACAACACACATAAATACATGAGAGGAATTTAGTCACATCTCCTCTAACCTAGTCTAACCCCACAACACACACATACACGGAGGAATTTAGTCACATCTCCTCTAACCCATCTACCCCCACAACACAACACACTACACACCACAAAACACACACACACATAAGAAAGAATTTAGTCACATCTCCTCTAACCTAGTCTACCCCCACAAACAACACACACACACAAAACACACACACATACACATAAGGAGAATTTAATCACATCTCCTCTAACCTAGTCTACCTCCACAACACACACACACACAACACAACACACACACACACACCATACACATGAGGAGGAATTTAGTCGCATCTCCTCTAACCTAGTCTACCCCCACAACACACACATACACAAAACACACACACATAAGAATTTAGTCACATGTCCTCTAACCTAGTCTACCCCCCAACACACATACGCAACACACACACACACACACACACAACACACACATATACACATGAGGAGGAATTTAGTCACATCTCCTCTAACCTAGTCTACCCCCACAACACGCACACACGCCACACACATACACATGAGGAATTTAGTCACATCTCTAACCTAGTCCTACACCCACAACACACACATACACACGAGGAGGAATTTAGTCACATCTCCTCTAACCTAGTCTACCCCATAACACACACACACACACACCACACACATATACACATGAGGAGGAATTTAGTCACATCTCCTCTAACCTAGTCTAACCCCCACAACACACACACACACACATCACACAACGCGCGCGCCACACACACACACACACACACACACACAACAACACATATACAGAGGAGGAATTTAGTCACATCTCCTCTAAGCCAGTCTACCCCAACACACACACACACACAAACATACACAGACACACACATATACACATAGGAGGAATTTAGTCACATCTCCTCTAACCTAGTCTACCCCCATAACACACACACACACACACACACCACACACACACACACACACACCACAACACACATATACACATGAGGAGGAATTAGTCACATCTCCTCTAACCTAGTCCTACCCCCACAACACACACACAAATATACATGAAGGAGGAATTTAGTCACATCTCCTCTAACCTAGTCTTCCCCCACAACACACACACACACACATAACACATGAGGAGGAATTTAGTCACATCTCCTCTAACCTAGTCTAACCCCCACAACAACACACAACACACACATATATACATGAGGAGGAATTTAGTCACATCTCCTCTAAGCCAGTCTACCCCACAAACACACACACATATACATGAGGAGGAATATTAGTCACATCTCCTCTAATAATAATAATAATGGAATTTATATAGCGTTGAATCTTGTAAAAAACAAACAATCGAAGCGCTTGCACTCAGTCATTTACAGGCATGCAACTCTCCTTAAACATAATGAACAACAATTCAAATCTATGCGCGCGCACGTATGCTCGCACGTATGCTCGCACGCACGCACGTGCGCGCGCACGCACACATGCATGCACACACACACTCGGAACAACACTTAGAAGGTGAAATATGCTGTTGAAAATTAGGGACAGATATATGGGGGGAAAGTCTCAGTAGGAAATAAGCGTGTTTTGAGCTGGATTTGAAGGTATCAAGTGAAGGCTTTTGGCGAAGTGAAAGAGGGAGGTCATTCCAGGTGGATGGACCAGAAACAGAGAAGGAGCGACGGCGAACAGTGGTTTGAATCTGGGTGTTCGAAAGCACAAAGTATCTGCGGCTGAATGAAGGGAACGGATGGAGTGTACAGGTGAAGACAGTTTACAGAGATAAGAGGGTGCAGATTTGTGGAGACATTTGAAACAGAAGGTATGATTTTATACTCCAGTCTTTGTGAGACAGGCAGCCAGTGAAGAGATCGCAGAAGAGGAGTGATGTGTTCAGATTTTTTCTTTCTTAGGACCAGTCGAGCTGCAGAGTTTTGTATGCGTTGAGAGAGTGGATAGATGGTGCAGGTAGGCCAGCCAAAAGAAAATTACAGTAGTCTAAAACTTGAAAGAATGAGAGATGTGACAAGCTTGGAAGTTGCATCAGTGGAAAAGATACTTGTGAATCGCGCTTATGTGCCGTAATTGATAGTAGCAAGACTGCAGGTTTGGTGATGAATTTTTTCATAGAGAGTGTGTTTCAAGAACTACTCCTAAATACTTCACAGAGTTGGGCAAAGGAACTGACGTATTGCCCAATTCTATTGAAGTGTTTGCGATAGAGGAAAGTTTATGTTGGGTCCCTATGAGCATGGCTTCAGTCTTATCGGCATTAAGTTGTAACTTGTTGTAAGTCATCCAGTTTTGAATGTCTTGAAGGCAGTAGGACATATTTGTCAGGAGGGAAGGCAAGTTTTCAACAGTATCACTGCACTGAAGCTGAGTATCATCGGCATAGAAATGATGATCAATATGGTGGTTGTTTATTATATGTGAGAGTGTAGAGAACAAGTGTAGAGAGTAAAGAGAACAGGGCCCAGGACTGATCCCTGTGGGACGCCACATTCCATTTTGACAGGTTTTGATTGAATTTTGTTTACAATAACTTTCTGGAACCGGTCTGTGAGGTATGAAGTAACCAGTGAGGGCTGTGCCGTTTAAAACCAAACGTATTTTGGAGCGAGAAAAAGAAAATTGAGTGATCTATGGTATCAAAGGGTGCAGATAATCCAAGAGAGTGAGGCGGGAATTTTTCCCCGCATCAGAACAAGTAGAAGTGTATCTAAAGTGTGGACTAGGGTGGTTCGGGCGTGGTTGGGGGGATAGGCAAAATTGAAAATGGGAAGGAGAACATTGGAATGAAGTGACTGTTGAGCTGTTTGACAATAACTTTTTCTAGTACTTTAGAGACAAAGGGTAAGTTTGAGACAGGCCTATAATTCTTCAGAAAGTTGGGATCAAGGTCGTGCTTTTCAGTAGAGGTTGACTATTGCTAACCTAGTCACCCCCAACAAAACACACAACAACACACACACATATACAAATGAGGGGGAATTTAGTCACATCTCCTTTAACCTAGTCTACCCCCAAAAAAACACACACTCCCAAAACACACACACATATACACATGAGGATGAATTAAAATCACATCTTCTCTAACCTAGTCTACCCCCCACAAAACACACACACACACTCAACCCACACACATATACACATGAGGAGGAATTAAGTCAAATCTCCTCTAACCTAGTCTACCCCCACAACACACCACACACACACAACACACATAAATACACATGAGGAGGAATTTAGTCACATCTCCTCTAACCTAGTCTACCCCCAAAAAACACACACACACCCCACAAGCAAAACAACACACATATATACATGAGGAGGAATTTTTGTCACATCTCCTCTAACCTAGTCTACCCCCACAACACACACATACACGGAGGAATTTATCACATCTCCTCTAACCCAGTCTACCCCCACAACACACACACACATACACACACACAACACACATTATTACACGAGGAGGAATTTAGTCCCCATCTCCTCAAGCTAGTCTATCCCCACAAAAACACCATATATACATAAGGGGGAATTTAGTCACATCTCCTCTAACCTAAATCTACCCCCACAACACACAAAACACACATATATAGACATGAGGAGGAATTAAATCACATCTCCCCTAACCTATTCTACCCCACAACACACACACACACACACACAACACACGAACACACATATATACATGAGGAGGAATTAGTCACATCCCATTACCCAGTCTACCCCCAAAAACACACACCCCACACACACACACACACATACACATGAGGAGAATTAAGTCACATCTTCTCTAACCTAGTCTACCCCCAAACACACACACCACACACCAATATTACATGAGGAGGAATTTAGTCACATCTCCTCTAAGGTAGTCTAAAACTCACAACACACACACAAACAAGACACTTATACACATGAGCAGGAATTTATTTACATTTTCCCCCTAACCTAGTCCCACCCCAACAACACACACACACACACATATACACAGAGGAGGAATTTAGTCACAAACTCCTCTAAGGTAGTCTACACTCACAACACACACAACAACACAGACACTATACACATGAGGAGGAATTTAGTCACATCTCCTTTAACCTAGTCTACCCCACAACACACACACACACACACCCCACACACATATTACATGAGGAGGGAATTTTTGTCACTCTCCTCTAACCTGTCTACCCCCACCACACACACACACACACACCACACACTTATATACATGAGGAGGGAATTTTGTCACATCTCCTCTAACCTAGTCTACCCCCATAAACACACACACACACACACACACACACACACAACACACACAATATATACATAAGGAGGAATTTTTAGTCACATCTCCTCTAACCTAGTCTACCCCCACAACACACAGGCACACACACACACACAAACACACACCCTACACATGAGAGGAATTTAGTCCCCATCTCCTCTAAACCTAGTCTACCCCACAACACACACACACACACACACACAAAAACAACACACAACACACACACTGAGGAGGAATTTATCACATCTCCTCTAAGGGAGTCCTACCCCCACAACACACACACAACACCCGACACATATACGCATGAGGAGGAATTTAGGGCACATCTCTAACCTAGTCACCCCCACAAACACAAAACCACAACACACACATATAATATACATGAGGAGGAAATTTGTCACATCTCCTCTAAGCTAGTCTACCCCCCACCACACACACACACACACACCCACAACATATATACATAGGAGGAATTTAAGTCACATCTCCTTTAAATAGTCTACCCCACAACACACACACACACACACACACACAACACACACACAAAATATACATAAGGAGAATTTAGTCACATCCCTCTAACCTAGTCTACCCCCACCACACACACACACATATATACATAAGGAGGAAATTTTGTCACATCTCCTCTAACCTATTTTACCCCCACAAAAACACACACACACACACACACCACACACACCCCACACACACACACACCCCCACACACACACACAAATACACATATAAACATGAGGAGGATTTAGTCACATCTCCTATTACCCAGTCTAACCCCCACAACACACACACAACCCCACACATATGCACATGAGGAGGAATTTAGTCACATCTCCCTAACCTAGTCTACCCCCACAACACACACACCACACACAACACACACACACACAACTAACACATGAGGAGGAATTTAGTCACACTCCTCTAAGGTAGTCTACACTCACAACACACCACAACACAGACACATATACACCATGAGGAGGAATTTAGCCACATCTCCTCTAACCTAATCTACCCCCACAACACACACACACACACACACACACCACACACACACCAACCCCACACACATATAACATGAGGAGGAATTTAGTCACATCTCCTTTACCTAGTCTAACCCCCACAACACACACACACACCACACACATATAACACGAGGAGAAATTTAAATCACATCTCCTCTAACCTAGTCTACCCCCACAAACACACTCACACAACAACACACACATATTTTATACATAAGGAGGAAAAATAGTCACATCTCCTCTAAGGTAGTCTACCCCCACACAACACACACACACACCATACATATACACATGAGGAGGAATTTAGTCACATCTCCTCTAACCTAGTCCTACCCCCACAACACACACACACACAACACACACATATATATACATAAGGAGGAATATAGTCACATCTCCTCTAACCTAGTCTACCCCCACAACACACAGGCAAAACACACACATATATATACATAAGGAGGAATTTAGTCACATCTCCTCTAACCAGTCTACCCCCACAACACACACACACACACACATACACAAAAAGGAGGAATTTAGTCCACATCTCCTCTAACCCAGTCACCTCCACAAAAACACACACAACACAGACACATATACACATGAGGAGGAATTTAGTCACACTCCTCTAACCTAGTCTACCCCACAACACACACACACACACACACACACACACCACAACACAACACACATATATATACATGAGGAGAAATTTAGTCACATCTCTCTAAGCTAGTCTACCCCCACCACACACACACACAAACATACATATACATGAGGAGGAATTTAGTCACATCTCCTCTAACCTAGTCTACCCCCCCAACACACACACACACACACATCACACACATATAAATATACATAAGGAGGAATATTTGTCAAATCTCCTCTAACCTAGTCTACCCCCACAACACACACACACACACATATATAATATATATATTATTTTATATATATATATAATATATTATATAAAAATAATATAAAATATATATATATATATACATAAGGAGGAATTTTGTCACATCTCCTCTAACCTAGTCTACCCCCCCCACACACACAAAACACACACACACACACACACACACACACACACACAACACACACACATATATAATACATAAGGAGGAATTTAGTCACATCTCCTCTAAGCTAGTCTACCCCACCACACACACACAACACACACACACATATATACATAAGGAGGAATTTTGTCACATCTCCTCTAAGCTAGTCTACTCCACCACCCACACACACAATAATATATATATACATGAGGAGGGAATTTAGTCACATCTCCTCTAACCTAGTCTACCCCCACAACACACACACACATGCACGCACACACACCCACGCACGCATGCGCATACACAAAACACACTCTCTCTCTCTCTCTCTCATCTCTCTCTCCTCTCTCTCTCTCTCTCCACACACACACACACACATAAGGAGGCATAAAGACATCTCTCCCCACCCCTTCCCCTCACACTCTCTCTCTGGTCATATGAACCATTAACAGGCAACCTGGGAAAATGATGCAAGCTTTCTACTTCTTGTCTACAAAAACTGCCCAACATTTCACAACTCTTCCAATTTCACTTGTATGATTTTTCTGGGTTGCCATAATACACACCATGCACACATGAAGAGGAATAAAGTCACATCTCTCACATTATCCGACCCCCCCCCCCCCAACATGCGCGCGCACACACACAGAGCCTTCAATCCAAGAGACTAATTAGATAGCTTTCCTTTCATAAAGTCCCCATCTATACACTCCCAACTTCACTCCCCTCCCTCCTCAAAAAGAAAAAAAAAAGTTAAACCACCCCAAAATTCCCCCTTTTCACACAATTCCTTTTACACTATGGTGCTAATACAGCACACAGAAGAAAAACAAACAACATGTACAATCAAAGAAAAAAGCAGTCAAAATGTATATTTCATTATTTGTTTCCATCATTGAATCAAAGATGGGTTTGGTCATGACTTTCTGACAAAAGTATCACATATGTAAATATTTCCATGAATATCAAAACTTTTTATTAATTAAACACAATCTGTAATATATTTAACTTAAAAGCCCCAAAAGAAAAAGTAAAAAAAACAAATAGAAGTACACCAACCAACACCTCCCCTCCCCAAATCCCATACAAATACCCCCCCCCCCCCCAAAAAAAAAAACCCCAAAAAACCCAACCCAAACAAAACAAAGATAAAACCACCCATCCTTCACGCATTTATAATTTTTAGTGCCACACAGTATCACTGACAACTCGGAAAAATTATGCAAGCCAACTGTTGGTTGTCTGTAAAATATGCCTAAGTTTTCAATAATGTTCATAGACTTGACCACTTTTGCTTACTGATATCCAGTTGGACTTGCATGATTTTTCCAGGTGGCATATGATACAGATTTCACACACACACACACACACACATATATATGAGGAGGTATTAAGTCACATCTCCTCTAACCTAATCTACCCCCCCCCCCTACACACACCACTCTTTCTCTCTCTCTCTCACACACACACACATGCACACACACAAGGAGGCATTATGTTACATCTCCTCTAACCTAGTCTACCCCCACCCCAACAACATCAACAACCACACACACACTCACGCACGCACGCACACATGAGGAGGCATTAAGTCACATCTCCTCTTACCTAGTCTACATCCACACCCCACCCCAAACACACACACAAGAAGGCATTAAGTCACATCTCCTATCAACCCCTCCTCCTGATATCACACACACACACACACACTCTCTCTCTCTCTCTCTCTCTCTCTCTCTCTCTCTCTCTCTCATCATATGGAACATACTTGGCAACTTGGAAAAATGATGCAAGCTGTTTGCTTCTTTTCTACAAAAACTGCCCAACATGTCACAATCTTCCAGTTTGACTTGCATCATTTTTCCAAGTTGCCGTAACACACATGTACACACCCACACAAAGAGAAATAAAGTCACATCTCTCATGTTATACCCCCTTCCCTCCCCCGACACACACACACACCCCTTCAATCCGATCATGTTCAATCCAAGGCACTTATCAGATAGGTTTTCTTTCAGAATTCCCTGCATACACTCCCACCCACCCCCCTTTCTCTCTCTCTCTCTCAAAAAAAAAAAAAAAAGCCACCCCAAAATGCTTTTTCACACCATCCCTCTTTAACTATGGTGCTAATGCAGCACAAAGGAGAAAAACAAACACACAATCAATCAATCCCCCCCCCCCCCCCAAAAAAGAAAAGCAGTCAAAATCCACATTTGTTTTCTATCATTAAATCAAAGATGGTTTTGGTCATGACATTCTGACAAAGGTATTACACACATATAAATATGTTTTCAAACATTTCCATGAATATCACAACTTATTTTTTTATTTCAACACTACCTGTATTATATAAAACTAACAGTTAAAAAAAATTTTAATTGAAAGGACACCAACCCACTGAAAAAAACCCACCATACCACAACACAAACAATAAAACAACAACAACAACAACAACAACAAACCCAAACCCCATCCTTCACACTGTCACAGAGAGCACAGCTGACAACTCGGAAAAACTATGCAAGCTAACTGCTGGTTGTCTGCAAAATATGATTAAGTTTTCAGTAATGTTCATAGACTTGACCACTTTTGCTTACTGATATCCAGTTAGACTTGCATCATTTTTCCAGGTGGCCTTAGATACAGATTACATGCACACTCATGAGGAGGTATAAAGTCACATCTCCTCTAACCTAATCTACCCCCCACCCCAACACACACACACACCAACACACAGTATACACACATACAGACACACACAGACACACACATACACGAGGAGGCATTGAGTCACATCTCCTTTAACCTAGTCTACCCCCAACCCCCCTTCCCACAGACACAAAGTACACACACACACACACACACACACACACACACACACACACACACACACACACACACACACACACACACGAGGAGGCATTGAGTCATATCTCCTTTAACCTAGTCTACCCCCAACCCCCCTTCCCACAGACACAAAGTACACACACACACACAACACACACACACGCGCGCGCGCGAGGAAGCATTGAGTCACATCTCCTTTAACCTAGTCTACCCCCAACCCCCCTCCCCACAGACACAGAGTATACACACACACACACACATATGAGGAGGCATTAAGTCACTTTTCCTCTTACTTAGTCTACCCCCAACACACACATAGAGGAGGTATTTGGTCACATCTCCTCTTACCTACTCTATTCCAAATCTGCCCAACACTCACAAGGAGGAATAAAGTCTCCTCTTATGTTATCAATCCCCCCCACCCCCTCCCATCATTCCTTCAATTCAAGATACTAATCAGATCTATAGCTTTCCTTTTATTATTACCCCGTATACATCCCCCCCCCCCTTCTTAAAAAAACAAAAACACCAACAAAGTGGCTGAATTATTCTTAAGGCTTGCTTTCTCTCAATCCACATTCAGCAATTATGTAACTGCACCACAAAGAAAAGAGACAAAAAGAAAACAACATACAAAACATTCAAAAGCTGTCAAAATCTGTACTTCTTTCCATCATTCAAGACAGTTTTGTTTCATACTTTCTCACAAAGATACAAATATAAATCATTATCTGAAGACTGCAAGGTCAGCAAACTATCTTTTTATCGCAACACAAATCAGTTATATAATTAATTCACACACAAAAAAAGAAAAAAAAGAAAAAGATAAAATAAAATAATAACTTAAAAAATACAATACAATACATAATTATGTAGTAATATACATTACATGTACAGATAATCAGGTTAGTATATGCACGCACAGTAGACATATTAACAAGTACATAGTTTGTCTTTTCTTTTTCTTAGAAGACTAGTGAAAATACAATACATACACAATCACTAACATACACTGTAATATTTTATATGCACACACCATCTCACACACAGGCACCCCAAATCTGTTATACTCAGAATAAAAGCAGTTTGTTTTCACACAGATTTTCACTGGTATTAAAACTGCTTGTGGCTGTTTTTCTTTTAACTTAGAGATCTATACACACGACTTTAACATGTTATTAACTACAAGGAATCTATATAAGTGCTTTCCAACATCCCAGTATGTGTTATAATACCAAATAACACACACTGCACGTTCACATAATCATGCTTATATAAGACAATACCTATTGCGTTTTCATCAATTTAAGCCAGTATATGAGCAGTGCCTTCATGGACAGTATCTAAAGAGTTTCGCCTCTGTCAAGTTATGTTGCCCATTTCTTAACTGTTAACTAACAACTTCAGTAAGGCAAGGCATGGCATGGCATGGCATGATGCATGGCATAGCATGGCATGGCATGGCGTATAGTGTAGTAAGGCAAACCACAGTATAATACAGTGCCATCGTTTGTGCTAAAGTATGCTATGGACATACAGTAGCGTACAGTATGGCATGAAGCATCACAATAAAATATCACAGTACAGTGCACTACTGTGTAGTAAAGTACAGTACAAATGAATACAACAACAACAAAGTATCACACTGTATTCTAATCATGGTATTTCATTGTGCAGCACAGTTATCTTACAATAATTTATAGCACTGTAATGTACAGAGTAGAGTGATGTGGGTGGGGTGGTGGGTTGGGGTGTGGTGTGGTTGTGGGTGGAGTGGGATGGTGTAATGTGGGGTGATGTGATGTGATGTGCATGTGGGGTGAGGCAGAATGGGGTGGGATGGTGTGATGTGGAGTGGTGAGGTTGTGGGTGTGGCACAGTGTATACATGTGTTGTAGTGAATGCTATGGATGGTCATTGGTGTGATGTGTGGTGGGGAGGTTTAGTGTTGTGCTCAGTGTATGGTATGGTATGGTATGGACAGGGATGGGACAGGACAAGGATGGGATGGGATGGGACAGGGATGGGGATGGGATAGGACAGGACAGGACAGGGATGGGATGGTATAGAATGGAACAGGATCAGGCAGTTTGGGATGGGATGGGATAGTACAGTACAGGTTGGGACAGGATAGGATGGCACAGTATGATACACTACACTATGCATGGTAAGGAAGTATAAAATAACATAGCACAATGCAGAACACATGAGAGCAGTGCCATACCATTACACTATAGGGTTAAGTTTCTTCACGTGAAAATTTAGCTTCTCTGCCAAGAGAGTACATCACCACAGCACAGTGCCCCGTTTTTTTCCTTTTTACATCTTGATAACACTTGCCTACAGTATAGTAAGAGGTGGGTTTTTTTCCCCAGCACAATCTAGTTATGGAAAATTCTCTTGCTGTCGCAGATTCTGAAATACAAACATTAAGAAAACACACGTCTTGAACAATGTTGGTTTATTTCATGTAGATGGTCAGCACCCTCGAAGTTTCTTGAAATTTTGAATCTTTGTTGATCTTATCAGAAAGATTTCTACCCTGATAATTTCTTTAAATCTACAACCTTTGTGAATCTCATATGAAAGACTACTAGATAACTTCTTGAAATGCAGAGCTGCTGTGAATCTCATGGAAGATTACTACCAAGATAAATTCTTGAAATTTTCAAACTCTATGAATCTCATATAAAAGATCACTACCCTGATAAGTTTCTTAAAATTTACAACATCTGTTAATCTCATGAAAGATTACTACTATGTCAAATCCTTCAAATACAGAACCACTGTGAATCTCATGTGGAAGATTACTACCCTGACAACTTCTTGAAATTTACCACCTCTGTGAATCTCATCTGAAAACCTACTGCATAACTTCTTGAAATACAGAACCTCTGTGAATCTCATATGAAAGATTACTACCTGACAAATCTTGAAATTTATAACCTCTGTGAATCTCGCCTGAAACCAATCCAATCCAATTTTTTTGTTTATAGCCCCGCCAACCACAGAGGCCATATCAGGGCTGTCACCTTGTAAAACTCCAAATCTCAGACTAAAACTGTGCAACTGTATACAGATTAAAAACCAACTCCACTGTCATTAATCTCATCTGAATGACTACTCTGGTCACTTTGTGAATTTTAGAATCTCTGTTTATACCATCTGAAAGACTACTACTCCAGCAACTTCTTGAAACGTTCAATCTCTGTAGTGTAAAGATCATCTGAAAGATTACTACCCTGGTAACTTCTTTGGAACCTCTTTTTACCTCCATGAAGTAGAGAACCTCTGTTAATCTCAAATGAATGATGACTACAAAATTTCTTGAAATACAGAACCTCTGTTAATCTGATCTCAACAATGACTACCCTGATAAATTCTTGAAATCTATATTCTCTTTTAGTCTTGACTGAAAGATTACTACTCTAACTTCTTGAATAAAGAACCTGAGTTAATCTCATCTGAAATATGTTTACCCTGATGACTTCTTGAAATACAGACTAAGACAAGAAAGCTGAAGGAGCAGCTGACTGGCATCCGACCGCTCGGTACTCGGCAAGACACCAAGACTCCACAGCAGGCAGAGAAATACAATGTCTCCTGCAACATCCAATGCACCACAGAACGGAGAAGCTGATAAGAAACAGGATAAAGTGCAGCAGTTTCATCCACCATAGCCATGCACTCAGATGACAGCAGCTGAACAATCAACCTGCCCATTCTGTCCCATAGGACCCAGCCACTCTACCAAGACCATGGGAAACCAACGACAGGGAGTCTGAGATCCACACCACTGTCCAGCATGTGGCTCCAAAAGAAACTAAGAGTGGTACCAGAAAGAAGGCACTCACCTTGGCCATGGTAGAAGATTACAAGCCAGAACATTGAGGGAACAAGCATGGATCCATATCCACACAGACAGATTAGCTACAAATGTTGTCATCAATGAAAGAGCAGAGAGAGAGAGAGAGAGAGAGAGAGAGAGAGAGAGAGAGAGAGAGAGAGAGAGAGAGAGAGAGAGAGAGCAGACAGACAGACAGACTATGACAAGCACCCACACCAATCCAATCCAATCTTGTTTATAGCCCCGCCAAGCCCAGAGGCCATATCAGGGCTGTCACCATGTCCATTTTAGGCATTGCAACTGTAAGGGAAAAAAAACCCTTTGCTGAGGCCCAGGCATTGGCACATGACCCCCTCCCCCAATGGACAAAGAGATGTTTTTATTAGCGCAACACCCTCATTACTACTCTCAGTTAAGCGACTAGAAGAAGAATAGTAGTCTTGTCTTGTCCAATTTGTTCCTTGACTGGCAAATGTCGCTAGACTGTTTCAGTGTTTAGTTTAATTTGGCAATAACCTTATAATTCCGGAACATCTCCAATGTTTTATGCATACACATTAATAGTGTGTGTGGCTGTGTGTTGTGATAGTTTCGCTTACAATACTTTTAGGCATAACATCTAAGATCTGTCAAATTTTTAAGCTATGTTTATACTGGTATTGGTTTGTCTGTTTCAAGTAAAAATTTAAAGTTTTCTATGTCTATATTTATTTAGTACTAAGTAAAATATATGAAGTTCACAGCAGTCTCTTAATGAAGTTGGATGCTACATCTACTGATTTAGTATGACTAAATGTATGTCACATTCAGGACAAAAAAGTCAACATGTGGAAACCGAGATTTAAGATTCAAGATTTAATTCCTTTCACCCCTTTTGGGGTATGGAGGATTACAACTCATCTTGATCACATCATTTTTTGTTGTTGCTGTTTGTGGGTGTGTTTTTTTTAAAAATTAAGTACAAAATCTGCAGGTAATTTTGTTTAGAGCTGAGTGTTCAGCACCAGCTGCATCAAATTCTGTTATCCTATATCTGTTTCGTAGCAACTTGAGTCAAACGTTGGCTTCAGCTTTACTCCTAACCCCCCCACTGCTTGCTGGAAAATGCATTTTATAACATACACAGTGTTTGTTACTACTTTGTTAATCTAGCTTCCGAGCTCAGCTTTTGTCTGTTATGCGGGATTTAATGCATAGTTTGGTGGTTTTTTTAAACTCGCTTTGTTGTTTGTAACTCGACACGTTAGGCTTAATTACATTCAACTAGCGTGATTGATGGACAACTCCCAAGACTTACGGCACATGCGCTAAATAAATAATTTCTCCTTTGAACACTTTGACAATGTCTTCTGCTGTTCTGTGTCTGTTTCATCCATGCACTCACAAACATTTGAACTTTTATCTACTGATTTTTTTCGTTCAAAAATGTATCCTCGTTTATTGTCATCGTTCATAAGAATACTTTTGATAAACAAGCCTTGATTGTCAAGGGTTTTCAAGGTGATGTTTGTAACAGGTTGTCATTTTGGTCAGTTTCAACAGGTTTCAAAGTCTTGACTCTAGTACTTCTTTCAAAAATTATTTTTAAATCTGACGATCGCTAATAATGAATTCTAGTTTAAAACAGAAGGAACATCACCCATGCGTTCATTCGTTTCTCCGGCATCCTTTTCTTTTCTTTCTTCTTTTCGTTTCATGCCCCTGTTCTGTTTTTCCCCTCTTTTATTTCATTCTTTCCACTTTTCTTTTTCAGTCTCTGATTTCTTAGTTGTTGTTGCTGCTGTTTTTAGTTTTGATCACCATTTCTTCATTTGCTCTTTTCTTTTTTTTCTGTTGCTTTTGCTGGTTGTTCTTGTGTTTCTACCACTTTTTCTCTTGTTATTAACTTTCCTCTGTCTTCTTTGTGTTTTTTCTTTTTCCATCCATTTTTTTCTTTGTTTTTATTGCACTTTTCCTTTGAGTTCCTTTATTTTGTACTTCAGTTTCTTTGGCTTCTTTTGTGGGGGTTTTCCCCATTTTCAAATGCTTCTAATACTTTTTTAAATTTCAACCAACAGTTCATCTGATCTAAACAAAATGCAAACATTAAGAATTAAGGAATTCGTATACACACTCTTCTGTCCTTTTATGCATACATGCATGTATTTCGGTAAGCATATAATCTCTCTGAGTCTCTCCCTCTCTCAAGCACACACACACACACACACACACACACACACACACACACACACACACACACCACACACACACACACACATGCACAAAAAAAACCCCAAAACATCTTGGTAACTGCGTTTCCCATTTAACCCAGCCTTTCTCTATTTAAACAAGTTTCTGTTTTGCGAAAACATCCCCCCTTCCTCTCTTACACCCCCCTCCCCCCCCAAAAAAAAAATAATAAAAATAAACAACACAAAAACATGTTTACCCATTCCCTATAATTGCTCTCACACACACGACTTACTACACTTAACCACAACTTCTCTATATAAATTCCATATATTATCATTATTATTATGCCCCTTCTCACATACAGCTTTCCATCCCGCCCCTTCTCTCTACCATCATTTCTTTTTCAAAAAAAACACAACCCCCAGACTCCTCCACACCTAAAAACGCAAGAAACAAAAATGGTTTGTTTCTGTGTCACGCCTTGTATCATGATGTCCGCCTGCCTTTTGTGTCCACATGTGAGGCCAGGTTAAGAAATAAAGGTTAGTGTAAAGGTTAGTGTTAGCAATTAGCATTAGTAACTGGGAAAGGGCTGTTGGTCATCAGGCTTGTCTGCCTGTGTGCATACATGCATGTGGACACCACGGCACACAGACACAATGGTACTAGCTTCTGACACAATACTATGGAAGGTTTCTTTAAATCACAAGTTACCGTTCCTATCAACAAGCCATGGATGTTTCTGCTGCTCCATTGATTGGATTGTTTATAACCATTTTCCAGTTTTGGAATCAGCTCAGTGGTTTCAGGCAGCCTACCTTTGTTTTCAAATAGGCTGTGGGTGTTTTCAAAAGAACCAAACTTAAGCAGATAAATGAAGGAACAAGCCCAAAGGTACAGTTATTTCTTGCTTATCCTTCTTGTTTAATAAAAAAAAATGTCCACTCTAAAAATCAGCGATTTCAAGCCTACTGTATTTTTGAAAAATTGAATCTGCTTCCAAAAGAACCCAAAATGAATTGATGAGCGAAGATAGTTATTAGCCCCAAATAAAAACATGTCAGAAAAACCTGCCCTTATATATGTGCATAAGCCTTTTCTCTACTTCCACTTACCTAGCCATATATAGCCTACCCCTTTCTCCCAACTGACAAAAGAGCCTAGTAGATAAATTAAGGAACCAGCCCAAAATAAACCATATGCAAAAAAGCCCGCTCTTTCATTCACTAGCCTTTTAATTCTATTTCCAATATCGTAACCACACATAATCTGCCCCCTCCTTAAAAGAACCACATTCCATAGGTCCTTGGAAGCCATAGGCTTGAATTGCAGCAGTAGAATCTGGTGAATTATGGGTGGGTTTGTTTTTACCACCTCCCTGGTCATCTTAAAAGGGCAAACCTGCCAGTGTCTTAACTCCCTTCATGTAGAGAAGATCAAATTTGTGCATGTCAAAGATCCTGTAACTCTCTCAACAACACAAACCAACCTAGCATGCATCCTGAAAAAAGCAAGCTGCTTAAAGTTGGAAGTGCAGGCTGAGGCCAGCAGGCAGATTTCTTGCCAAGTTACAAGCGCACAAGATATCTGGCACTACACATCCTACCCAATTCATCTTCAGTGTCAAACACTTAGCAATTATAGCTGTTGGTCATATGTCATGATATGAGAGAAAATGTGTCAAGCTGCTGTTAAGTGTGTGACAAGTCAGGGCCAGCACATCCAACATCTGCATTGTCCTCCCCAATAAGGGTAAGCAGGGAAGAGAGAGGAGTTGTCTATGTGACAAAACATACAGAAAGAAACATCCATATCCTGTATGATTTTTTTTTTCTAGAAAAAGTGCCTTGATGAATGCAGAACTGTCATTTTATGTGCTAAATGTCTCAACCTGGCATCATAAGCTAAAGCATACAGTAATCTGGCACCATACACTGTCAAAGGATCTGCCATTCAGGATCACATGCACTCTAAGACACCTGTCAACCACCTACCCATCAAATGTCTCTCATGAAGCCACCCTCACCATTTGAAGTCCTCTCTCCTTTCTGCCCTTTAGAGTTTCATCAGAAGCTCTAGGTCTCCTCTGTCATGAGCCTATAGAACAGAAAACATAAATTAAATAGCACAAGTGTCTACAGGACAGTGACCTTAACCTACTTGTGCAATCATCAGAAGAAAAAAACATCATAGTTGTTCTCACTAGTTTTCAATACTATTGCCATATTTTTTTTCATACCGGTATTATAACTAGAATCAGATTGACGACGAAGAAGAGGAAGATACCTTGAACAAGGAAGCATATCTGATCTGATTCAGAAAGATGAACAAATTTCTTGTACAATGAAAAGGAATTTTCTTTGGTTTAAAAAAGCTATTTTACTATTTGAAGTATTATTTTACAAGGATTAACTAGAAACAAAAAAGAGTTGGCTTTATTACAGAATTTCATGTTAGAATCTAGACCATGTCTTCAGAGAGTTAAACTTATGGATCTAGCCAACACTCATTCACATATATTGTGTTCAGCAATTTTTTATTGAAAATATCCAAAAGTCAAAAGCTATGCAAAGGGGAGCAGGAGTAGCCTTGTGGTTGGAGTGTCAAACTTGTGATCTGACAGTAACTGAAGGTGCAGATTCAAGTCTCTCCTGAGGCATCCATTTAAGGTGGGGGGGGGGTTCTCCCTGAAGTTAACATAGGTACTGAATCCATTCCCCTGAAGAGTGTCAGATGAAACCATAAACTTAACCTTGCATATGGATGCGCTGCAGGCATAACAACTTGCCCACATGGTAAAATCCATCTGCTTTTCACAGAAAAATAAGCGGTGACCGTTCTGGCTTGACTGTTCTGGCTGGCCAGGGTGCTGATACAAGGAACATTGGTAGGGCTGGTTTAAAAACCTGTTTTAATCTGTATACAGTTGCACAGTTTTTATCTGAGATTTAAAAGCTTGGCAAGGTAACAGCCCCAATAATGGTCTCTGTAGTCAGCAAGGCTATTAACAATACTGGATTGGATTGGTTGTGGGCACATTGTTCTGTGTGCGTTCACATGCAAGGCTTCTTTTGTGTTGCTCCTCAGCTAAGGGTATAGAGCTCCAAGGTTTACCAATGGTGACATTTTGTGTCATACAATCGGTTACCCACCTCTGCAAGGCAGTCTCATTCTGATTTCAATGATGATGTCTGAACATACCAATATGCATGAATTTCAAAACTGTTGTCATCTGTTGCAATAACCTACTCTCTCAAAAGGCAGAACAGGTATTAACATGTGCCAAGATGTTCTCTGTGCGTTCATACACAGAACTTCGGTTTATATAATTAGTCTCATCTAAAGAACTTTTGGGGGAGTGGAGTCAGCACCTCAAAGGGGCATCTTATAGGATATATATATATATATATATATATATATATATATATATATATATATATATATATATATATATATATATATATATATATATGCAAAGCAAGGCTATGTTTATGGTTTTATGTGAAGGACTTTCCCAGGAATGGATTCAGTACCTATGTGAAGTTGAGGGGGGAATATTTCCCTCAAACAGATGCCTCAGGAGAGATTTGATGAAACTGCACCTTCAGTTACTACTTACTAGTGCCAGATCACCAGTTCAACATTCAACCACAGGGCTAGCCTGCCTCCAGTTGATGATATGGGCATGCCCATCATGTACCTCAATACTTAGTGTACAGGGGCTCCATCATATCAAATTTACCCATGACAGCCTGAAAGATTCCCTCATTCAGTGACTGTTCAAGTGACTCCGGGCAATCATGGAAGAAGGCATTAAGTCACGGTGGAAATGACCTATTGGTGAACTGCATTGTGCAGTCATATCAGTCATGAATTTTGTCATAAATATTGGCACCACTGCATGGCTTCTTGAAACCAGCCACTTTCAACCCCCCCCCCCCCCCCCCAACCTTTCTCTATTTCATTTTTAAAATAAAACAAAAATATGCTTGTATTACCATTTCTAAAAATAATAATTTGGTAACTTCTGTCGTCATTTATCTACCAGCATTCCTTCAAACCTCGACCATAGAAGAAGACATGTTTATCTCTCCCGCGCACCAAGAACATTTTTATCAAAAGGAAATCACCTACATCTATGGATCTGGATTACATTAGAGTACGTTACAGTAGCCAAACACATTTAACAGTGCTACTTGGTAGTGAAATATGCAAGCTATAAGAGCATACAATTTCTAATACAAATTCAACAGAACAAAGTAATTAATATAACGATGATTTAGCAATTACCATCACGTAGATGAGTTTCTTCTCACATGGCCTCCATGAGGTCAAACTGCCGCTTTAACTTCCGGGTCAAGAGGATAGAGTGCAAGTCAAAAAAATTTTTTTAAAATTATTTTTATTTTGCTGATCTTCAAAGATTTCTGTTACATTACAAAAAGAAATGCACTGTTTACTTGATTTGAGATTGAAGACATAGAATAATACCAGGTAGTCAAGAAAAAGTTAGAAATCATCATCACATGAGGATTGCATGTGTTCCTACAGTGTTGACCTCGCGCATGCATAGGCCTATAGGCCTAGTGGTTAGGAAGCTAGCAGACAACTAAGGGTGTTTGCTTTAAGCTTAAAACATTTGATAAAACCAACAGATTTTTTGTGAAAAGTTGCATAAGTTTTGAGTTAAAGGCTTGTCTTTTACAAAATAAAGGTTTTTATTTCTGTGGATGCCTTAGTACCTGCCGTTTTGATGCAAGGGTGTTACAGGAAAATAGAAGGAAAAGTAGCAAAATCTGAAAGTAGTTATTAGTTGGTAAGCCTAACTGGCGGGGAAAAAAATTGTGGTGAAAGAAGAAAGAAAAAAAAGCTGCTCTGCAGTCGGAAAGTGTCGGCTGAGGCTAGCCTAGCGGGTAGACCCCCTGTGGGAGAAGAAGATCAAGCACTACGCATCCAACCCAGTAAGAGAACACAGAGAAGAAGAGAGAATCTGAAGAACTGAAGTGTCCACTGCTTGAGTGGGGTAGAGACAACACACCCATCTAGAATGCGAAAAGTTGCAAGTTTGATTCCCATTTGAAAGCCTGACTTTCAACCGTTTCCACAAAATAGTGTTTTGTTATCTGGGTGCTAGTCTTTATGATGAGACAATAGGCCAAAGTACCATGTGCAACACTGATAATTCGTGTTTTAAAAAAAAAAAAGAAGAAAAACAAGACAAAACACACAAAAAACCTCAGAAAATAGTTATCCCTAGCATAATTCTGTCGAAATGGCCACTTGAAAATAGTTGGGTCTTTTTGTTTTGTTTTTGAATTCTGATTCACTCTTTTTGGGGGGGAGCGGCGCTTGAATATTAAGGCAGAGAATTCTGCCGTGTTGTTCAATACAATATTATACAATAAATATAATATAATACAATATAAGAACAAGGCAATAAACACAACACAATGCAATGAAACAACACAACACACACAATACAATACAGCCCGACATGACCAACTGAAGTGAAAGCGAAACAAGCACTTCCTGTAAAAAGATACTCCTCTCTTTTCGTCTTGGTTAAACCTTACCCTTGATTGAGATGCTGAATCCTTTAGGTGAGTGAAAAGCAACTGATTATTGGTGTTAATTGTAAGCTGCATGAATTACTATTTTTCTTCGCTTTACTATTTTGCAAACTTGACACACAGCAAAGCCTAATGAGGCTTTGTGTGCAGGGGGGGGGGGGGGGGGGGGACGGAGAGAGGGGGTGTTGATTGTTTTCGACCAACAAGCAGACAAAGTTGTCGAACGTACCTTGCTTCATAGTAAATTCTTTTTCGTTATATATTTCGATAAAATCAATTCTTTTGGCTTCAATTTCAGCATTCAAACAACATTTTCTTTTTTTTCCTTTTTTTTCTAAGATTAGCTCCTTGGAGCTGGTTTACTTGAAAGGCTGTGTAGGCGGGGAGGATTGACTGGGCGATGATCGTACACCCGGTGTCTGATACAGTGAGCAATGCCGGTTTATAAACATTGTCATCTTTATATTGTCATCTTTACTAGTTTGTGCAGTAAGCGCTACAGAAACTGAGAGAGAAAGTTGTATGCTACAGATGACCTACACACCAGTAAGTTTTCGGGAACGGAGCCTTTACCTCTTTTCTGTGCTTGAAAGTGTGAGTCACACATGAAGAGGAATCTTTTATTTAACTTCTTTTCACAAAGTGATTTTATACGACCCCCTCCCAACGTACACACATCAGTATGTAACGTGTTATTATAGCATCCAACTAACAGGCGACCCCCAAATCAACATAAATATATGTCTGCTGTACATGAAAAGGGTCCTCACACCACTGAACGAGTGAATCTGTTTCCAATCTCTCTCTCCCACCTCCCCTCTGTCTGTCTGTCTGTG
This sequence comes from Rapana venosa, assembly GCA_028751875.1. Lineage (NCBI taxonomy): Eukaryota > Metazoa > Mollusca > Gastropoda > Neogastropoda > Muricidae > Rapana > Rapana venosa. The sequence goes on along the minus strand of CM054167.1, from coordinate 12,792,237 downwards.
CCTGCTGCTGTATGTTCTTGCTCTGCTAGTCTGTACTCAGCAGCAATATGGAACACTCAAAATACAAAGTATGAAAAGTTAAGAAATTAAATTGAAAATACACAGAGACTGAATGTCTCAGGCTATAAATTAAACATGTAATATTTCTGTTAGTTCACTGCAGAGTTGTGAGAATACAGTTGATTTTTCTAACTTTGAACAAGAGTGCTTGGAACTTAATCAGGACTATCCATTGCACCTTTACTTTGCTACCATGTCAAGACACTTCCTTCCAATTATAATAGTTTTAATACACAGTGTGGTGGAACCTAACCAAAACAAACACCTTTTGATTTACCCTTTGACCTGACGCATTGAATCAATGTAAACACATACTTGCAATGCCAGTACATGTACTAAGCATTATTCAAAATTTCAGTAAATAATATCAGGCAAAAGGTAATATAAAATAGGCCAAGTATTTGATAAAGTGTCGTGTTACAAAAAAACAACAACTCTGGGTATGTTGCAGGATATTATTATTATTTATGAAAGAGAAGAGGAGGAGAGGGACTTGAAGAGATACAGATAGAAGATCACAATGCCTGGCATTTTCTGATTTTGGCAACAAGTGGGAGAAAATTTAAGATTTACATGGCCAACACTGCAACAGTTGACATTTGTTGAGTTTGGATTTAAAAAAAAAAAAAATTAAAAGTCAACATTTTGAACTTTTTAAAATAGTATTGAATTTTGTACTTGTAGCAGATTTATATATATATATATAATATATATATAATATATATATACATGTTTGTTGTTTTAGTTATAATGTGTGTTTATGGCCCGCTGTGACCAAGATTATCTCAAAGACTGTACAGTTAAGAATAGTGTAGAAAGTCTGGTGAAATCAGATAAAAGATTGGCTTTACCTAAGACTGAAACCACAGACCTCTCCTAAGTAGTAACTGTGCTAGTGTGTATTTTCCTTTAGTTGGTGTGTAACCTAATACTACAGATTTAACATTTTGTTATGTCTTCAGTGCACAGACGGGATGCTGTCCCATGGCAGTCAAAATGAACTCCCATTTTCCAATGTCTGTAACACTGATAAAGAACGAAATTGTCAACATCGGTGAAGATTCACACAGTAAGCAAGAAAACACGGCATGTGAAAAACAGCACACACTGAACTTCAGAATAGAGCTTGCGCACAGGGACCATTCAGGAACCATAAAGACAGAGAGTGATGAGACCACAGAGGATCTGGAATCAGAGAAGGAGGATGATGAAGATGCAGATTTGGTGAGGAAATTGAGTGATGAAGGAGAAGGACTGAGTGATGAAGGAGAAGGACTGATTCAGGTGAAGTTTGGGTCTGAGAATCTGGGGAATCCAGGAACACAGCAGGCACTAAGGGATGCCTGTGCTTGGGCTGAAGGTGATTTTTCTTTTCTTGGTTAATTACAAGTCTTCAGTTTAAATTTCTATAAGTTTTCAGTTTCTTTTCCCCCCCCCCCTCCCCCACTTTAAATGATAACAGATGACCATGAAATAGAAAATGGATAGGAGAGGGAGGGAGGGAGGGAGAGAGAGAGAGACTCAGAGAGTGGGTGAGTGTGTGTGTGTGTGTAATACATGGTAATAAGTATGCTTAACATTAACAGAATAGTTTTTAAAGAAAAAAATTTACATACAAATCAGAACTACAAGAGCTACAATACATACCCTATATGACTTGGCAGTAAACCTTTAGCAATATTGGGCATTTTATCAATTTAATGGAATTCTCAGAAAAGACAGGGAGATGAGATTTAAATTCTGATGTATTCAAGTACAATATGGGTATTTGATGTATATTTACCACATTAGCATATATAACATCCTTGCTGAACTTTGTGATGGATGCATTTAATCCTGTCCTGAAAAATAATGCTTTAATTTGTCTTTTCTTGTTTACAACATTGTCATATGCAAACATTTTTGAATAACAATTAACATTATACATTTGTCTGTTTCACTCTCTATCTGATCTCCATTATATATATATATATATATATATATATATATATATATATATATATGTACTTGCATTAGAGCAACAGCATTTATACATATATATATAAACAGGTGAGTCATATAGTCCTGGATTCCCTACATTCTCAGACCCAATATATATATACATATATATATATATATTCATATATATATATGTCCACTTTTCTAAAGGGTATGTAGCCATGTGGTTAGATGCACTTTTTACATAGACAGGGTTCACACAAACCTTGCAGGTGCTTACAAGTTAGGGGACATAAGGTAGAAGAGCACACAAGGCCTTATTATACTGTTGCAGGTCTTCGGCTTGGCACAAAAATCTCGTTTCTGTTTCGTGATAAAAAATTACAAAGTCTTCAACAGTTCAAGTCCATGCATTGCAAGTTTACTACTTCTATCCAAAAGTATCAGAGGAGAGGTTGATAATGCGCCGGCCAGTTATGCAAACACAAATCACAACTTTGGTGTGTGTGTATGTGTGTGTGTGTGTGTGCGTGCATGTGTGCGTGAGAGAGAGAGAGTTGTGTGTGTGTGTTTATTTAATTAATTAATTAATTAATTTTTTATTTTATTTTTTTATATCGAGGATAATGGAATAAGCACGTATGTGCTTCTTTACATCTAGTCCCCGTGTGTATGCGGTTTTGTAAATTGTCATCTGTTCCCACAGGCACACAATGGCCTACTCTTAAGAAAGGTGGAACAGGATTTTAACGTGTGCACAAGATGTTCTGCCTGCATTCGCACACTGGGCCTCGGTTTATAGTCTCATCTGAAGGACTTTTGGGGAGAGTGGAGTCTGCACACACTGTATGTGTGTATGTGTATGTATGTGAGAGAGAGAGAGTTGTGTGGGTGTGGTAGCCTGAGTGAGTGAAAATGTGGTGTGTGTGTGTGTGTGTGTGCATGTATGTGTGTTTGTGTGTGTGTGGTGTTTGTGTGTGTGTGTGGTTTGCCTGAGTGAGTGAGAATATGTGTGTGTGGTGTGTGTGTATGTGCATGCTTACATGCGCGCGCGGTGTGTATGTGTGTGATGTGTGTGGTGTTTGTGTGTGTGTGTGGTTGCCTGAGTGAGTGAGAATGTGTGTGTGGTGTGTGTGTGCATGCTTACATGCGCACGCATATGTGTATGTGTGTGTGAGTGTGGTTGCCTGGGTGAGTGAGAATGTGTGTGTGTATGTGTGTGATTAGACATGCCAGGCAACCTGTAAGGTCTGTGGTATTAGTATTCAAGAGAGTAAGTAGTCTTGTGAGCAGAAGATTGGTTTTGGAATAATTAATGTGATAATGTTTGTTTCAGATGACTCATCAGATACATCAGAGAATGTAAGTCTTTGTGTGGTGTGAAGTGGTGGTGGGTGGTGGGTGGTGTGGGTGTGTACGAGAGAAAGGGGGGGAGTGGGCTGCACGAGAGAGAGGAGAGAGAGAGAGAGAGAGAGAGAGATGATCTTTAATTCCCGAGGGTTACAGTTAAGTATACTCTTTTCATCCAGCCCTTGTCCTGTGTAAGGATTATCATAAATAATCACAACTAATAATTTCAAGTAAATGTTAAGAGAGAGAGAGAAAGTGTGAGAGAGGAGGGAGGAGGTGTGAGAGAGAGAGGTGGGGAAAGAAAAACAATGATTAAAATGTCAATCCAAATCTGGCATCAGCAAATCAAGTCAATAAGGAAACTGATATCATTGATGAAAGACAATACGCTGCAAATAAGAACATTGTATACAAAATATGATATCTAAAGAGAGAACCATACCCCCTCCCCCCCAATCCTCACAGCTGAAACATGTATATTTGTATATTTACCCACTTACTATCAGGAAGATGGTGGCAGGTTTGTTATGAAAAGGGACAGGGTTTCCATTATAACATATCTTCATAAACAGTTCAGATCACCACATTGAAGTACATGACAAAAATAATTTGAACATGAGTGAATATGTAATGTAGATAAATTAAGGGGTAGTGGCTTTGATTTCTCTCTCGTTTTTTTTAATCAGTATATGTCTATTAATGTTTTTGAAGTAGATATGAATTTTTTTTAAAAACTCTCTGCTTTGGGAGGACTTAAAACTGGGTGCTTGCATATTCTAGAACATACTACCAGAGTTGGAGAGGATTGTTCTGAATAGATCACTTCTCGGTATGGGTCACTGAATTTTTGTTGAATCTTGGGTAATGAGTGGAATTTTGACTTTAAGGTTGATGGAGTACACCTAGACAGGATCATGTGCATGAATGTTCCTTTATTTATAAATAGCAAAAATTTCTTTCAAGGGAAGAACATTTCTAGTCTTTTGTAGTCAGATCCACTAAATTTGAGGATTTTAGAACTGCCTTGAGAGCTCTTTTGTAGTTGCTAACAAGAGTTTTCAAAGTATGTGCACTGGCAATGTCAAAGAGTGTACAGCAATGATTAATTGATGACAAAATAATTATGTGCATGTAAATATAATTTTCTTGTGTGAATATTTAAGAAATGTTTTATTCTGCAAAGCTGATATACTTGCCTGGACAGTGTGTTGCTTAATTTGTTTATATATGCGCTGACCATGAGAGATTGTTGTCTACTGTAATTAATACCTAACACTTTTTTTTCACACAATAAAACGTTAAAGTATTCATGAATTTATAGTCAAAGTCTCTCTCTTTTTATGTGTGTTTGTTTTGAATTGAATCTCTCTCCAATGGAAGTCTACAAGCACCTTCCTATAATATAATGTATACATATACCTAAAACTTTGTGTTTGTCCACTTCGTTTATTTCTTCAGTACAGGCTTGCTGTCACTGTAGGCCTTTCTGTTTCAGGAGAGAGAGGAAACCTCAGCAATGGATCGCCCATACAAGCTTGGTCCCCCCACCATCCCTGACCTCAGCACTGAAGGCCTGACCTGCAGTGTGTGCTTCAAAGGCTTCAGCCACACCAAGCAGCTGAAAGAGCACATGACTTCCCATGTCATTTCCAGCAGGGACCCCCTGACCTGTGGAGTCTGCAGCAAGGTGTTCACGCAGACCAGCCACATCAGGAGGCATGTGATCACCCATATGCGGCAGAAAGACTTTGCCTGTGACGTGTGTGGCAAGGCCTTCTCCCAAGCTGATAACATGAGAGCTCATAAGCTGATCCACACCGGTAAGAAACCGTTTAAGTGTGATGACTGTGGGAAGTCGTTCACCCAAGCCAGTCACCTGAAAACGCACCAGGTGATTCATAGCAGTGACAAGCCCTTTGGTTGTGACGTCTGCGATAAAACTTTCACTCTGGCTGGCAACTTGAGGAGGCATCGGCTGATTCATGATAATCTGAAACCATTTATCTGTGATGTGTGTGAGAAGACATTTACTGCGGGAGGAAATTTAAGGAGACACCAGTTACTTCACCTGGAGGATAATAGCCAAAAACTGTTCACATGTGATGTGTGCGACAAAACGTTCTCCTAGCTGGTAACCTTAAGAGGCATCGGAAGATTCATCAAGAAAATGATCAGAAATTGTTCAGCTGTGACTTGTGTTTTAAATCCTTCACACAAGCCGCTACCTTAAAAAGGCATCAGTTGATCCACACAGGGGTGAAAGCCTTTGAGTGTGAGGTGTGTTCTAAATCATTTAAACAATCAGCTCACCTGAAGAAACACTTGACTTTGCACGCTCGTCCACAGTGTTTTACCTGTGAACAGTGTGGGGAAATGTTCGGTCGTGAGTTCATGTTCCATCGACACAGACGAAAACATGATGCAGGGAGGTTTTTTATGTGTAAAGTGTGTAATGAGACGTTCCACAGAGCAGATGAACTGAGCAAGCATAGAAAAGTTCATGTCAAGCAAGAATTGGTGGAAAAAGCACAGTGATAATCAATTTGGAGTAGTAACTTTATGGCACTGTATTTTATATCACCATTTTATGTCAGGGCAGATTTCTTTTCCAGAGTAAAATTTTGGCTGCTCTCCTTGTGGAGAGTACATCATTACCAACACAATGGCACCTTAAAAAATTTTTTTTTTTTTTTTAAAGCTTGTCTTGTTTACAAATTATGCATTTGTTTTGCCATGACCATGCAATTTTTACAGAATTTTGCAGCAGAGAACTCGCTTGTTGCCCTGGGTTCTTGATGTGCTAATATATGAAGCTCACTTGACCTCAGCTTATTGTCTCATCTAAAAAAACCCAACTGGTGCCTTCACTAGCAAGTGTGGTCTAGTGGATGGGGAAAGTCTTGGTTCATATGGGAATCAAACCTGTGTCCTTTTGCATACCTGATTTGTGCATGACCGCCAGACCACAGACCCACCAGTGTGTTCAAGGAATGGTTTCTACCTCATTTTAAATATGGAAAGAATGAAAACCTGTTTTGTTTGTTGTCTTTAATTTAACGTCTGTTCACTGTCAGTGATAGTAGGCGAAAAACCTGTTTTGTGTTAGCCTATATGATTTTTTTTTTAATCAATTACCCAAATCACCTTGAGTCAGATCAAATAATGTGTTTTTTGGTGGCATTACCTTGAAAAGAAGCAAACTTTAGTGTGTGTGTGTGTGTGTGTGTGTATGTGTGTGTCTGTTATATATTAATGTTATATACTGTTATCATATATATATATATTATTATATATTATATTATTTATATATTATATATACAATATATATATTGTGTGTGTGACTGTGTGTGTCGTCGTGTGTGTGTGTTTGTATGCGTGCATGCGTGTGTGTACGTGCGTGTGTGTGTTTGTGTGTGCTGTTATATACTGCTGTCACATTGTGTTTGTCTGTGTATGCTATGGTCAGAATGATTGTAAACAGTGTGTGTGTGTGTGTAATAATCATTTAGAGGCTAATCCTTAGCATGTAGTCATGGTACCAATATCAAGTTCTGATGTTCCTGATGAAAACAAAAGTTGCAAATATTCTTGCAAGCATTGCATGTGAGGACATTTTTTAAGTAAGTGAATCTTCACAAATACTTTTGAAGTATATCCATCATGTTCAAACTGGATGTGCGTGTATGTTCATTTTTTTGTGAGTAAGCTGTGTGTGTGCCGCGTGTGCGTGAGGTAGGAGTGAGAGTGAGGAGGAGAGAGAGAGATTACGAGATGATAGAGAGAGAGATGAGAGAGAAATTGAGAACTTCTCCACAAGCTTCATAAATTATGTTTAGTTGTTTGATATGAGTCTGCCCATACATGACTGTCTTATTATCTGAAAGGCTTTTTAAGACAGATGAGTTACACTCATGAGAAAACAATTAACTACAAACAGGAAAATATTTTGCAATAGAAAACAACATATGTTGCTGCTTCTGGGTAGAGCAGCCTGAATTTCACTCAGAGAAATATGCCATGCACTGAGCAATATAATACAATACCATACCATACAATACAGAGGGCAGGATAGCCTAGTTGTCAGAGTCTTTCTGTTGTGACCTGGTGGCCTTGATAGGGCCACCACGGAGGGAATTGTACCCTTGAGTCAACATCAGTACTGACTCGCTTCCCCACAGTTAGTTACCTCTAGCTGCAACCACCACCCTTCACACTGTCTGCCTCTGTTTTTCTCTGTCTCTCTCTTTATCTCTCTCACTCATGGTGATATACAAACGTGCAGGCATACACACAGATACACAACACAACACCCACGCAAACATTCCATGCACACATTCACGTTCACTTATGCGTATGCGCACACACAGACTTATCCATGTGTACACACACACACACATGCTCACACACATTCTCACACATGCATACATGTGCATATACAATAACATTTAGGTGTGTTGTGTTTTTTTTATTTACTTTTCATTCATACTGAAATATATATATGCAGAATTTCAAACAAACCATAACTGTATCCTTTACTCTGTGTGTGTGAGTATGTATACATATATATATAGTAGCCAGAGGCCTTCTTCAGCACTAGTGTTCAAAACTGATATGTGAAAACAGCAGACAAATAAAAACAGCCAGTTAAACATAACTAACAAACTAGTTTTTAAAGTACACTTGCAGGAAAGAAAAAAAAAAGATTAGAATACAGAAAGAAAAGAAAATCAGTTGAGCAATTTTTGCCTTGTAGTTGAGCATTTTATTCATTTTATTTTTTTCTTTTATTTTGGGAGTAATGGAATAAACACTCATGTGCTTTTTTTACACCCAGTCCCCATGTGTATGCGGCTTTGCAAATGTTGTCATCCATTCCTGCCAGCACACAATAGCCTACTCTTTCAAAGAGGGGAATCAGTTTTAACATGTGTGCAAGATGTTCTGTGTGCGTTCACACACGGGACCTCAGTTTATAGTCTCACCAGAAGGACTTTTGGGGGAAGTGGAGTCGGCACTGATGTTAACTCTAGGGGGAAAAAATCCTCTTGAAAAGGGATTCAAACCCAGGTTAACAGATCACGAGTGCAATGTGCAATGCTCTAACCACCAGGCTAGTCTGTCCAAGCATTGTTCAGGCCAGACACCCTGAGGGCCACCCAGGATATGTACTCTGCCCCACCCCTTACACCTGAGAATCACGGTGAGACTGTAAACTACAGTAAACTATGGATGAGAAGTTTGCATGCATAGCAAGTTTAAAGTACCTCTCCATAATTATGGACAGCCATACACAAACTTCAGAGAAGCTTCTGCCTGAAACTGATCTTTTTTTCCTTGCCCTGAGCAGATCACAGTGGTTAAAATACTGTGGAGATAAACATAAATCTTTTATAAAATTGTTTTTGATATAAGCATTTTGATTCACAGGTAAAAACAACAAAAAAAAGCTATTCCATTGATTGTTACACTGAGACATATATATTATAAAGTGGAATCAATAACAGTTAGTCCTACCCCCCTTTTCTTTTTTTAATTTTTTTTATAGTGTTTTGTTCTCAATAATACACAAAGGATACAGATCATATCACCAGTCACCTTATGTTAGTGGTTAGTGCCTTGGGGGTTATGGGCTTGAAGGACACATGTTCCAATCCCAAAACACTCATAGGCATATTTTGGACGCTGGCAGCTTCCTACCCAGAGTGAGCGTGCTGTGGGCTCATTGGGAAGACTGGGAGCTCACAGTTGAGCTTCATCCACATTGTGATTTTAAGAGTGTTGGTCAAATTACCTGACCAACACTGCAGGTGTCTGTATCTCTCAGGCCAGGTTGACTGCAGGATATATTACGACAGTAAACCTAGAGTACAACCCTGTCAAGTACTCCCAAAGCACGCCGCCTGTTCATAGTAGCATCATTACATCATCCTCATCGTTATTAATCATCATGCAATAAAAAGAAAATTGCCTCTCATTCGGTGGCCCTGGCTGCTCTGGTCTCATGGTGACCTGAGTTTTTGTTTCCCCATACACTTCTGTGCCTGTGGTGAGTTTGTGTGTCAAGGCCTTCAGGCTTGGAAGTTCACAGGAGAAGTTCATTGGACTGCTGTTGCGGTGGGCGCCATCCCGCCATCCCGGATGGGCAATTCACTCAGTCTGGCTCCGCGGCTGAGCAATTTCTGTCGTCAGTAGGGGCTTAGTAGGTGCTGTCCTGCTTATGTTAGCTTAGAACAGGCCCCTCTGAAGACCACCGAAGTCACCCAGCAGCAGTGTAGGTCCCCTCTGGCTGGTGGCCTCTTGGCGGCCTGTGGACTTTGCCACCCTTGGATGTGATATAACGTTATCTGGGTATAGGTGAGGTGGAGAGATTGAAACGAGCAGTGAGGTAACAGAAGGGCAGGTGCGTCATAGAAAAATGAGGGATAAAAAAAAAAGTACAGATGCAGTAATCATTGTCAGCAGTAAACCACAATTCACATCAGTATAGATGAACACTTCCATGGTTTATGAAATACAGACTATGATACTCTGAATTATTACTGTAATTCGATGGACGGACATGTATAAAAATAGCGGTCTGATATGGTTTTTTTCATTGGCTTATTGTCTGTACATTACTAATGTGATTTACTCACTCATGCGTTTATATTAACACACACCCACCACACACACACACACACACACACACACACACACACACACACACACACACACACTCACTCACTCACTCACACACACGCGCACACACACACGCACGCACGCGCACACACTCATAGACATTCACATTCACACACGCATGCATTGATGCTCACATGCTTACTATTTCACACACATTCTCTCTCTAAATATTTTTTCTTCTTCTTTTTTTTCATTTTTTCTTTTTTTTCTCTGTCACTCACACACTCACGCACGCACGCACACACACATAGTCATACACACTCTCACTCACACGCATCTACACACACTCACACATATACAAAGTCACGTACACGCACACTCATATACACACACGCATGTATACTCACACACGTACATACATACATACATTTCACACACACGCACGCAAACATACACACATACCCCCCCCCCCCCCCCCCCGACCCTCTTCGCCAAACTCACTCACACACAGACAAACGTCTAATATCACTATTTAGTGGAAGGACGTTAAACTGAAGAACTAACACACACACACACACACACACACACACCACACACACACACACACACACACACACACACACACACACAAACCGAAACAAAAGCCAAAGAAGAGTTTTAAAAAATACCCACTGCCATAATTTTACACATGCATAGGCAGGTATGCACTCACACACACACACACACACACACACACGCACACACACCAGAAAGTAAAACAAAACAACAACTACCACAATACTGTGTGAAATGCCTTAATACTGTTGTGATGAGGAGTCTCAAAGTGGACTTGCAAGGAGAGGGGTAGTTGGAGGTAGGGAAGAGTGGGAATCAACAATAGCTCCAGTTTCAAGGGGGAAAACTCCCTCCAATGGACAACTCAGCGGCCATTTCAACTCCAGTCTGGGGCGGAATGACCTAGCGGTTAAAGCGTTGCACTCGTGATTTGGCAGCCCAGGTTCGAACCACCACCGAAATGCCCGTTAAAGGGGATCCCCCCCCCCCACCCCCATCCCATCCCCAGGACATAACATCAGTACTGACTCCACTCCCCCCGAAAGTCCTTCGGATGAGACTATACACCAAGGCCCCCACGCGTATATTATGTAGGCTACTCAGAACATCTTGGGCACATGTTAAAAACTGTTCTGCCTTTTGGAAGTGTAGGCAATGTGTGCCGGTAACAACGGATGACAAAAAGTAGATATAAAAAACCGTAGGAACTCTGGTGTCATTATTATTAATTTTAGACGTCATCTCTGGAGTTGGAATGCCTCTACCTTAACAATGGGCAAACACACACACACACACACACACACACACAACCACACACACACACCACACCCCACACACACACAACACACACACACACACACACACAAAACGGTTGCATACGCAAAAATATCAACAGTGGTGAACCTCTAACTAAGGAACGAAAGAAAACAAACTATCCCCTTCACACCGCCCCCAAACAAACAAACAAACAAACAAACAAAAACAGCCCTTCAGGATCCTCCAGACTTGAGGTAGCTCTATGCTCGGGTCATCAGCTGTTTTGTTCTTTTATGAAGCTGTGAAAAGTTCACCCCATGATGCAGGAATAGAAATAATAATAATAGTATAAAAAAAAAAAAGGTAAAGGAGTCCCATAATCTATAAGGTCGTAGGGAAGCAGGCGTCAGAGACCTCACTTCTCTAGGGCCAGCATATTCAAGGCGGCGCCCATCTCCTCTCCCTCGAATAATAATACATGGAATTTATATAGCCCTATATCCTGCAAAAATCCCCAACAGATCAAAGTAAAAGAAATGTCCAAAAGCAGCATTTCTTTCAGAACTGATGCAGCTTTGTGTGTGTGTGTGTGTGTGTGTGTGTGTGGTGTTGTGTGTGTGTGTGTGTGTGTGTGTGTGTGTGTGTGTGTGTGTGTGTGTGTGTGTGTGTAGAAATGATTATTGAATTGATTAAGAGGACTAGGCTACATATGATTTCACATACTTCTGATGGTATGATTTCACATACTTCTGATGGAACAAATAAGCACACCCCTCCCCCTTCGACCAACAACAAGGAAAAAGAAACCGTGAAGAAATGGGTCCACCAGATCTACAGAGAGGGCTAACTAGCTGTTCAGACTGATTAAAAAAAATGTTAAATTTACTTCTTTTTTTTTAAATACGAAAAAAGAGATAAACAGCAAGGGGCATACTGTTTAGGTTAAACAAATTTTTTAAAAGTAATTTGGCAGCACATAATCATTATAGTGTGTTTTCGATATGATCACAAATGCATATGGAATATAATGCTTTGTGCAGTTTACCTAAATAAGATTTTTTCTTTTTAAAAAAAAAACATCATGAAAAGAATACACATTCATTGTGGAGTGCAGTATAATGGAATTTTCTGTTGTGTACTTTAGTGTATCAGCAAACTTCATGCATCAGAGTTTCCAGAAGGCACTCCTTGAGAGATGGTGTACACTTCAGGAGAAGGTAACCTAGGCTGTGTAATGGTCACTTGCTGACCACTCAATGGCAGTCTCATGGACATTCCGGTCCCGTCTGCTAACTGCCCACTTCCAGCAGCGCCCTCCCGAAAACCAGGGGGAGCTAACCTTGCTGATTTCCTGAATGACTTCTTCCTGTCAGCGTGGAAATCAAAACTTTTGGACATACCCTCATGGGCATCATGACCCGGAACTAGGTCCTTTCTCACTATTTTCTCGCTGTTGTGGCGTTTTCGTCTGGGCCGGGGGGAAACAGAAGGGTGGGGGCTTTTTTCAAGAGGTTGCACCGTCATGCGGACAGATTTAGGGGTATGGGGAGACCTTACCAGAGGGGTTTCCTCGATAGAAGGCTCTACAATGTCTGTAGTCATGCTTTCTGGGTGTGACGCTCTTTGGTCTGGATAACTGACATTACTATCAGCCTCCATTTGCCCATGTTGAGCAACATTCCCAGAATCGTTCTGCTCCTCCTCTTTCTGTTTTGTGGCAGAGAACTGACTGGCAGTTCGTGCTGCAATCAGAGCTCTTAGCAGCGTCTGCCGTACAGAAACGTAACTGTGATTGTCACCTCTACTTTCTGGCTGTGATTCCTGTCCGCTCTCCTCGCGCTCTTTTATAGCGGGAAGATCCGTTTTGTGCCGGAGCATGGCACCCTCTTTGGATTTTCCCGATGTTTCATAAGTGGGGCTGTGTTTTGAGGAGATGGGAGCCAAGTAATTGATGGACTCCGATGACGCTGATTGGAATTCTGAGTAATCATCCACCTCCAACCCCCCAGACATGCTCAGCAAGGCTTGTTGGTGGGTGAAGGACGCCAGGAGGTCAAGGTGAGCCACGTTGCCCACAGAGGTCATGACATTGCTGGTGGAGGTCACGACATTGCCCACAGAGGTCATCACGGCGTGAAGGTCATCAAAGCGCTGGGTCTGCATCATGGATTTCCGTTTCAAGATGGCGGCACCGCTTTGTGTGTAGCTGGTCTGCACGGAGGTCACCTGAAGGGCAAGTCAAATCAAGGTTATGATAAGTCAAATTAGGTGAAGACAGGCCAAATCAAGGTAAGTCAAATCAAGATCACTCAAATTTAGTCAAGACGTTTCAAGTCAGGTCAAGACAGACCATGTCAAGAGAGGTCAAACTAGGTCAAGAGAGGTCAAACTAGGTCAAGAGAGGTCAAAATTCATTCCTGTAGGTGTAGTGGGGGTAGGCTACGTGGAAAAGAAGCGCCAAGATACAAACTGAAAAATATTGTTTTCTTTCAGAATTAAAAAAAAAAAAATTTACCTGTCATTGTCACACTATGTGAACTATTTTCTATGCCCTATACCACATTAGCAGTAAGTTCCATGTCTCATTAGCAGTATATTCCACATCTGATTATCAGTATATTCCACATCTGAGTAGCAGTATATTCCACATCTCATTAACAGTATATTCCACATCTGAGTAGCAGTATATTCCACATCCGACTAGCAGTATATTCCACATCTTATTAGCAGTATATTCCACATCTTATTAGCAACAAATTTAAATCTCATCAGCAATAAATTCCACAACCCATTAGCAATAAATTCCACATCTCATCAGCAATAAATTCCACAACCCATTAGCAATAAATTCCACATCTCATTAGCAATAAACTCCACATCTCATTACCAATAAACTCCACAACTCATCAGCAATAAACTCCACAACTCATCAGCAATAAACTCCACAACTCATCAGCAATAAACTCCACAACTCATCAGCAATAAACTCCACAACTCATCAGCAATAAACCCCACAACTCATGAACAATAAATTGCACAACTCATCAGCAATAAATTCCACAACCCATTACCAATTAACTCCACATCTCATCAGCAACAAACTCCACACCTTATTAGCAATAAACTCCACAACCCATTACCAATTAACTCCAC
>CM054167.1:12762807-12765307 GCA_028751875.1 Rapana venosa | reverse complement strand
CGCGCACGCACGCACGCACACACACACACACACACACACACACACACCACACACACACACACACACACACCACTTCATCTCATCCAGCAGGTGGACAAAAAACTCGAACAGTCTTAGGTTCAATTCCACCCCAACACACACACACACTCTCTCTGTCTGTCTGTCTGTCTCTCTGTATCTCTCTCCTCTCTCTCTCTCTCTCTCTCTCTCTCTCTCTCTCTCTCTCTCTCTCTCTCTCTCCTCTCTCTCTCTCTCTCTCTCTCTCTCTCTCTCTCATAGTTAATACGTATAAATACTTAGGGATGATGTTTTCAACAAAACTTAGTCTGAATTTTGCATGGCAGGAATCTTGTAGGAAGGGGAAAAAGGGTGTCATAGAAATCCTAAAAACATTACGAAAGCTGAACTCCATAGACTGTTCCCTATCTGGAAATTATTTGACACACAGATAGAACCCATGCTTACATACGCTTCAGAGATATGGGGATTATATGTAAATATGCACATGGAAAAAGTTCACAACATTTGCCATGAAACGTTTTCTAAATGTGCCAATACATTCATCTAATACTGTACTATATGGAGAGACAGGAAGATATCCTTTATATATAAGAACTTTTGTCAAATGCATTAGATATTGGTTAAAACTATTGAAACTTTCACAAACACGTTTATGTAGACAGTCTTACGATATGTTAATTATACAGATGGAGTGGGGGAAAGAGAACTGGGCATATCAAGTTAAAAGAGTTTTATCAGAGCATGGCTTCGGGATTGTATGGATGTCTCAGGAAGTAGTAATGAGCGTCAGTTTCTTTCGGAATTTAAAAGATAGGCTTATTTGCTCTTTTAAACAAAACTGGCACTCAGATTTGGAAAGTAAAAATAAATATAGCTGGTTTCTTTCGTTCAAGTCTATCTTCAGACAGAAAAATATCTATCAATAGTTACTGACAAATGGCACAGGCTTAATTATGCTCGATTCAGGTTAAGAACACTGGGTTTTAATGCTAATAAAAGATGGTTCCAGACTGAGACAGCCATGCAATTACCATGTCCATTATGTGGTCATACTGTTGATGATGAAATTCATTTTTTGTTTCAATGTAAAGCATATGAAAGTATACGAAAGAAACATAATTTCCTAAGTTCACAAGAAACAGAAAGTCCAGATATTATCTCTATTTTGTCGTCTGAAAACGAACATGTAATTAAATCTGTAGCTAAGTTTATTGCAGAAGCACAAAAATTAAGACAAGCCATGTCAGCACCAATTATATAAATATGTAATGATATAGTCACTTAAAGAGCAATGTATTCTCAAGTAAGCAGAGTTAAAAGGCTGATATATATCACTTATAATTTGAATGGATGGTCGATTCGAATGTTGTTTTTGCATTTCAGTTTGATTTTCCTTTTTCTTTTCTTTGTATGAACTAGGTGATTTGTAAATGTACAGACACCAATGTTATCATTATAATTAGTCTGCTATAGTGGATGGATGCTTTCTTTTTGCCAAACTTAATTGTATTAATCACGTATTTAACTTTTTATTTGCTGTTTCACAAACATATTTGTGTTACCCCCCTTGTCAAAAGGCCTAGTAGGGCAATGACAATAAACTGTTAAAGCGTTAAAGCGTTAAAGCGTCTCTCTTTTATGTATATCCCTAAGGGCGGGAACTGGATGTAAAAAAAAAAGCAAATGGGTGCTTATTCATTATCCTCGAAATAAAAGAATGTCATTGTCATTGTCACCCTACCACCCACCCCACATCATCCCAACCCTCACCCCATCCCCCCACTCTCTCTCTCTCTCTCTCTCTCTCTCTCTACACCCCCTTCACCCCTCACCCCATACCCCACTCCCTCTTACCCACCCCCTCCCCACTACCCTTTATCCCCTCCACCCTCCCCCTCCCCCCTCCCCCCCCCGCCTTCACCCCCCACCCCCCAACAACAACCCAACTCCCCCATCACCTTACTACCCTTTATTCTCCCACCTCCCCCTCCCTCTCCCTACCCTCCCCCCTCCTCTCCCACCTCCCCCCTCCTCTCCTACCCTCCCCCTCCTCTCCCTACCCTCCCTCCACCTCCCTACCGCATCCCCTCCTCGCCATCCACCCACCCCCCTCCCCCCTCCTCTCCCTACCCTCAACCCCCTCCTCTCCCTACCCTCCCCCCTCCTCTCCCTACCCTCCCCCCCACCTCCCTACCCTCTCCCCTCCACTCCCTAACCCTCCCCCCCACCTCCTACCCTCCCCCCTCCTCTCCTACCCTCCCCCTCCTCTCCCTACCCTCCCCCCCACCTCCCTACCCTCTCCCCTCCTCTCCCACCCTCCCCCCCACCATCCTACCCTCCCCCTCCTCTCCCTACCCTCCCACCCCACCTCCCTACCCTCCCCCCTCCTCTCCCTACCCTCTCCCCCAACCCTCCTCTCCCTACCCTCCCCCCCACCTCCCTACCCTCTCCCCTCCTCTCCCTAACCCTCCCCCCTCCT
>CM054167.1:12745307-12755307 GCA_028751875.1 Rapana venosa | reverse complement strand
TATGCTCGCACATGCGTGCATTTATATGTTTATGTATAAGTATGGGGGACGGGATAGCTCAGTGGTCGGAGCACTCGCTTTCCCCCAGCCAAGTTAAGCAGCGTCGAGCGTGGTTACCAGTTGGATGGGTGACCGTTTGCGCGCCTTGGCTTCAGTACAGTTCCCCCAGTTCACCCAGCTGTAAATGGGTACCTGCCCTCTTTAGGGTCAGGGAAGGTAAAGCAGCAAGGGAGAGGAGATGGGCGCCGCCCTCAATATGCTGGCCCTAGAGAAGTGAGGTCTCTGACGCCTCGTTCCCCTACGACCTTTCAGGTTATGGGACTCCTTTACCTTTACCTTTACCTATGAGAGCGCACACACACGCCATAATTATACCATGTCGACAGTATGTGGGTTTGCACAATCGCATATAAAACACAAAAACGAACAACAGCAACAACAACAACAACAACTCTCCCACCCCCACCCCACCCAACACCCCCACCCCACCCCACCCCACCTCCTGACACCCGATTCTTTGTTCGTTTTCTGACCTTCATCTTTTCTTTGTGTCCAAGCTGACTGACCCCTTGACCAACACCGATCGATCGATCGCTGCTGCTAGCCTTAATCCTCTCCACTCTTACTATAGCACCAAATTTTGAAGTGAAGCATAGGTCAATCCCACCACCACCCCCTCCCCCAGCACAACCCCCCCACCCCCACTACCACCACCCACCCACCCTCTTCTCCCTCGCCCCCTCTCCCCCCTCCTCCTCCCCTCCCCTCCCCCCCTTCCTTCTCCCGTCTCAACTACTTCTGCAAGGTGTGCTGTAGTGCGCGTGTTCTTGTTATTCAAACAATGAGTGTCAGGAAAAGTAGTGTTAGTGTAACGGATTAATTCCTTTCCTATCTATCTGGTCCACTATCCTAGACCTCCAGCTCCATTAGTACCTTGTGTCTTTGTCGATTTTTGTGGTTTTGGTCTTGGTCTTTGTCTTGGAGCTATTTTAGATCAGGTTTTTGGTTCCACCGAGTATGAAAGGGGGAAAAAAAAGTGTGTTGAGAGAGTGTTTCTATGCGCGTGCGAGCGCGCGTGTACACACACACACGCATACACATACGCACGTACGCATGCACAGACTCAGACACATACACTTTTTTTTGGGGGGGGTCTAAGATGATTTTTTGTGAGGAGACCTTAAAATGAAGATATCACACACACACACACACACACACACACACCCAACACACACACACACACACACACACACACACACACACACACACACACAACACACACACACACACCCTAAAATTTTTATAAAATGTCGGACAAAGAGCTTAGTCGGTCACTTCTTGGATTTTTGGCTTTTCAAATTTCACATCTATTGTTAGTGATTAAAAGTAATGATTTAAAAAAACAACCCCGTTGTCTGTATGGTCTATTGTGTGCTTAATAACTTTACTAATGTTGTGCTGTCAAATTGAGACAGACAGACAGACAGACAGACAGACAGACAGACTGAGACTGGTCAATATAAAAAGAAAAAATCTGTATCCGTCTGTCTGTCTGTCTGTCTGTCTGTCTGTCTGTCTGTCTATCTATCTATCTATCTATCTATCTGTCTGTCTGTCTGCCTGCCTGCCTGCCTGCCTGCCTGCTTACCTGCCTGCCTGCCTGTCTGTCTGTCTATCTGTCTATCTATCAACACTTTAGCCTCTCTTTTTATGCATATTTCTAAGACGGTGCAACTAAACAATAATAGATGACGGAGCGAAATAGAATTATAACATGCATTTTAATTCAAATCAAATAATGACATCTACATTTCGTATAGAACAAATTATTTCAAAGCTGGAAGAAGAAATAAAACCCCACCCCAACAGAATTCCCATCATTTATATTTCAAGTAATTACATTAAAACTATGAGACAAGCAGTCAGGGCGAGGAGATGGGCGCCACCCTCAAGATGCTGGCCCCAAGAGAAGCTGACATCTCTGGTCACCTCCTTCTCATCAACCACCTGGATTATGGGACATCTTGACCTACCGTTTATCCAAGGAGAAAGGAAAATTAACCATCAACCTTTTTGTACTAAGTTCACGCTGAAGTCGGATGGGCAGGGTCAAGACTTGTCAGGCGCTTAACGGCAGCCTAATGAAGGAAGGTGGCAGGATGGTTAAGACGTTCTCCTGCCAACAAGTACACCGTGAGGTTCTGGGTTCGATTCCCAGCCTCGCCCTTTCTTCCCAGTTTGACCCAAAAAAAATCGTACTGAATGTCAAAGTCCTTCCGATGAGACTATAAACCGAGGCCCCGTGTGCGAACGCATGCAGAACATCTTGCACGCACATGTTAAATCCTGTTCTGCTTTTCGAAAGAGTAGGCCATTGTGTGCCGGTGGGAACAGATGACAAAATTTACAAAACCGCATACACACGGAAGACTGGATGTAAAAAAAAAAAAGCACATGAGTGCTTATTCCATTGTCCTCGATATAAAAAAAATTTTTAAATTGTCATCTGAGCGCTTTGATTTGATGCTTTACAAGACTCAGCGCTATATAAATTCCATCCATTATTATATTATTATTGTTATTATTATTATTATTATTATTATTATTATTATTATTAATGCATTTCACTCATAATGACAGACAACACTACAGTTGCTGTCTGAGTGTTGGACAAAGAAGTACACACTAAGTTCCCACGCATTTTGCTTCCTTAATGAAATCCAGTGACTCACTTGCTATAAACTTCACAATGAAAAATGGGATTTTTTTTGGAATATTCATTGTCACCTAAAGGTCAGGAGTCATCTGGGGTCATCGCGGGTCATAGCAAATCACCTCTGGAGGGGCTGATTCCGCCTTCCAGGTCAGACTGAGCTGACGTCATAGGGATTTAAGGGAGGTCATAGGTTATCCCCTTTAAAAGATAGGTCACAAGAGGTCAAGGATTATTCAAGAAAAGCTAGGAGCAGACTGCTGGGTATTAGGGTGGTTTTTTGAAAAGAGAATTGGGTGGTGGTGGTGGCTTTTTTTTTAAAGGTGGGGAGACCTGTGATCCATTAGTTTTGTTTGGTTTTGTTAAGGTTTTCGGGATAGAGGGGAGGGAGGGGGGGGGGGTATCTTGATTTAATTCTGTTTTAGGTTTTTTTCTTTTTTGTTGGTGTATTTGGAGTGTGTCTTTGTTTTGCGGAAGAGGGGAGGGGGGTGCAGGAGGGTGGAGTCTTGATTTTATTTTAGGTTTACTCTTTGCAATATTTAGGTTTTTAGGTTGGTGTGTTGTTGGAGTGTGTCTTTGTTTTGCCAGATGGGGGGGGGGGGGGGATTAGTCTTGATTTCATTATATTTTAGTTTTACAATTTGCAATACTTAGGCTTGATGTGTTGGAGTGTGTCTTTCTGGGTTTTTTTGGAGGGTGTGGGGGGGGGGGGGGAGTCTTAATCTAATTTTCTTTTAGTTTTACTCTTTGCAATATTTAGTTTGGTGTGTTGGAGTATGTCTTTGTTGGTTGTTGGTTTTTTTTTGGGGGGGAGAGGGGGGGGGGAGTCTTAATCTAATTTTCTTTTAGTTTTACTCTTTGCAAATCTTCTGTTTGGTGTGTTGGAGTGTGTCTTTGTTTTAGGGGGGGGGGGGGGGTCTTGATTTAATTGTATTTTAGTTTTACTTTTTTGCAATATTTAGGATTTTAGGTTGGTGTGTTGTTGGAGTGTGCCTTTGATTTGCCAGAAGTCGGGGGATGGGGGGGGGGGGGGGGGGGGTCTTGATTTAATTTTATTTTATGTTTACAATTTTCAATGCTTGGGTTTGGGTTTTTGTTGGAGTGTGTATTTGTTTTGCCAAGAGCGGTGTGTGTGTGTGTGTGTGTGTTGTGTGTGTGTTTTTGGTGTGTGTGCGTGCACGTGCGCGTGTGTGTGTTTTATGTGTGTGTGTGTGTGTATGTGTCTTAATCGAATTTTTTTTAGTTTTACTCTTCGCAAAACTTAGGTTTGTGTGTTGCAGTGTGTCTTTGTTGTTTTGTGTTGTTGTTGTTGTTGTTTGTTTGGGGGTGTTGTTGGGGGTTTTTTTGGGAGGGGAAGGAGGAAGAAGGGGGGGGGGGGGGGAGTGTTGATTAAATTTTATTTTTAGTTTGACTCTTTGTGATACTTAGGTCTGTGTGTTGGGGTGTATCTTTGTCTTTGCCAGAAATCCTAACCCTGTCAACCCTGATGTACCCCTCCACCCCCACCACTTCCTGTGCCCCTTTCACTCCCCCCCCCCTTCCCACTCAATCCCTTATCAGTTAACTGTAAACAATGCAAGTAAGTGTCAACAATGGATGGTTTGCCATTATGGATGGACAGAAAGAAGTTATAGACAAACAAGATTGAAAAAATATATATATATATATTTCTGTGTGTCTCTCCCTCTGTGTCTCTCTGTGTGTCTGTGTTTCTCTTTGCCTCTTTGTCTGTGTCTTTAATTCTGTCTTTCTGTCTCTCAACCCCTCCTCCCTTTCTCTCTCTCTCTCTCTCTCTCTTCTCTCTCTCTCTCTCTCTCTCTCTTCTCTCTCTCTCTCTCTCTCTCTCTTTATAAATGATATAGTTTTATATCTCTCTCTCTCCTCTCTCTCCTCTCTCTCTCTCTCTCTCTCTCTCTCTCTCTCTCTTCTTCTCTTCTTTAATAATTATATAGTTTTAATTTCATATTGTATTCCTGAGTTATTACTGTTTTTCTTGTTGCTTGTTTTTTTTATTCTTTTGTTGTTGTTGTTGTTGTGTTTTTCAAGCATTATCATTTTCATTTTGTCTGCACATTATGCGTGTAATTGAGTGCGCCGCGTGTGCGTTTCGTGCGTGTGGTGCGTCGTGCGTTTCATGTGTGTATGTTGTGTGTTTGTGTGGGGTTTTGTGTGTTGTGTTTGTGTGTGTATGTGTGTGTGTGGTTTGGACTCTCACGGGATGGGCTTGTTTGTTTGCGTTTGTGTGTGTTGTGGTGTAAATAATTGTTTTTTTTATCACTTTAATGGTTTTGTTACTGTTCTTAAATTTATTTTTCTTGGGGTGATATGAAATCTCTCTTCTTGGTTCTCTCTCTCCGCAGACAGGATGATTATTTTACATATGATGATTTTTTGGAAATTAGAAAAATCGAGTCAAGTCGAGAAGCAAACAAATCAAGATCTTATCCCAACATCTGTTTTTGGGCTCTTGAGTATCCGACATGTGCAGAAGTGCACCTAACAGGTATTGAAAATTATACAAAAACTATTATTCTTGATCAACAGAAATTGATGTAAATGAGAAACGGTTTTGCACTTCGGACATAAACGCAAGAGTTGTGTTCATATTAGCCTACCCTTAATGCTTGTGCTTGAGCTGACCATAAAATTCAAAACTAAATATGGTGTAGTTTTCCAGATATTTGTAAATATAATGTTGTGCCTGTCTTGCTAACAAAGCATACTAAGTAGCCATTTTTCTCATCATGCTAACCAGCAGGCTGTTTTCAAGCCGGGTGAACACAGTGTTCATGTTGACATTTCTTCGGGTGTCGCGCAGACTGGCTTTCTGTTGTGCACTGTTGTTCTGTTGATCAGCATGATATTGAACTGAACCCTGGGCCTGAAGAAAACAGTGTGTTTCTACATGTAGACTGGAGATTTTCTCAGCTGATTGAACTGTTTCCAGCTTCACTCTTCAAATATCTCCAGATTACTTGAAGAAAAATTTCAAGAGCAGGATATGCATTTTCGACGTCTTACGGCCGAAATAAGCAAGCTAAAAGCCACCGTTGAGAGAAATACTGAAGAAATCACAGATCTCCGAGAGGAAAGAGAGTTAATGGCAGAGCGAATTGACAGGGTGGAAGAAAAGATAGAAGCCACTGAAGTTGAATCAAAGAAGAACAATTTAAAATTCTTTGGCATTGATGAAAATGGTACGGAGACTGGAATGTCAAACGAAGAACTGATAGTAGACATCTTGAACTACCCATTCCTCTGATGATGTCTGGCAGAGGTCGGACATTGAACGAGCCTACAGAATAGGCAGCCGACACCAGGACGACATGCCACGCCCACTACTGGTTCAATTCTGCCGGTGGGGAGATAAAATCAGCATCCTCAGGAATCAAGAACTACGTGAGGCTCTGCGAAGAAATAACATCAGAGTGACTTCAGATCTCACCACCCGTCAGAGAGAAATGGTGAATTTCCATAGGGACCAGGGCAAAGTGGCCTATATTGTAAACGGGCGACTCCACGTCAAGGAGAAAGGACCAGCACAGTCACGCTACAACTCCTACCGCCACTATCAGCAGCAGGAGCCACGGGGTGCCAGCCATGTCCTGCAGGTGGAAGAATGGCCACGACTTCAGCAACAGGGGCGGCAGGGGGGTCGTCAGCAAATTCGTCAGCAAGATCGTCAGGGGGGTCGTCAGCAAGATCGTCAGGGGGGTCGTCAGTGGGAACTTCAGCGGGATCATCAGCAAGGTCTTCATGGGCTTCGTCAGGGGAACGTCGGTGGGCCAGCAGTGGGATCATCAGGGGGATCGTCAGGGGGATCGTCAGGGGGATCGGGATCATGCAGGAAGAGGCGCAGAAGCGGAGAGAAGGCAGCCTAAGTCAGGGGGACGGTACAACAGCCAGCCTCGCTCATCCAGGTACTACAGAGGAGACCAAAGGTCACAGGATTTCTACAGGTATAAAAACCAAGGTAAGAAACCATTCCTTGACAGAAATGTGAATGATGAGGATGTGACAGAGAGACCTTGTGACTCTGATGGTTCATCAGTGAGAGAAAAAAGACAGAACTCAAACAGAGGCACTTACCTGAAACATCGTCGGAAAACTGGAGACAGGACCAGTTCTACACAGGAAAAAAACGGTCATCAAAACAAACCTGTTGTACCAGGACAACTCACGTACAGCCAGGTGTCCCAGCTGAACTGCTCATCAGAGCAGACTCTGACAGAGGATCTAGAATCCAAAACTCACTGCTTGAGGAACAGTCACAAAGACGGTCATGCACATGCAAGCACATAAAACCACTAGTTTGCTAAAAGAGGCCCAAGGTAAGCATGATGTTATAGACAGAGTAGACAGCGACAACACCCAGACTGAAGGCTACAATGGAGATGACAGTGAACTGGACATTAGTGACGGTACTGACAAAGAAAAAGACTTGGACGACAAACCTCCTGTCTCTAACACTGAGGCAGGAGCCCTACAGGATACAGACCGGAATGCTTCCATGCAAAAGCCAAGGGGTGATAAAACCTGTGAAGCTGAGAACATAGTCAGTGTAGAAGCCACGGAAGGCACAGGAGGCGCCAGTAATGCTTTGACAGCAGCTGGACGTCAGCAAAGAAAGGTACAGGGCAGAGAAGGGGGGACAAAGCTTAAACAGAAGGGTTATAGAGGGCGAACAAAGGGCACACTAGGGAAAGGAAAGGGGGCCACTGGAGGCGCCAGGGAGAAACGAGGGGAAACTGATGTGGCAAAGGCAAGGGATAAACACTCAGTCCAGCAGGATTCTGGTGCCACTGAGCAAAGCAGTCATAACATTGACACAGCACATCAGGCCGAGTCGGTCTCCAATGGGGCAAGAGATACGTCTACTTTGGATGGTACCCTTGGAGAGCACAGGCAATCCGGAGTGGCCTCCCCAAAACAGAGCCAACAGAAAAAGACTGCCAGGGCTAGGCTGCCAGTCAGAACAGCATTCTAGACAGCTTAGACGTGTGCAGTCTAATGAGCAAAAACAAGGGGCTCAGGATAGAGGGCGCACTAGAACACGCACTGAACGGGTTTCTCCCCCACAATAGGAAATCGGCCGGGCCAATGTAAATTAGTATAAATAAAGAGAGAAAAAATGACAGCAGACGTAAAGCAAGTAAGATTTCTGTAAATACTGTTCTGGCAAATAGTGTTCATAATTCTGATGTCAAGTTCCTTAACTTTAATGTAAATGGATTGCTTCCTAAGCTAGAAATTACAGATTTTGTCACATACATAAAATCCCATGACTTTATATGTTTAACTGAAACTTTTGTTGGCACTAATTTTGAATCTAACCTTTTCATTGATTATGTTATATTCAACTCTGTTGCAAATAAAATTTCTTATCAGGGGGAGTCATTGTCTTGATAAAGAAGGCATTTGCACAGTTTGTAACTAGGGTTGATTTTGATGTAGACAATATGACATTCTGAATATTGATAGCAACTTTTCAGAACCGATATGAATATCTTTTGATTTGTACATACATACCACCACATGACTCTGTTGCTTGGAAAAAACAATGAAAATGGATATGGTTTGGAAACATTAGAGCAAACATTGTTGCATTTGTATGAATTATATGACTTTCATTTGCTATTATGTGGAGATCTTAATGCAAGAACAGCATCCAGAAATAATGCTTGTTGTAACTTAAACGAGGGTTTAGATGATGAATTAGATATCAATCCCCCTTTAGCAGAGAATCACATGATGTAAACAAAAACATGTTTGGAGATCAGTTATGGAACTTTGTAATTCTTTTGATGTTATTATTCTAAATGGCTTGTGTAGATGTGAATTTGATGGTAGCTACACCTACATATGTAACACGGGATGCAGCACGGTTGACTATTTTATCATGTCACATGATTTATATAATATGATGTCTGGTGGTCTGTCCTTAGATGTGGAAGATTCATCTGAATCGGATCATCTACCAGTTGTACTGACCTGGTCTACAGCACTCAACACTGGAAAAAATCAAAATACAAGGGATAATTTCTTCATTAACAAACTTATATGGGATAAAGAGAAAGAACAGGTTTATGTAGACAATCTAAACAGTACTAATTTCCAGAGTAAGATTCAGTTAGCAGCTAGTATTTTAGATGATAATGTAGACAGTGCACTCGATATGTTTATAAAATGTTTATTATCAGCCAGTAGTTGTATGGAAAGAAAGGTATACCCTAATTGCAAAAACATATTTCTGAATGGTTTGACAACGAATGTCAGCAAGCCAAACAGAATTGTAGAAAATCTTTGAGGAGTTTTAGAAAGTCTAGAAGTGACGAAGATAGATTAGAATATATTACTGCAAGGAAAGAATACAAGGGCTTACTTAAGATTAAAAAAAAGAAGCTTTAGAAGGGAAAAGGTTGAAATGCTTAGTGCAAATATTAAAGATTCAACAAAGTTCTGGAAGCAGTTAACTGAATTGGGATGCGGGAAAGAAAGAATAAAGCATAAAAACAATATATCTCTCAATGAATGGTACAATCATTTCAAAAATGTGTTTTCTACAGATAGTGATGATTTAAATGAGGAAGATCAAGATCACTTTGATCTTTCTGAGGAAGACCAACACGCACTGAATGATGAAATAACTTTGCAGGAAGTAACACTTGCAGTAAATAAACTAAAGGGTGGCAAAGCGTGCGGAATGGATGGAGTGCTTGCAGAAATGCTTAAGGCAGGTAGCCAAACTATTATCCCTTTTTTACATAAATTATTTAATGAAGTATTTAAGAAAGGCATATATCCAAAGGAATGGGAAAAGGCCATTGTCATTCCAATTCATAAAAAAGGTAACATAGATAATGTAGATAATTATAGAGGTGTATCTTTACTAAGTACAATTTCAAAATGTTACAGCACAATATTAAATAATCGGCTCTACTCTTGGTTGGAAGAAAACAGCTTGATATCCGAAAATCAAGCAGGATTTCGTAAGCATTATTCTACTACTGACCATATTTTTTGTTTATACTCTGTTGTGCAGAAGTGCTTGTCCCAGAGAGGTAAGAAGTTTGTATGTTGCTTTGTCGATTTAAGAAAGCATTTGACTCAGTAAGGCATGATAAATTATTACAGTGCATTAGAAACCAGGTGTAAATGGAAGATTCTTCTGTTCGCTACAAGCAATGTACAAGGCTTTAGTTTCATGTGTCAGATCCAACTTTGAATATACACAGCTCTTTGACTGTCCAATAGGGGTGCGCCAAGGTTGTGTACTGAGTCCAACTC
>CM054167.1:12735307-12737807 GCA_028751875.1 Rapana venosa | reverse complement strand
CTTGTAAAACAAACAAATCGAAGCATACATACACACAACACACACACCACACACACACACACACACACACACACACACACACACACAACACACACACACACACACACACACACACACACAACACACAAACATCACACACACCCACACACAACCATTACCCCCCCCCCCCCCCACCACCCACACACACACACACACACATCACATCACAAAAGCGCTTACCTCATTCTAGCACTAACATCTCTCTGAATCACACACACACACACATTAGCCCAACATACACACACACACACATAAGTGCAAGCCTGCACATTTCACAACACAGTACCTTACTTCGTCAGAGGAATGGTCTCAGAGTTCTGGCTGTATGTATGTATGTATGTACCCCGGGTAGCGGTAGCCTGCTGATTAGCGGGTACGTGGGGTTAGCCAGTCAGGAAGTGGTCACCAACCAGTCGCAATCGGGTACGGGGTAGGCTGGGTTTGGGTCGGGGTGGTCTCAGTGGCGAGTGTAGGAATCGATGTGTGTGCGCGCGTGCGTGTGTGTGTGTATGTGTGTGTGGGGGTGGGCTGGTGGGGGTGGGGGTGGGGTGGGGAATGATCGATGGTTTATATTGATTCGTACCCCGTCTACCCCACCCCTCCAGCTCCCTCCCTCATTCTTGCCTTTTCTTTTTTCTTTCTTTCTTTTCTTTCTTGTCTTTCTGTCTTTCTTTGTCTGTCTGTCTGTCTGTCTGTCTGTCTGTCTGTCTGTCTGTCTTCTGTCTGTCTGTCTGCTGTCTTCTTCTTCTCTCTCTCTCTCTCTCTCTCTCTCTCTCTCTCTCTCTCTCTCTCTCTCTCTCTCTCTCTTTCTGTCTGTCTGTCTGTCTTCTTCTGTCTGTCTGTCTGTCTGTCTTTCTTTCTGTCTGTCTGTCTGTCTGTCTTCTCTCACTCTCTGTCTTCTTCTGTCTTACTTCTGTCTGTCTTTCTGTCTTCTGTCTGTCTGTCCCTTTCTTTCTGTCGTCTGTCTGTCTGTCACTCACTCTCTGCTCTCTTTCTGTATCTGTTTTCTGTTTTTCTGTGTGTGTAGAAATTTCTGTTGTGTGGTAGTGGTAGTGTGTTGTGTGTGGTGTGTGTGTGTTGTGTGTGTGTGTGTGTGTGTGTGTGTGTGTGTTGTGTGTGTTATTCAGAGATCATCGCATTCCTTCATGTACTATGTTAATCAATACTTGTACGTACATGTAATCAAAAGAAAGTGTTTTCAATACAAAACACACACACACACAGATGACAAAATTTACAAAACTGCATACACACGGCAACTAGATGTTTAAAAAAAAGCACACGAGGGCTTATTCCATTATCCTCGGAATAAAAGAATAAATAAATAAATAAAATACGCACACACACACACCATTTTTTTAGTGGATAAACGTTAAAATCAACACACACACACACCGCGCACACACACACACCACACACACGCACCACACACACACACACACACACACACACACACACACACACACACACACAAATACACCATTTTTAGTGGATAGACGTTAAAATCAGTACACACACACACACACAACACACACACACACACACACACACACACACACACACACACACACACACACAATAACTATATAATAAATATATATATATATATATATAATGAGAGAGAGAGAGATGAGAGAGAGAGAGAGAGAGAGAGAGAGAGAGAGAGAGAGAGAGAGAGAGAGAGGATTTACACACCCACCTCCCCCCCCCAAATCCCTACACTTACCTTTAGCCAGTGATTTTATAATCTATCCTATGCGGGCAATATGTTGATATATTAAAAGCCCCTCCTCCCGCTCTACCCGCAATACCATCAGTCTATATCTATGTGTCCTTACAAACAAAGCCCCCCCCCTTACCCCCCCCCCCCCACCCCCACCCCACCCCACTCACCCGAACATGTCTGTAAACATAAAAACCTCTGTATCGTCAATAAACAAAAGAAGACACAGTGTTAAGAAATGCTACTTCTTCTATCAATGAACTTGTGTGTGTAAGTGTAGTGTGTGTGTGTGTGTAGTGTGTGTGTGTATGTGTGTGTGTGTGTGTGTGTATGTGTGTAGTGCGTGCGTGTGTGTAGTGTGTGTGTGTATGTGTGTGTGGTGTAGTGTGTGTGTGTATGCGTGCGTGCGTGCGTGTGTGTATGTGTGTGAGTGTAAATTTAAAATCTAGTAATCTTTTTGTGAATTATTTCACGTGTGTGGATGGTTCGAATGCAAACGCTTCGATTTATTTGCTTTGTAAGATTCAGCGCTTTAAAAAAAAAATTCCAAGGATTATTTTTATTGTTATAAATGAACTTTTTACCTTACAGTCTAACGCACAGTGTCAATGCAAAAAAATAATAATTCAAATCGTTATGTTGATGTAAGTGGACGTTACACGCACACGCGCTCGCGCGCGTGCACGCACACACACACATATGCACGCACTCAACCACGCTCGCACACACACAAGCACG
>CM054167.1:12720307-12730307 GCA_028751875.1 Rapana venosa | reverse complement strand
AAGACAAACAAAAGGAAAAAACCCAACAAAAAAGACCCACCAAAAAAAAAGAAAAGAGAAAAAACAAACAACAAAAACAAGAAAGAAAAAACACACCAAAAAACCCCCAAACTTATAAAGTCATAAAAATAAACATCTACACATTGTAAAATGGTACACATAGTTGCTACTTGTAACAATAAGATATTGAAATAGGGCATTCATTAAAACTCGAGTACAGCCGGACAAGCCCAATCAAATATTGAAAATATAAAGGATCGTCCTTCATCAGGATATACAACAACTATAACTATAAGCAAAACAATACAAGGAGAGAGGGTGTGTGTGTGTATTTCAGAGATAATATTAAATATATAATTTTCAAAACAGTACACCATCAACACTCATTTTGATTATGCTCGTTCAATTTATATGTCATGATAATGAAATAAACTCAATACCCATACACTCACACAATAACAACGAGAAAGAAAAGAAAAAATCCAAACCTATACAGTCATAGAGAGAGAGGAGAGAGAGAGAGAAGAGAGAGAGAGGAGGAGAGAGAGAGAGAGAGAGAGAGAGAGAGAGAGGAGAGAGAGAGAGAGAGAGAGAGAGAGAGAGGAAAATGTGTGTGTCTGTGTTTCAGGGATAATACTAAATATATAATTCTCAAGACAACACACGATCAACACTTTTTGATTATACTCATACAAATTGAACGTCATGATGATAAAGTAAGCCCAATACCCATACACTCCCTCAATAAAGAGGGGGAGGGGACCCAATAAAGTCATAAAACGAACATCTACACAGAGAGAGAGAGAGAGAGAGAGAGAGAGAGATGAGAGAGAGAGAGAGAGAGAGAGAGAGAGAGAGAGGAGAGAGAGAGGAGAGAGCGATGGAGAGAGAGAGAGAGAGAGAGAGAGAGAGAGAATTTCTTATCAAAAGATTAGTTCAGAAAACACTTACGTAGTTCTTAGCATTTACGTTGAATAACGATTTCAAGGGGCACTTATCTCTGTTTATTTTCCTTATCTCCAGTCTCGAGTATAGTTCCTTGTTTTTCAGGAAACTGTGTGTATACTGTTGACAAGGAATTATCTCAGTATTTTATCTCCCGTCAGTTTGCCTTATCTTTCTGTCTCTTTGTCTGTTACTGTTTATAATTAGGTCATTTCTTTCCGGAATGATCTAGTTTTAGACTTCTTGTTGTTGCTGTTGTTTTGTTAGTGTTATTGTTGTTTTTTTGTATATGTTGGGTTTGTGGTTTTTGAAAATCAACGGTTCTTGGTTTTGGTTTTTTTTTTTTTTTATTGGACTTTTTCCTGAAGAAAGGGGTTGAACATTCTCATCTTTTTTTTACTGTCAGTCTAGTTTATGTAACACACACATTGTGAGCGGGCGCGCGCGTGCACACACACACACACACTCCATCTCTCCCCCCCCCTCCCCCCCGCCATCCACATCACAACCACCACCACCGCTACCACCGTTACCACCACCACACCACCGTCGCCGCTACCACCAACACCACCACACCACCACCGCCACTACACCACACCACCATCACACCACCACCGCCGCCGCTGCCACCACCACCACCGCCACTACACCACACCACCACCACTACACCACACCACCACCACCGCACACCACCACCACTGCCACCACACCAACACCATCACACCCACCACCACCACCACCCACCACCCTACACACCACCACACACACCAACACCAAACACACCACACACCACCACCACCACCACACCACCCACCACACCACACACACACCACCCCACCACCACCCACCCACCACCCACCACCACCACCACCACCACCGCCACACACCACACCACCACCACCACACCACCACCACCACACACACCACCACCACCACACCCCACCCACACACCCACCACACACCACCACCACCCACCACACCACCCCCAACCACACCACACACCCACCACCACCACACCACACAACCACCACCGCCACCACACCACCACCACCCACCACACCACCACCACCCACACCACACCACCACACCACCCACCACCACCACACCACCACCACCACACCACCACCACCACCACACACACACCACCCACCACACCACACCCACCACACCACCACACCACCACACCACCACCACCCACCACCACCACCACCACACACCACACACCACACCACACCCCACCACACCACCACACACCCACACACCACCACCACCACCACACCACCACCACACACCACCAACCACACCACACACCCACCCACCACCACCCACCACCACACCCACCACCACCACCACCACCACCACACCACCACCCACACCACCACCACCACCACCACCACACACACACCACCACCACACCACCACCACCACCCACCACCACCCACCACACCACCAACCACCACCACACCACCACCACCACCACCACCACACACACCACCACCACACACCACACCACACCACCACCACACCACCACCACCACCACACCACCACCACCACCACCACACCACCACCACACCACACCACACCACCACCACCACCACACCACACCACCACCACACCACCACCACCAACCACCACACCATCCACACCACCCACACAACACACACACCACCACCAACACCACCACACCACCACCACCACACACCACCACAACACCACACAACCACCGCCACTACATCACACCACCACCACACCACCACACCACACCACCACCACAACCACCACACCACACCACCACACCACCACACCACCACCACACCACACCACCACACCACCACACCACCACCACCACACCACCACCATCTTACACACATGCCCCCGTGTGAATTCCTCTTTTCTTTAAGAAGCGCACACAGGGAGTGTAGCAGTGCTCCACGTGGGAATGAATAATTGAACACTACGGCCACAGCACTGCCACCCAAATCAATGACTATCGGCCATGTGTCGGCTTATCTATGCTCTGTATCTTCCGTTCCCCACCATAGGAATGCCCTCAGTCTGTCAGTGTAAGCAGCAATATCCACCTTCTGGAACTTCTGTGCTAGGAATGTCCTCTTGTCTATCGCTCTCTTTTGTTTTATGCCTTGTTCCTTTTTCTTCCTGTCAGCCTCCTCCTTGTCTCTTTTCTGCCTTGTTGGTCCGTTTGTTCTCCGGCCTTTTTATCCCTAGAAAGACTGAAAAAGATAACAATAATTCTTTTTTTAATGCCGAAGTCGGATGCGCTGGGCCTGACTTGCCAGGTGCTTAATTTATTTATTTATTTATTTATACCACTTTAAGTCACGAGATTTCTCCGCGTGAAATTCGGGCTGCTCTCCCCGGGGAGAGCGCGTCGCCACAAGAGCAGCGCCACCCCCTTTTTTGTGGTCTGCAAGTGTATTTGTTTCCCTACCAGTGGCTTTTTTCTAAGAATTTTGCCAGGGAAAACTCTCTTATTGCCGTGGGTTCTTTTACGCGCGCTGAATAATTACGTGTAACACACGGGACCTCGGTTTATCGTCTCATCCGAAAGACTAGCGCCCATACCACCACTCGTGGTTTAATGGATGGGGGAAAAGTTTAAAGCCCAAAACGGGGTTCGAACCATCGCACACTTCCGACCCGGACTTTTCGCTTTCTAGACAGGCGCGTTACCTCTAGACCACTGATCCACCTTAACGGCAGCGCAACGCATTTTCGCTCATATGACAGACAACTGTAGTTGCTGTCTGAGCGTTCCTCGACGACAAAGAAGAAGACTGTCTGTATCTACCTCTAGTTTGCATTGAAAAGTTGATACATGGGCACAGACAGACACCTACCTATACCCACACACCTTCGCGCATCCACGCTGGTATGCGTTATATATATATATGTTAGTCTGTCGTTTTCGACGATGACCTCCAAAACAGCAGAGGAGGCAGCTGCTGTTTCGGAAACTGGGAAGAAATTTGATTATAGTGGAGATGCCTTGCCCACAGTACATCCCCACTCTCTCGGCCAAGTGGGCATAAGGACAGTCAGCGTTGGAGATGTTCTCCAAAGGCCAACTAGCCTCCAGGGCTGCAGCACATAAGGACTGTGCAAGTCAAGCCTCCTAGTCAGAGTCATAGGCGTTACCTGCACAAACGCACACATGCATTCACGCTTTGTACGTAGGTAGGTATACTTGTATAGAGGCAGGCGCGGAGGTGTGCGCGCGCACACACTACTACTACTACTACTACTACTACTACTACTACTACTACTACTAACTACTACTTCTACTACTACTACTACTACTAACTTACTACTACTACTACTTCTACTACTACTACTACTAACCTACTACTACTAACTACTACTACTACTACTAACTACTACTACTACTACTACTACTACTACTACTACTACTAACTAGTACTACTAGCTACTTCTACTAACCTACTACTACTACTGCTACTACTACTTCTACTACTACTACTGCTACTACTACTAACCTACTACTACTACTGCTACTACTACTACTACTTCTACTAACTACTTCTACTAACTACTACTACTACTACTACTACTACTACTACTACTAGTACTACTAACTACTATTACTTCTACAACTACTACTAACCTACTACTACTACTACTACTACTACTACTAATAATAATAATGATAATAATAACTACTACTACTACTAACTACCACTACTACTTCTACTGCTACTACTACTACTACTACTTCTACTACTACTGCTACTACTACTTCTACTACTACTGCTACTACTACTACTACTAACTACCACTACTACTACTACTACTACTAACTACTACTACTACTTCTACTACTACTACTAACATACTACTACTACTACTACTACTAACATACTAATAATAATAATAATAATATATGGAATTTATATAGCGCCGAATCTTGTAAAACAAACGAATCGAAGCGCTTGCACTCATATCATTTACGCGCATGCAACTTTCCTCAAATATAATAAAGAACATATTTCAAATTTATGCACGTGTATGTACACACACACACTTACACACCACACACACACACACACACACACACACACACACACACACACACACACACACACACACACACACACACACACACACACACACACCGCAAACACACTTAGGAGATGAAGGATGCTGTTGAAAAAGTAGAGACGGATATGAGGGAAAAGTGTCAGGTAGGAAATAAGTGTGTTTTGAGGCTGGATTTGAAGGTATCAAGTGAAGGTTTTTGGCGAAGTGAAAGAGGGAGGTCATTCCACGTGGACGGACCAGAAACAGAGAAGGAGCGACAGCCAACAGTGGTATGTTTGAATCTGGGTGTTCGAAAGCACAAAGTATCTGCGGCTGAACGAAGGGAACGGGATGGAGTGTACAGGTGAAGACAGTTACAAAGATAAGATGGTGCAGATTTGTGGAGGCATTTGAAACAGAGGGTATTGATTTTATACTCCAGTCTTTGTGAGACTGGCAGCCAGTGAAGAGATCGCAGAAGAGGAGTGATGTGTTCGGATTTTTTCTTTCTTAGGACCAGTCGAGCTGCAGAGTTTTGTATGCGTTGAAGAGAGTGGATGGATGATGCTGGTAGGCCAGCCAAAAGAGAATTACAGTAGTCTAAACGTGAAAGAATGAGAGATGTGACGAGCTTGGAAGTTGCATCAGTGGACAGATACTTGCGAATCGCGCTTATGCGCCGTAGTTGATAGTAGCAAGACTGGCAGGTCTGGGTGATGAATTTTTTCATAGAGAGTGTGTTGTCAAGAACTACACCTAGATACTTCGCAGAGTTGGACAAAGGAACTGACGCACTGCCGAATTCTATTGATGTTGTTGTGATGGATGAAAGTTTATGTTGGGTCCCTATGAGCATGGCTTCGGTTTTATCGGCATTAAGTTGTAACTTGTTCTGAGTCATCCAGTTTTGAATGTCTTGAAGGCAGTAGGACATATTTGTCAGGAGGGAAGGCAAGTTTTCAACAGTATCACTGCACTGAAGCTGAGTGTCATCAGCATAGAAATGATGATCAATATGGTGGTTGTTTATTATATGTGAGAGTGGAGCAGTGTAGAGAGTAAAGAGAACGGGGCCCAGGACTGATCCCTGTGGGACTCCACATTCCATTTTGACAGATTTTGATTGAATTTTGTTTACAATAACTTTCTGGAATCTGTCTGTGAGGTATGAAGTAAACCAGGTGAGGGCTGTGCCATTAATACCAAATGTATTTTGGAGGCGAGAAAGAAGAATTGAGTGATCTATAGTGTCGAAGGCTGCAGATAAGTCAAGAAGAGTGAGGAGGGAGATTTTTCCTGCATCAGAAGCAAGTAGAAGTGTATCTAAAGTATGGACTAGGGTGGTTTCGGTGCTATGGTTGGGGCGATAGGCAGATTGAAAAGGGGGAAGGAGATCATTGGAATGAAGGTGACTGTTGAGCTGTTTGAGAACAACTTTTTCTAGCACTTTAGAGACAAAGGGTAAGTTTGAGACAGGTCTATAATTCTTCAGAATGTTGGGATCGAGGTCGTGCTTTTTCAGTAGAGGTGTTACTATTGCGGTTTTAAGAGCTTGTGGAAAATGTCCTGACAGAAGAGATGAGTTTACTATTTTAGTGATAATAGGTACAAGTTGTGGAAGGCATTGTGAGAAAACAGGAGCAGTTATGGGATCGAGGTCGCATGATTTTATAGTCATTTCCTTCAGAATTGTCTACTACTACTACTACTACTACTAACATACTACTACTACTACTACTACTACTACTACTACTACTAACATACCACTGAATGCTTTTTAATAATGGTAGTGATCCAGATACACTACCACAGTTTACGATTGGAGGGGAGCCAATTCAGTATAAAAATATGGTAAAATTTTTAGGCATTCAACTTACATCAAAATTAACTTGGAATGCTCATATTGGATACATTTTAACAAAAGCAAGGAAATGCATTACTTTTCTTAAAATGGTTAGCAGACAGTCATGGGGACAAGATATCTTCACTCTTAAATGCTTGTCTAAGTCACTTGTACGTTCCAAACTGTCTTATGGACAAGAGGTCTTTTTCAGTGCTCCTAACTATTTACTTAAAAAACTCCAAAGTATAGATTGTAAGGCGTACAAACTTGCACTTGGGGTACCATTCCATGCAACCACCACAGGAACTTATAAGGAAATTGGGGAACTCTCCCTAGCTGAATACCGACAACTTTCATGCGCCAAATATGTATTACGGAGCACGAATGACGAAAATTTTGTCTGTAGTGAATTAAAAGTTCAAGCAGAAACGAATTTTCCAAAAAGGGCTAAACAAATTTTGTGTTTAATGCCTATTGGCACTTACGTATCAGACCTCTTTCAAAAATCTAACCTTAACCAATATGACTTAGAAACACAAAAAGAAGCTTTACCTTGTCCTTCATGGGAGATGAATAAAGCCTGTTTTGATATAGAGTATATTAATGAAAAAAAAGAATGAAAATCAAAACATCATGGTTGCAGATGTTCGGTCTCATATTGAAAATAAGTATGCTGACTGCTTAAAAGTTTATACAGATGGATCTGTTTTAGAAAATCATGACATAGGCTCTGCATTTGTCATACCAGCACTTAAAATTGAGAAATCGTACTATCTTGGTAAACATCGTTCAATATTTACAGCTGAACTTATTGCAATTCTTATGGCTCTTAATTATATTCTTAATTTTCCATTTTCTGTCTTTCATATCTTGCTTTGTGTTGACTCCAAATCAGCATTGTATGCTATAAAATCCCAAAACTTCAAGAAATTTTCTAGAATTATTTTTGAAATTAAGTATGTCATACACCTCCTAAGTTTAAGAGGCATTCCTGTTTCTTTTTGTTGGGTGCCTTCTCACGTTGGAATTTTTTTCAAATGAGTGGGCTGAGAGAGCTGCAAAAAAGGGGTCAAGACACGACATGGAATCGATAGAACTGGATGTTCCCATATCTATACAGGAGGGATACCGTATTAGAACAAATTTCATGGGGTAAGTTTAAAGAATCTGGTCAATTCAAGGAACGATATTTAAAAAATTGCCGGACCACTTCCCATATTTTTGGTTATATGACTCCTTCTCAAATAGATTCGCGTTTTATAACTGTGAGAAGGGTTCATTCACTATATTTTAGAATGAAGTTAAATGCATTCCTTACAAAATTTTGTAAACATGTCAGATGTCTATGTGGAGATCATATTTCCAATACTCATATCATATTTGAGTGCCCTATTGTAAAACCATTTTTACCTACATTTTCTGAACAGTCTCTGGAAAATATATTTGAAAATTCAAAGTTAGCCCTTGCCATTGCTAGATGTTTATTGCATAGTCCACTCGATTATTTATTGTAGTTACATTATTGTTATTTCATTTTTCTACGTTGTTGAGTTTTAAGTTTTGCTCCTGTTTAAGAGTATTATCATTACCTTTCTAGGTGTGTTGTTGGGTTTTGTTGTTGTTGTTATTATTATTATTATTTCTCTTTTCTAAAAACCAAACAAACAAACAAACACCCAACACGGATGCTCTTTCTTAATCCTTTCTCCTTCCACTCCTTCTTCTCCCTTCTTTAAACTCCTTTACACTTTCTACTTCCCTCGTCTAATATCACTTAGAGTGAACAGACATTAAATTGAAGACAACAACAACATTGAAGACAACACACACACACACACACGCACGCACAAACACACACATACACACACACGTTGTACCAAGCGCACTAAGAATAAAGTAAAGAGTAACTGATTTGAACATTTTCCTAAGTGGACATTTTAAGAGGCAAAAAAACCAACATCAGCTAGCTGTGGCAGATTATAGGTAATAAATTTTTAATCTCTAGAAAATTCTCTTTAAAACGGTGGTAAGAATAGACTGAACTGCACAATTGATGTGTGTGTGTGTGCGCGCGCGCGCGCGCGCGCGCGTGTGTGTGTGTGTTTGTGCGCGCCCGCGCGTGCGTGCGTGCAAGCACTCCTGCATATCTGCCTCTACATATGCATACGTACGTGCGGTATTGATCATAATACAGTAAGACAATCAATTTCTGATTGAGCATCGATCCCCCTGCTATCAATGTTTCATCAAACTCAAGGTGTGTGTGTGTGGTTTGTTGTTGTTGTTGTTATTGTTTTGCTGCTGTACCTACAATCAGATTATGTCCAATATTTGCTGACCTAAACTCAACAACACGAACAAAAAACTGGAAGTTTTTTTGTGTCTGATATTTACAAAAACGAAAAGGTTGAAGGAACGGCTTTATACAGTAAAAGTTGATCATTTCGTGGGTAGGCAACCCTTGAACAGAGTAGGGCAGGGCAAGCTAAGGCAAGGCAACGCAAGGCAGGGCAGGGCAGGGCAGGGCAGGGCAGGGCAAGGGAAGGAAAGACAAGGAAAGGCAATGCAGGGCAGGGCAGGGCAGGGCAGGGTAGGGCAGGGCAGGGCAAGGCAAGGCAGGGCAAGGCAGGGAAGGGCAGGGCAAGGCAGGGCAGGGAAAGGCGAGGCAGGGCAGGGCAGGGCAGGGCAAGGCAGGGCAGAGCAGAGCAGGGCAGGGCAGGGCAGGGCAGGGCAGGGCAGGGCAAGGCAGGGTAAGGCAGGAAAGGGCAGGGCAGGGCAGGGCAGGGAAAGGCGAGGCAGGGCAGGGCAGGGCAGGGCAAGGCAGGGCAGAGCAGAGCAGGGCAGGGCAGGGCAGGGCAGGGCAGGGCAGGGCAGGGCAGGGCAAGGCAAGGCAGGGCAAGGCAGGGAAGGGCAGGGCAAGGCAGGGCAGGGAAAGGCGAGGCAGGGCAGGGCAGGGCAGGGCAAGGCAGGGCAGAGCAGAGCAGGGCAGGGCAGGGCAGGGCAGGGCAGGGCAGGGCAAGGCAGGGTAAGGCAGGAAAGGGCAGGGCAGGGCAGGGCAGGGCAAGGCAGGGCAGGGCAGGGCAAGGCAGGGCAGGGCAAGGCAAGGCAGGGCAGGGCAGAGCAAGGCAAGGCAGGGCAAGGCAAGGCAGGGCAGG
>CM054167.1:12702807-12715307 GCA_028751875.1 Rapana venosa | reverse complement strand
ACACAAAATCTCACCACCATTGGTGAACAAGGGAGCCTCTAGCTGAGGAACAAACAACAACAACAAACAAACACAAAAACAAACAACAACAATGAAAAAATCATTTTAAAAACCCCACCCTGGTCTGTTCCCATGACCTGTCCAGACTTATTAAAACTCTTTGACACCCAGAGCTGGCTCAGCCCCAACCTGGGCACACTGGGCTTAGCAAGTTTGGGGCAGGGGACACCACCATTTCCTGGAGGGGCGGAGGGGGCGCGGGGGTGGGGGGGGGGGGGGGGGGAAGGCGCGTGTGTTTGAGCCCTGGGCGGGGTGGGAGGGCGTGTCGGGGGTTAATTCCTGCAGCTTCCTGTCCATTCCTCCTGGTCTGACCCCCACATATCCTGTTGACATCTGGAGGCCCCGGCTGGCTTGTGGGAGCCCTGCGCGATCCCTCCCTGGTCTTGAAAGGGTTAATTACTATACTTCACTTCTTGCTGGCTGTCCAGAACAGTTAGTACAGAAACTTCAACAGGTTGAAAATGCCGCTGCAAGATTGGTTAATTAGAGCCCAAAAGACACACACACACACACACACACACACACACACACACATCGTACCACCCCACTTCTGTCTTCACTCCACTGGTTACCTATTTCTGCACGTATTTAGTATAAAATCGCGGCTTTTCAGCCTTAACTCTGTCTGTAGGTGTGTCTCCACATTATGTTACTGAGATGATTCAGCCATGCCTACCTAAAAGACAACTGTGATCAGTTTCTGATTTACATCAATTCCAAATACCTCAAACAAACATTAGCCATTTTCATATTCAGCCCCTTCTCTCTGGAATGCTTTGCCGCAGGATCTCTGTCACTCTTCTTCTCTTTCTTCATTCAAATCCAGTTTGAAAACGCATATTTTCAAAACGTCTTTCTAAAGTTTCTCTGTGTTTATTTTTTAAAATTTTATTTTATTCTTTTATATCGAGGATAATGGAATAAGCACTTATATGCTTTTTACATCCAGTCCCCGTGTGTATGCGGTTTTGTAAATTCTGTCATCTGTTCCCATCGGCACACAATGGCCTACTCTTACGAAAAGCGGAACAGGATTTAACGAGTACGCAAAAGATGTTCTGCGTGCGTTCGCACACGGGGCCTCGGCTTATAGTCTCATCCGAAAGACTTCTGGGAGAGTGGAGTCTGCACTGATGTTAACTCCAGGGGAAAATATCCCCTTGAAGTGGAATCGAACCCGGGTCTTCAGATTGCCAGCGCAATGTTCTAACCACTAGGCTTTGGAAGTGATGTTTATGTACGTTGTTTACATCGAATGTGTTTATTTCACTGTAGTGTATGAGTGGTATTGTGTCATGTATTTGAGTGTATGGTTTTTGACTTCTTCTTACAAAGTAAAGCACTTTGTGCTTCTCCTGTAAAGGGGGAAAGAAAGGGCTCAAAAAGCGTCCATTCTTATTATTATTATTATTATTATTATTATTATTATTATTATTATTCATGCATACCCACAAGCGTACGTGTGTGTGTGTGTGTGTGTGTGTGTGTGTGTGTGCGCGCGCGCGTGCGTGCGTGTGTGCGCGCGCGCATGCGTGCGTGTGTGTGCGTGTGTGCGCGCGTGCGGTGTGTGTGTGTTGTGTGTGTGTGTGTAGACAAGGGGGAAGCAGCAGTTATGCATTCGTTTGAACATTCAAATCGTCTGTGCATTTGTGTGTGCTGTTGTTGTTGTTGTTGTTATAATCGTCCTATCTTATCATTGAAACCTTTTGATTTAGGTGTTTCATAAAAACCTGGCGTACTAACTAATTGAGGTGTGTTCAACACATTCCAAGACTATACAGTCAATGCCACAGTTCTGTAACCATTAAGCGATGTGGGTTTGCTATTTTTTTTCTAACCGGACGTATGATTGATTCTTTCACATTAGGTTTTTAGAGACCAAGAAAATTAAACACATGACACAGGTGCCTAGCTCATGATCTCAAAAAACGTCCACCCACACCACCCGTACCAGCAGCTTTCTTCACATTCATTGTTCAAACACTGATTTAACATCTTTAGCATCCCCTTTATAGTTTGCATCATCGTCAACATCACTATCGCATGCATGTTTTCACAGCTCAGTAAAAACATATTCAAAGTCATATTTTTGGTCATCCCTGTCAAAGCGCCAATAGAATGTGTTCAGTTCCTCTGAAAAGTCGCATTGTTTCTCTGGCTGTCAGTGACCCTATTGTCCACTTTGATTTTGTCTGGCCAGACAGTACCTTCAGCCCCCTCCAGGCATTTTGCATGTTTCCTATTTGTTGATATTTGCGCTTGTTTGAACAGTATTTTTCTGCAGTTTGTTTACCTATGCACTACACCTACGTTTCCCATCCTTGACACACCTTAACTTTAAAACTCCAATCATTTTTCTTCAGCTGCTGATGTTGCCACTGTGCTCTTGCCGTCCACAGATAAAGAAGTGGATGAGAGCAGAGTTGAACGGTAAAACGAACACCACCATGGTGTCATGGACCTGGTCAAAAATGGCCACACCACGTGACCGTATCAGGGCAGCCAGTGCCAGTGCAATCCAGCAAGCAGCCTCTGTCACAGCCAGTTTCCTCACCACGTGCACTGCAGGAAACACTGATCTCTGCGCAGGATTCAGAGTTAGTCTGTACTTGGGAGTTCGTCTGTAGATAGC
Organism: Rapana venosa; assembly: GCA_028751875.1. Lineage (NCBI taxonomy): Eukaryota > Metazoa > Mollusca > Gastropoda > Neogastropoda > Muricidae > Rapana > Rapana venosa. The sequence goes on along the minus strand of CM054167.1, from coordinate 12,712,615 downwards.
AGCCTGGCCAGCTACCATCATCACACAGCAGCTACAGTTGACCATTTCAGTGACTGTAAACCATCGGAAGTGTTGTCCAGAAGGATCACTGTCAATCAAAGCCAGACGACACAGACCAGACTGACCCTGCAGGCCCCAGTGAGCTAATCCAGGCAGAAAGGGAACTGCTGCCATCACCAATCCAATGACCCACGTCATACCACAAGCTGTAGCTGTTAACCATCTGCTGAATTTCCAGGACTGACCAGGAAAACAGAAGATGGTGACGTGATACATCGTGATGAACCAGATGATCAACACAGACACCACACCAGCGAGAAAAGAAAGAAACCCAGCCAGCTTGCAAATGACACTGTTGGTCCAGGCTTTTTCAATATGGATGTAGTCTTCATGGAATATGTAACCAGCTGACACAACAATGATGACATGAGTTCCCATGCAAATGCTTGCAAACAATAGGCAACGTATTGATTTCACAAAGCCCACTCCAAACAGTTTTGTTACTGCAGAAGACAGGATGAAGCAAAATGAATTTGCAGTCATGGCTAAGGTGCCAATCACCCAAAAGAACACCCTGTGCAGCTCAGTTGGTAACAGCATTGCACACGAAGGGAGAACAACCTGAGGTGTGACACACTTTATTTGAGTCCAGTGTTTAGGGAGTACGTTCTGCAACAAAGTCTAAAGTTAGAGGAAAGGATGTATTTTATGTGATCTAACCTTAACATTAAGTCTGAGGGAAATCTGGTGATGGGGTTCCCTGAAATGTCCAGCTGTTTGAGGTGTGGGATGTTTTTCAATCCTACCTGTCCAACAGTTTCAATGGCACAAAAAGAAACATCCAAAACCTCCCCTTGGGGAAAATATAATGACACATTGTTATAAAGAACATTCAGATAAGTTCTGGATATATGTAGTTGTTTTAGTGTGTAGTGAACATGCTTTGCCACTGCATTTTGCATCCTACTGAGAGGGTTGTTTTCTAAGCGTAGAGTTTCTAATTGAAGTAATTGAAGAAAAATGGTCAGATTGATACTTTTTATTTGGTTAGCACCAAGATCAAGATATTTTAGATTCAAAACCTTGCTGTGTGAAATGTTATATAGAGAACACCGAGACATTTTTAAGTGAACAAGATAGGTGTTTCTATCAAAATCAGCCAGTGACATGTTTGAATCTGATGCATCAAGAAAACGCAGTTGGGGATATAGGTCAGAGGGAAATTGTGTGTAACAACGAAAAGCATAGCCATGACACAGACAACCTCAGGACAGGTGAAGTCACACATCAGTTCATCATCCCGCTGTGGACACTGCCCCCAGCCATCACACAGATGATCTCCATGCACACACACTGGGGAAGACCGACATCGGTAGAAACCAGGACACATCACTGTGTCACACCTTGCTCGTCTTCTCCATAAACACAGTCAGAAAATCCGTTACACCGTGTGTACACAGGAAGACAGTACAGGGACTCTGCTTTACACTGATAATGACTGTCAGGACAGGACTGGTCAGCTGACAACGCCTGTCCAGTGAAGAAACCAGCTCCATCCAGATTCAGATAAAGCCATTGTTTTCTGTAATCATGCTGGAAATTATAGGAGTCGCTGAAGTCTTCAGAACACTCATCCTCATCAGAGTCATCCAGGAGATCTGAGTACTGGTTACAACGTTGACTGGACAACACACACTGACCTTCAGAGCAGAAAAACCCAGGACATGATGGATGTTCACAGAATGACTCGTCACTCCATCTGGACAGTCCTTTCTGAAGTCACAGAGAAAGATGTAGTGTACCCTCGAGATATCATCACCACACTTAAACATGATGTCAGAATGGTGTTCTCTCCCGCCAAAAAGAAAGACTGCATTATTCTGAGCATCAGTCACGTTTACATATGCACATGGTTTTGAATGTAATGCTTGAACACAGCTAGAATCACATGAGAGAAACAGGTGTGTGAGGTGCCTGTTTTGGCAGACAAAGAACCCCTGGTATGTCTGACCAGGCAATGGCTGCTGTAAAGAAGCCACAGAAACACAAGCAGAAAGAACCACTTTCCTCTATGGATTTAACTTCACACACAACGGACTCATAGGAAAAGTGTTCTGAAATTCTCATGGAAGAAATAGGTAAATATGCAACCCTCCGCGAGGGTTCGTAGAGAGTTGAATTGTCTAGAGTCTCGGCAGTAAAATGACTTAAAGAGTAAATTATGGTCTTGTCAAACCATTTATGAAATTTACTATAGATAAATGACCCAAACACCCACCCTGTCACAGCACTAACAAAAGTGTTAAAGTAAAACTGCTTTTTGAACAAGTGTAAAAAATCAGCCTGTTCACTTCTTGTTTTTACTGATGCTAGCCTGCCCCCCAGTTTTTGACATTCAACGTAAACAAAATCAGAAGCTACTGCTGTCTTCAAGAAGACCATCTGAAAACACTTGTTCCCTGACGCCACCAGCCCCCGGCAGTGAGGACTGCTGAAGGCACAGTGTTCTGCTTCGTCCCGTCCATCTTCACACTCTGTCTCCAGGTTGCAGTCCACGTGGTCTTGGAACTCAGAGTAGCCATTTACAGAGCAGTTGAGCAACCCGTTGGGCAGTTTGATATGTTGGTTATTTATTGAAATCGTGGAAACATACAGTTGCAGAAAACGACGGTGAATATTGTAATCGTTGTTTGAACATTCAAATCTTAGATAGGAGACATGAAGAACAAGAAGCTGTGTGAGGCACACACAATATATTTCTGTCAATTGCTGTTCTGTATCATTGGGTCCTAAAACATGTAAGTCTATACTTTGAGAAAAGGAATTCCTGTCACAAATCTCCAAAATGATACTGCTCTGTGTTTTGCTGATCATGGTGATCTGTCGGGGGGACACTGTCCATTCCACACTAAGCTCCACAGTGGGGAACTCGAACAGGACATGTGACATCGTGAGATATCCAGAATACTTCCCTGTGTGCTCTACAATAAACTCGGGAAACTTTATCCTTTTAACAATGACCTTAGTCAGCGGACTGTTTATGTTCTCTATAAACACGTGAAATTTGACTTCCACAAATATGTTGTCCAGAGAGTGGGTGTTGCATTGTACTGTGACTTTCCTGTATCCGTTGGATACAGAAGTTTTCCAATATTCCCCATCACACCAATACACACATCTTTGCAGAAAAACTTGCAGGTACCCCCGCCTGTGTGTTTGAATGTGCAGTATACAGAAAGAGGTGAGGCCTTCACACACCCCGTACACTACGCCCTGGTGGGCTGTAGGCTCTACCTCATTGTCCTCACAATCTGACACGTTGACCTGCAGAAAGGTGTTGTTTCTGTTGTTCTGGTTTAGGAGGTACTGCACACCTGGACAGAAGTCAGTGATCTTTAAGGGATCAGCAGCAGGGGTGGTGTTGGGGTACCCGGTGTGTGCACCCCACTGACGGGTGACCACGTCAGCAGAAACCAGCAGGAGGCAGTGAGTTAACACATACAGCGCAGGAACAACCGTGCACGTGACAGTTACAGATCCTCTGACAGCACTGGCAGTAGACACACCATCCATCATGTCTTCTTGTTGCCTTCTGATAGCAGATGGGTCAATAATTATGTTTTCAGTGATAGAACAGGCAGTTGACACATCATCCGTTTTGTGTCCTTGTTGACTTCTGAGTATAGGTGAGTTATACCACTTGTAAGTTATACCACTTGTAAGTTATACCACTGGTAATGCTTTCTCAAAATGTGGATCGGTGGTCTAGAGGTAACGCGCCTGTCTAGAAAGCGAAAAGTCCCGGTCGGGTGTGTGCGGTGGTTCGTATCCCGTTTGGGCCCGAAATTTTTCCCCATCCATTAGACCATGAGTGATGGTCTGGGCGCTGTGTTACACAAAATTTTCAGCGCACATAAAAGAACCGACGGCAACATAAGAGTTGTCCCTGGCAAAATTCTTAGAAAAAAGCCACTCTGATAGGGAAACAAATACAGTTGCAGAACAAAAGAGAAAAAAAGGTGGCGCTGCTCTTGTGGCGACGCGCTCTCCCGGGGAGAGCAGCCCAAATTTCACGCAGAGAAATCACGTGACTTAAAGTGGTATAAAATAAAATAAATAAATAAATGTACTCACAAGGGACACTTTATCCCCCTGTAATTAACACACATTTTCTTCTTAACTAGGGACACATTCGTTGTCATTCTGAAACGTAAAACATGCATTGGCTTATACTATCACTCTGATACATCCAAAACAAGGACACCACTGTGCATGAGTTGTCTGGGTTTTTTTTAAAAATGTCTTCCATTTTTACCCGTATCCCGATGGCCTACTCTTCAAAAGGGACGGGATAGCTCAGTGGTCGGAGCACTCGCTTTCCCCCAGCCAAGTTAAGCAGCGTCGAGCATGGTTACCAGTTGGATGGGTGAGCGTTTGCGCGCCTTGGCTTCGGTACAGTTCCCCCAGCTGTAAATGAGTACCTGTCCTCTTTAGGGTCAGGGAAGATAAAGCAGCGAGGGAGAGGAGATGGGCGCCGCCCTCAATATGCTGGCCCTAGAGAAGTGAGGTCTCTGACGCCTCGCTCCCCTACGACCTTATAGGTTATGGGACTCCTTTACCTTTACTCTTCAAAAAGGGTGGAATGGATTTTAACCTGTGCGTGCAGCAAGATATTCTGCGTGCGTTTGCACACGGGATCTCAGTTTAAAGACTCATGCCAAGGCTCTTTCCCCGTGGAGTGGAGTTGGTACTGATGTCAATTACAGGAGGAAATCTCATCAAACGGGTGCCTGAGTGGTGGTTCGATTCAGGGCCGTCAGAAAAACAAAAACCGAAGTCAGAAGACAAAATGGGCTCCGTTTCGTCTAACTCATGGTAACTCAGCTGCCTCCATCGCTGCTGCTGCTGCTGCTGCTGCCGCCGTGGGTAGGAGCTCCATGCAATGCCATCAGGGTTCGCCATCTGTGTGTGTGTGTGTGTGTGTGTGTGTGTGTGTGTGTGTGTGTGTGTGTGTGTGTGTGTGTGTGTGTGTGTGTGTCTGCTGAGTTCTACGATCTCCTGTAGCCATCCCAGACCATTGATATCTGTAACGTTGGCGATGTAGGATGTTGGTGGTAGTCTGCCTTTTTTCCTTCTGCCCTCAACCTTGCCTTGCCGCGCTGTCCTCATCAGATTTGTACTTCAGCGTTTGTATCACAATCACACAGTGGTGGGTAGTAATCATTTGTCATGTTCACTCTGTCCCTATTCAAAGACTGAAGTGCTAATATAGCGTAAATATCAGTAATTAATAATTGTGTGAAACCCAACAGATTTGGAGGCTGTGCTACGAGCATTCCAACGCAAAATTTTCACAAGTGTAGAACGATGTAATGTTATGACCAAGCTTACCTTCATGTTACAGATTTTGTTTTAATGTTTTTGATATTGTAGCCAGTTCTTCTAAGTAAACAATGCCTCGCTCATATAGAAGCCAAAAAAATCAATCAAAAGCTAATGAGAGCAAAAATGAAGCAATCCATGGGCTGAATATTAAAATCCAAGGATACAGTAGATCTACACTGCAGGTATAAGGACGCAAAGCCTGTAGTGGAGAAAGAGTGTTGAGGCTAGGCAGCTAACCAAAAAAATGTCCTGGTCTGAAAAGGGGTGGACTGCATGTCATGAAGTGTGTGTGTGTATGTGTGTGTGTGTGTGTGTGGTGGGGGGTGCATATGTACCTGAGTGTCCACGGTATGACAAAGCCTTAGCCTTATTAAATTGAAAACGTCCATGGAGGTGATAGACGATACAGCGCAGGTGGCAGCGGGTGACGAGATCTGTCACTCCATGGATTGCCATGGAAAGAAGGGCCTGTGTTACTGGTGCTGACCCCCCCCCCCCCCCCACTCCCCCCCTCCCCCTGTTCTCAGAACAACTGACAAAGGTGGTGGCCCAGGGCTCTGGAAACATTGCAGCACTGAGATCATTCAAGTCAACATCTTCAAGATGTTACATCGGTGACAGTTTTTACATGCAAGGTGTGGGAATTTCTTTTTTATTTTTTGTTTCTCATTTCTGAGCAAGTCTATGAATGCGTGTTGTATAAGACCCGTCTTGCTTGTAAATGCTATTGCTTGACTGGAATTGTCCTGCTGCTTACAACAACATGCGATTGCAGGAAAAGTTTTTGAACAGCCTTCATAGCAGCTACCATGGCTTGACCCCACATGTTGCAGGATTTTTCTACGTGGCATCTCTGCAGCACAACACAATCTGGGGCAGGTTCTATCTCCTTGCTAGCTTCTTCCGCCTTGTCTTCCTGTTGTGGATAGTGTGTTGTAACTTGAAGACCTTGCCACAGCGCCAAGTGCTTTGAATTATTTTGTTCATTGTTGAATGCATCACAACACAATCTGGGGCAGGTTCTATCTCCTTGCTAGCTTCTTCCGCCTTTTTCTTCCTGTTGTGGATAGTGTTGTAGCTTGAAGACCTTACCACAGCGCCAAGTGCATTGAATTATTTTGTTCATTGTTGAATCGTGCACAATGAGGACGCTGGCAAGTCTGGGCCACTCTTTGATCTGAGAAGGGAACTGACTGGAAGGTGCTTTCTTCAGCTCCTCATTTCCCATTATTCCTTCAGTTACGTTTTTGTAAAACCCTGACGTCATTTCTTGAGCCTGTTTTGTGATTTATTCTTTTTACGTTTTCTTTCTCATTCTGCTGATTCCATCCTGCTCAAGGCTTTTGGGGATGGGTGAGGAATGCCTCATGGACTTTGACAACCTCTGCATCAAGAGTCAGGGTGAGATTTCATGGTTTCTGGTGTGGGTGGTTTTTTTTCTTGCTTTGCCTTATGACTTTCTCTCTGGTGACATGTTAATTTTTTTCAAATGTATCATAATTTTGGCACAGTTTTTTTTTTTAATTTCTAGATGTCCAGTACGTTCCACGTGAAATATTTATCACGTTTGATTTTAGATCTAAAGTAGAGCTCACAGCCACAGATGGCAAAGTGGAAGTGTGGACTAAGCCAGAAGAGCCTTCCACTGCAAGGTTTTGCTTGTCTGCTGAACTGCTTGTTGCATGGTCCATCCAGCCATTGTTGTTTGCCTTATTAAAGCTTTTTTGTTTTCTTTTGAACTTTGTCTCCTATAGAGGACTGGTTGGGAACATTGATCTTTAGCTACTTCTTGTTCTAATCATGTTTACTGTTTCTCTTCACAAAATGTCCTCCAGTAAAATCAGTGAGCAATGTTTTCTACCATTTTGATACGGGAGGTTCCAGTAGGAATGGATAACAAAAATTAAGAAAAGCCCATGCACACAGGTGTCATGTTTAGACATGATCCTCGAAGTCGGAATGCGGCTACCCTAATGGTGGGGGGGGGGGGGGGACACGGTCGCATACGCAAAATCTCACCATTGGTGAACCTGGGAATTCTAGCTGAGGAAGAAAAAACCCCAACTCAAAGACAATAGTGTTGTAACTAAGATAGTAGTAGCCAGTGGGGTCTTCATGTTTTCTTAAGTTATAATGCCTATAAAAAAGGGTAAAGGTAAAGGAGTCCCATAACCTATAAGGTCGTAGGGGAGCGAGGCGTCAGAGACCTCACTTCTCTAGGGCCAGCATATTGAGAGCGGCGCCCATCTCCACTCCCTCGCCTGCTTACTTTCCTGACCTAAAGAGGGCAGGTACCCATTTACAGCTGGGAACTGGGGAACTGACCCGAAGCCAAGGCACGCAAGACGTCACCATTGCCAACTGAACCACACTCGACGCTGCTTAACTTGGCTGGGGGAAAGCGAGTGCTTCGACCACTGAGCTATCCCGTCCCCAATGCCTATACGTTCGATAAATATTTTGTTCAGAATATGGGCATTGCCTTGTAGGTTAAGCACAAAGAATGTGTAGGCTAAATGGGATGTTAACCAGTATCCATTAAGGAATGTACCCATTGCTTTCAATCACACCAGTTTGCAAGCCAATCTAAGAAACTTGCACGTTTATAATTTCTGTGGTACAACATGGGATTTTCAGACAGTAATTCAGCCTTTTCACACACCACAGAGTACACATTTGTCAGTGCAATTTTAACACACCACAGAGTACACATTTGCCAATGCAATTTTAACACACCACAGAGTACACATTTGTCAATGCAATTTTCACACACCACATGGTACACATTTGTCATTGCAATTTTCACACACCACAGAGTACATACTTGTGATTGCACCTTATACCCACTATAGTGTACAGAGTACACACCAGTGAATGCACACTATAGAGTACAGACTTATGGTTGTAATTTTTACACACCATAGTGTACACACTTGTGGATGACTTTATACACACCTTAGAGCACACACTAGTGATTGCACCTTATACACACTATAGAGTACAGAGTACATGCTATTGGTTGCACTTTATACTCAGTATAGAGTACAGAGTACACGCTTGTGATTGCACTTTATACCCACTATAGAGTACACACTAGTGATTGCACCTTATATCCACTATAGAGTACAGAGTACACGCTAGTGATTGCACTTTATACCCACTATAGAGTACACGCTTGTGATTGCACTTTATACCAACTATAGAGTACAGAGTATACACTAGTGATTGCACTTTATACTCACTATAGAGTACACGCTTGTGATTGCACCTTATACCCACTATAGAGTACACACTAGTGATTGCACCTTATACCCACTATAGAGTACAGAGTACACACTAGTGATTGCCCTTGATACCCACTATAGAGTACAGAGTACACACTAGTGATTGCACTTTATACCCACTATAGAGTACACACTAGTGATTGCACTTTATACCCACTATAGAGTACACACTAGTGATTGCACTTTATACCCACTATAGAGTACACACTAGTGATTGCACTCTATACCCACTATAGAGTACACACTAGTGATTGCACTTTATACCCACTATAGAGTACAGAGTACACACTAGTGATTGCACCTTATACCCACTATAGAGTACAGAGTACACACTAGTGATTGCACTTTATACCCACTATAGAGTACACACTAGTGATTGCACTTTATACAAACTATAGAGTACAGAGTACACACTAGTGATTGCACTTTATACCCACTATAGAGTACACACTAGTGATTGCACTCTGTACCCACTATAGAGTACACACTAGTGATTGCACTTTATACCCACTATAGAGAACAGAGTACACACTAGTGATTGCACTTCATACCCACTATAGAGTATAGAGTACACACTAGTGATTGCCCTTGATACCCACTATAGAGTACAGAGTACACACTAATAATAATAATATAATAATAAATGAAATTTGTATAGCGCTATATCTTGCAAAGACAAATCAGAGCGCTTGCATTCAACATATGCAGCCAATAAATATCAAAAGCTTAAACAAAATTCAAATGTACACACACACACACACACACACACACACACACACACACACACACACACACACACACACACACACACACACACACACACACACACAGGTTGTAGGCTTTGGCAGGGTAATGGGATTTGGGCTGTTGAAGGCAGGGGCAGTTTTGAGATGAAAGAGGGAAAAAGTTAGGTTTGAAACAAATATGTCTTGAGGCTGGATTTATATGTGTCATATGTAGGCCTCTGTCGAAGAGAGAGAGGAAGGTTGTTCCAGATGGATGGACAAAGAGAAAGAGCGACGACCAACGGTGGACTGGTTGAATCTAGGTATTCGTAAGCACAAGGTATCTGCAGCAGAGCGGAGGGAACGAGAAGGAGTGTACAGGTGAAGACATTCACAGAGGTAGGAGGGTACTGT
>CM054167.1:12687807-12697807 GCA_028751875.1 Rapana venosa | reverse complement strand
AGCCACTGTATGTATGTGATGCAGCCACTGTATGTATGTGATGCAGCCACTGTATGTGATGCAGCCACTGTATGTATGTATGTGATGCAGCCACTGTATGTATGTGATGCAGCCACTATATGTATGTCAAACAACCACTGTATGTATGTGATGCAGCCACTGTATGTATGTATGTGATGCAGCCACTGTATGTATGTGATACAACCACTGTATGTATGTGATGCAGCCACTGTATGTATGTGATGCAGCCACTGTATGTATGCGATACAACCACTGTATGTATGTGATGCATGTATGTATGTGATACAGCCACTGTATGTAGTATGTATGTATGTATGTGATACAACCACTGTATGTATGTGATGCAGCCACTGTATGCATGTGATACAACCACTGTATGAATGTATGTGATACAACCTACTGTATGTATGTATGTGATACAACCACTGTATGTATGCCCCTCCCTCCACACCGGCTCCTATCTGTTCCCAGCCCTGCCTCACACCTGGTCTGTCCCACACCGCACTGACAGTGTTCGACACCACAGTGCGTCACTGCTTCCTCCCCTGCGACACTGAATTTTGACCTCCACCCCCATCCATCCTACCCTCCGGATTTAGTCTACACCTCAGTGACTGAACGCACAGGTAACAGTCTTTTAAAACATTTCCCCCCAGTATGTTAAAACTCTTTCTTATCTAATTTGTTTCCCATAAAAAATTAAAAACTAGCTGAATAGTACTTCCCACATTTTTGTAGTTTAACCTGTTTATCCCCAAAGAAAAAATTTTTTATGCAAGTTTTGTTGCAGCGGGCTCCGTGGGGTTTCGGGGCTGTGGGGGCCCAGTCTGTCACGATGGTAATGTTTCTCTGCTGTGCCGTTTTTTTGTGGGGCTGGCGGTTTTCCAGCGGCTTCAGTTGTTCGTCACCAGTCTCCCAGGCTGCTTTCTGAGGGGGGTCCATCCCCACATTGGTGGGTGATGAAATGTTCCGTGGACTTTTCCCTCAAGGACACACTGGAAAACGTGTGGTCTGCGGGTGGGGGTTTTTTCTTTCGTGCGCCCAGTGAGGTGTCAGCCTGACCTTTGGTTATTACATGGACGTTCATTGTCCTTCATTTTCCTTCAGCACTGTGATTTTGGCGAATGTCGGCGCAGTGGCTTGTCTGGGATTGGTTGGGCTGGGGGGTTTTGGCAAGGGTTACCGTTGCTTCCCCTGACGCAACTGGGATTTACGCCAGACGGGCATTTGTACCCCCTTTCAGTTGAAAAGCAAAGATTTCCCAAAGGGCAAATTTTATTATTTAGGTTTTGTTTTTTTAAATTTTTATTCTGTTTTTATTTTTTTCCCGTAGGTAAGTTTCATCTATGTGACCTTTAAATCCCCGGGTTTTTGAAAAGGGATTCCCCCAAAAGTGTACGTGACATGACTATAGCCCAGGTTGTCACTATTGCAGCCACAGTTTCCGTGGGTTTTCCTTTTGGGTCGTGGGGAATTTTTGGCAGGGGGTACCCATTTCCCTGGAAAATCAATGGATGCGGGGCTCTTTGTTTGCCTTAACCTTGTATCAACCCTTTTTGACACCTTGAACATTCTGGCTGAGAAGAAAAAAAAAGAAATGAAAATAAACTTTTAAAAATGGCGGGAATCCCCCCAGATTTGATAGGGGGAAAAACGTTACGCTTAATGGTTTTTAATGATGGCATATTCATATACTCCTCTCTTTCTCTCTCTCTCTCTTATTCTTTTCCCTATCTGTGTTTTTAGTGTCCCCTTCTTCTCTTTTTTTCTCGTATAGCGAACAGCAACAAGTTGCGTATTTTTTAAAAAAATTCTGTAAAGCTGTTTGGCTGTGTGTAATTTGTAAATGCGAAATGGTTTGATTTATTTCCCTGAAATGATAAATAGCAGGTGTTTTAAAAAACTGTTGGGACATTGAGGGGGGTCTATGGATTCCTTTACATTGTGGTTGCTACTGTAATGAATCTCAGACACTTTAACACAGCTGGGAGCTCACGGACCTGGCTGTTTTTTCAGCGCCAAAGGGAAATTAGTTCGTAAACAGGGGGAAGTGGGCAGGGCTCAGCTTTACTACATCTACTTTAATTCAGTTACCCCAACTGTTTGTAGTGAAGGTAACGGCTTATAAAACCCCTGCTCCAGTACTTTATAGAAGTTGTCGTTTTTGTTTTGACCCGGGGGTTCTTTTTGGCTGTTAGCTTGGGGGGACGTGACTTCTTTTCTTTCTCAACATTGAAGGGCCCTTTAAAAAAGAAAAGCGCGTCCCCTTGCAATCTCAAACTTTCTCTACCCGAGCTGCTGAACCCCATCACAAACCCCTACCACAGCCCTTTCCCAAATCTACAAAAAAGTTTTTTACCAATCTGAGATATCACCTCCCACGACCTCATTCTGCCTGATATGCCCTGGCCACATTGTCACCCATGATACCCTTTGTGCAAAGCGCAAACGCCGACAACCGAGCGACAATGGAGAAAAACAACACTAAAAAAATAAACAGATCTTTCGAAAACAAACAAAAAGGTTAAAACCTTTTTTCCTTTCAGCAAAGAAAAAGTATTTACTTGCTTAATTTTTGATGTACGTCCTGACATCTTTTTTTTCCCCTCCCCTAAAACTCTTCTGGGATTAAAAGGGAAAGCCCTCTGCGATGTCACAGCCACTCTGAATTTCCCTGCTATATTTTTTTCATTCTCTCTGAAAAAGTACAAACATTCCTCCAACTGGATCAACTTTTCCCCACCCTGTGCCTCCGATCCCCTTTTCAGGCATTCCTCTCCATTTTTTTCCCCCAACAAGCGAAAAGAAATAAAGAAAATTTCGGGAAAAAATTACAAAAATATCAGCGATCTCGATCCTGTCCTGCTTCTTTCCATCAGTCATTCCACACTTATCCCCACATCAAAAAAAATGTAAACTTTTTTTTTTTCCTTTTTCAGAAACTTTTCCATAGATCTCAAAACTGCAATATTTACACCTCTACCAAAAAAGCATGCCTCGACCCTAACATTCTGAAAAATTAACAGACCTTTTCTAACCTTTTTTCTCAAAAGTCCTTGAAAAAGTTTCTGAAACAACTCAAAGCCCCCTTCATTCCAATATTTTCTCCCCCTTCCCGTTGCCTATCGCGCCAACCACAGCATGAGACCACCCTAGCCCAACCTGAAACACGCTTCTAAGTCTCTGATTTGGGGAAAAAACTCTTTCTCACCTCCTGACTTATCTGCAGCCTTTGACAATAGACCTTTCAATTCTTCTGCCCCCGTCTCAAAAAACACGTTTGGTTTACAGGCCCCCCCTCACCGGGTTCAGTTCTTTCCCTTACAGGCCGTCTACTAGTTTCAAGTTTCAATAGAAAAATTTAAAATCAACACCCCCCCAAAACTGGATTGGAGTTCCACAGGGATCAGTTTGGGCCCCTTTTCTTTTCATCTATACATGCCCACTTTCACATTAATAAACCGTCATCGATAACCATCTTCCTATGCCGATGACCCCCCGACTCTTGCAGTGTCACCTGAAAATCGCCTTCTCTTTGAAAAATACGGACTACTCCCTTCAAGATATCCAAAATGGTGATACAGAACAAGTTACGCTAAATGACAAACCGAAGCCATCTTTAGGGCCAAAAAAAAAAATATCTCCATCACAACAGCTTCAAAAATGGAAATTGTCATTCCTATCTAGCTGTAAATATCTTGGGTTTTTTATCGAAAACCCACTCCCCCTAAAAAATTTCTCCCCAGAACGGGCAATCATGCTTCTTTTATTTCGGCGTATTAGTGCAATTGAAAGTATCGCCCACTGATGAACTTCCAATAGTCGTGTCTCTATTTCCAGTCTGGACTACTGCATTCTCTTTGGTGGCTCCCAGCATCATAAATCCACTCCCTTCAAGTATACAAAACTTGCAGCTCGACTTGTTCAGAAAGAAAATCTGGCACATAACTCCTCTTTTGCAGTCTCCCCTTGGCTCCCTGTCCCACGGGGAAATTAACTATAAGATCAGTACCATCTGTTACAAATGTTTCCCAAAAAGGCTCCCTTTTCCACAGGGAATTAACTTAAGACAGACCTCTGTTACAAATTTTTTCACAAAACAGCTCCCCCCTCCCTTGCGCTGTCTTCCCCTAAACACTCCTCTTTCCCTCCGCTCTCTGCAGATACTTTTCTTACGAATACGGATTAAAACCAATCCATTTTGGCCGTCGCTCTTTCCTTTTTTGTCCAGGATCAAAATGACCTCCCTCTTCCCTTCCAAAAAGCCATTTTTGACACTTAAATCCACCCTCAAGAAATTATTCCAAATTTTTTTTCCCCTCTTGTTTATCTAAAATTTATCCCTGCTTAAAACCCATCACCCTGCCAAAGTTATTCTTTGTTGTGTGTGTGTGTGTGTGTGTGTGTGTGGTGTGTGTTGTGTGTGTGTGTGTTGGTGTGTGTGTCTTTGAATTTTGTTAACTCTGTTAAATGTTTTGGTTGTTTGTGTAGGGGTGTTGAGAAAAGCGCTTTGATTTCTTTTTGCAAGAATAGCGCTATGTAAATTCCTTTTTTATTATTATTTTTATTTTTTTATCATTTCATTCCTCGGGGAAAACAGAATGGTTCTTTCCAGGTGTCTCTTTCCTTTTCCCGGGGCAGTTTTGGGGTGGTGTGTACCCCCTTGGGACACTACGCTTGGGGCCTTTGGGGATCCCCTTGTAATAAAGGAATTTATGCGTATATTTGCAAAGCAAACTCAAAGCGAATTTTGGTTGCAAAAAGGCCCTCTTTGATGAGGAAAAAAATAAACCCCAAACATTTTTTTTAAACCAGCACCTTTACCCCTTATTACGTCCATTTTTTTTTTTTGCCTTTTTCATATTTCAGTACCGGCGAAAAAATGTTGGCTCCCAAAAGACACAGGACATCCCTTCGTGAAAATTTGTCATCATAGGGACACAAACCTTTGCATGGCCCTTGGGTTTTAACTTCCAAATATGTATTGCAAAGAAGTGACAATATTAAAAAACCCGGAGTATTTTAAAGAAAAGACCCTGTAAAACCTTTCACCTTCAATCCTCCCTGTTTGACACCCTAAAAAAAAGGTAAAGGGTCCCATAACCAATAAGGTCGTGGGGGAGCAGGCTCAGAGCCCTCATTCTCTGGACCCAGAATTGAGGGCGGCCCCAATCCCCTTCCCCCTCGTGTTTTCCTTCCTCCCCCAAAAAGGGGCAAGTACCATTTATAGTGGGGGCTGTATGAAAAGGCGCGAAAGGTACCCCACCGAAGGGGTAAAGTTGATGTGTTAATTGGTGGGGGAAACCCCAGCGTCCGTTTAATACCCCGCCCCACCCCAATGAGTAAAAATTTTAAAATTTTTTTCACATTAAAAATAGACTTTGATTTTTGAATGAAGCTCCCGTTATGGTGTAGAAAACTTAAAATTGATAAAAAAAAAATTTGGAAAATTTTGGGTGAGGGGGGAGGCGGGGATAAATCAGATTTTGTAAGTGAAAAACTATTTGAGGTGTGGGGGTGATAATAATATCGGGAAGTTGTTGGGGTTTAATTTTCTCTAAACCCCTTTTCACAAAAATTATATCATGGTGAAACTTTAAATTTGGGATTTCATTTTTCAGCAGGCATTTGAAAACATCAGAAAAGTTTAAAAGAAAAATTATGTTAAGGAATGAAGGGGCAAGGATGCCCATTTGGGGATATGCGTTTTTTAGGAATTTAAAGGTAGTTTTTAGTGAGATTTAAAAATATTTGAAAAAAAACCTAAACCCCAAAAATTGCCTTGAAAAAAATGTTGTGGAGTTTTTAAGAATTAAATGTTCCCGGCTGCCTTTTTTAAAAATTTGTTGAAAAATTTTCCACCCCTTTGTTTTGAAAAATTATATTTTTTTCTAGTAAATACAATGAAGGAAAATAGCAAACCCTTCTTTTAAATTTTTAAAAAAAGAAAATCAGAATTTAAACAAAAAATTTAGATTTTTAAATTTTTTATTTGAAATGTTTTTAAAAAATTTACTTAAAAAAAAACCTGGATTAGAAAATTAGATGGAAGATGAATTCTTTTCCCTTATAAACAAGAAATGGGGCATTGTAGTCTTTTGATCTGTTGTAAAATGTTTTTATGAATTGTTTTGGTCCCTATTTGTTTTTGTATTTTTAAAATTGGTGCGTTTTGTGGGGGTTTTTTTCAGTTTTTGTTTTTTTTTGTGAGTGTGTGTAGTTTTTGTTTGTTTTGTCTTTTGGGGTTTGGTTTTTTTTTTTTTTTTTTTTTTTTTTTTTTTTTTTTTTTTTTTTTTTTTTTTTTTTTATTTTTTTTTTTTTTTTTTAATTTTTTTTTTTTTTTTATTGTTTTGTTCTTTTTTTTTTTGGGGTTTTTTTTTGTTTACCGGTGGAGGTACCCGGAAAGGTTTTGGGGTGTTGCGGGTTTTTTAGGGGGGGGTTTTTTGGAAAGTAAGAATAAGGGAAAGATTTGGATGTTTTCCCCCCCAGAAATTTGTAAATATGAGGGGATTTGTTTTAAAAAAGCCCAAAACATAGTCCGTTCTTTTTTGGAAATCAACAAAAAAAAAAACCAAACCCCCCCCACCACACAAAAACAAAAAAAGTACAAAAAAATATACTCGAATGGATTCTATTGGGGCTTAATATTCTACCCCACTTCTGTTAAACCCCGGGGATGGGTGTAAAAAAAAAAGAAAAAGTGCTTATTCCCAATTGAATTAAAAAAAAAAAAATTAAAAATTTTTGTCAAGACGTTTTTTTGTTTTTTTTTTTCTCTGCAGACCCTTTAAAAAAAAGGTTTTAATGTATGTAAATTAGAAATGTTTTTTGTGGTTTTAAAAACTTTTTTTTTCCCTTTTTTAAAAGATTTGAGTCTTTTGTTGTTTGGTTAGGAATCCTTTTTCATCCGACGGGCATTAAGTTTAAAAAAAAAAATCCTCTAATTTTTTGTTTATTGTTGGAAAAGGATTTTCCCCCCTTTGCATTGGGGGCACCCAAAACCGAATTTTTCGGAGTAGCATTTCTAACCACGCGCTTTTTCCCAAGATAAATTTGTTCCCACGTAGAATTTCTACCCCCGTGAATTGTTTTCCCCCAAATAGACATTGTTCACCCCCAAGACTTTGTCTACCGAGTGAATTTGTTCACCCAAGTAGCATTTTTCACCAAAGTGAAATTGTGTTTTCCCCCTAACTTTGTTCAAGTAGACTTTGCTAATGAGTAGGGCATTGTTACCCCCGTAACATTTTTCACCCCAGAAATTGGGGCTTTCCCCACTAGACATTTTCACCCAGTAACATTTGCTTTTCCCGGTAAATTGTCTTTACCCAAAAGAATTGTTACCCCCAGTAGATTTGTTCCCCGTAGACATTTTTTCACCCACAGTAATTGTTTCCCCCAAGTAGACTTTTTTTACCGTAGAATTTGCCCCCCCAGTAACTTGTCTTTAAAAGTGAATTCTGTTACCCCGATAGACTTTGTCTCCCCAATAGAATTGTTTTTCTCACCCACGTAGACATTTTTTTTACCCAAAATAGACTTTTGTTTACCCAAGTTAAATTCTGTCTCACCCAAAACATTTGTTTCCCCCCAGTGACATTTTTTTAACCAATGAATTCGTCTTACCACATAAACTTTGTTTCCCCCGTAGAATTTTTTTTCCCCCGTAACATTCGTCTTCCCAAGTAGAATTTGTTTCCCCCAGTAGACATTTGTTTTCCACAGTAGACATTCTGTCTACCCACAGAAAGAAAAGTTCACCCCCATAGAATTTTTTGTTCACCCCCAAAGAATTTTTTCTATAGTAGCATTTGCTCAACATTTTGATGCTTTTCTACCCAAGAAATT
Source organism: Rapana venosa (assembly GCA_028751875.1). Classification (NCBI taxonomy): domain Eukaryota; kingdom Metazoa; phylum Mollusca; class Gastropoda; order Neogastropoda; family Muricidae; genus Rapana; species Rapana venosa. The sequence continues at coordinate 12,689,938 of CM054167.1, read as the reverse complement.
TTTTTACCCCCCGTAAGCCCCAAATCTTTTCACCCCTTTAAAATAGACATTTTGTTTTCCACAGTGAATTTTTTCCCAAGTAGAATTTGTTACCCAAGTAAAGTTCACCCCGTGAATTCTTTTCACCCAGTAAAATTTGTTACCCCCAGTTTGAAATTTTGTTCCCAAGGAATTCTTTTCCCCCCTGACATTTGTCTAACAGTAGCATTTGTTCCCCCAGTAGACATTCTGTTAAAGGAAAATTTGTTCACCCCAAAAAGACATTTTGTTACCCAAGTTTGATTTTGTTTAAAGTAGAACTTCTCACCCAAGAATTTGTCACCACGTTTTGACATTTTTCCCCCCCCCAAAACCAAATAGAATTCTGTTCACACATCACTGGGGATCCACAGTAAATTTTTTGTCTTCCCAAATAGAAATTTGTTTCACCCAAAATAAATTTGTTCCCCGGAAAAAAAGACATTCTGTTACCCCAAATAACATTTTTTCTTCCAAAGAATTTTTCTTACCCAGAGACATTAAAAAAAACCCCCCCAAGATTTTCGTGCTCACCCAAAGGACATTTGTCTACAAGTGAATTGTTTTACACAGTAGAATTTTGTTCACCCACTAGAAAATTTGTTCACCCCAAAAGGGAAATTTGTTCACCCAAAAGAATTGTCCACACAGTAGGGGCATTCTGTCCCCCCACGCATTTTTACCCACGAGACATTTGTCTCACCCCCAGTAGAATTCGTTTTCACCCAAAAATAGAATTTGTCTTTCCCCCAAATAAATTTTTTTCTCACCAAAGTAGACATTCTGTCCACCAAGTCCCTTTTGCTCCCCCAGAAACAGTAGAATTTTCCATCCACAGAACACATGAGACATGAATTTGTTTATCCACAGTAGACATTCTTCTCCCCCCAGTAGCTTTGCTTTTCCACCAAAGGGGCATTTTTTCCCACAGGGAAATTTTTTGCTAAAGAGACAATTTTTTAACCCAGGAACCCCCCCGAGGAAACGTTACCCAAGCGGACATTTGTTCCACCCAAAAGAATTTGTTTTCCCCCAAAAAACATTCTGTCTCACCCAGTAGAATTCTGTTCACCAAGTAGACATTCTGTATCACCAAAGTAGACGTCTGTTCACCCATAGTAGTCAATCAGTATAAACCTTTTAGTAGACATTTTTGTCTGACCCAGTAGAATTCTGTATCACCCACAGTAGAATTTGTTCTCAGAGAAAGACATTCTGTCTCACACACAGAGACATTCTGTCTACCACAGTAGACATTCTGTCTCACCCAATCAACATTCTGTCTCACCCACATTTAGACTTTTCTGTTAAACCCAGCAGACATTCTGTCTCACCCACAGAAGAACAGTAAACTTTTGTCTCACCCAGCAGAACATTCTGTCTCCCCCACAGCAGACTTTTTTCTCATCCACAGTAGAACAGTAGACATTCTGTTCATCCAAGTGGGAATTTTCTGTCTAATCCACAGCAGACACAGTAGACATTCTGTCTCATCCACAGTAGACATTCTGTCTCATCCACAGCAGACACAGTAGACATTCTGTCCCATCCACAGCAGACACAGTAGACATTCTGTCTCATCCATAGCAAACATTCTATCACCCCCACAGCAGAGATCCTGTCTCCCACACAGTAGACACAGAAGAAATTGTGTCTCGCCCCCAGTGGACATTTTGTCTCACCCACAGCAGACATTCAATCGCACCCACAACAGATTTTCTGTGTCAATCACAATAGACATTCTGTCTCATCTATAGTAGACATTCTGCTCACTTACAGTAGATACTCTGTCTCACCCACGGTAGACATTCTGTCTCACCCACAGTAGACATTTTGTCTCATCCACAGTAGGGCTTTCTGTTGCCTGAGTAGACATTCTGTATCACCTACAGTGACATTCTGTCTCACGCCAGTAGAATTCTATTCACCAAATAGACAGTTTGTCTCACGCACAGTAGACATTTTTGTCTCACCCCAGCAACATTCATGTCTCACCACAGTAGACATTCGTCTCACCACAGTAGACATTCTGTTTCCCAGTAGAATTCTGTCTCACCACAGGAGTACAGTAGACATTCTGTCTGATCCACAGTAAATTAGCATTTGAATTTGT
>CM054167.1:12672605-12687307 GCA_028751875.1 Rapana venosa | reverse complement strand
CGCAGATACCGAACAGACTAACAAAAGGCAAAGTTTCAAGGAAAATCACTTTATTATCTTATGATTCTTTAATTTTTTTAAAAAAGGATTTTGTTTGCAAAACAAGCAAAAAAGGGGATATATTATACCCAAAGAATAAAAAAAATTCCACAAAAATGAATGTTTGTAACTAAAAAACACTTCTTAAGTATCAGAACTGAGTGGGTAAATATAATTACACAGTGAATATTGATTATACAATCAATTTCAATGTCACATTTTCAAAACATACCCCCCCTCCCTTTAATTACTCAAACACTCCGCAACCATTTTGTGACATGTGTTTGCAAGCAGGTCTCAGTCACACACTCGCTCAGTTCTTCAAACTAGGACATGGGCAGACAGTACAGCCTCAAAGTACACACGTACTCTAGGATGATTGTAGAACCCAGCTGTACTAGTTCAGTTTTGCACATGACCATGATCCTTTGCATAGGGAATTTTTAAATATCACATGCGCCGTAGAGTACCTTCCTATCGAAAGTTTGTACACAGGAGGTACACTATAAACATACCTTGGTACAGAAAAAGTTAAAGCAACTAAATCTTACAATAGCAATTCGTCAAGTATACAGTTTCAACAGCACTTCATCAAGCATACAGCTTAAAGCAACTTAATCGTACAATAGCAACTCATAAAGTATACAGTTTAAACAGCGATCACACGTCTATCAAACCAAATCATATTAACTTCCATCTTATTTAGAGTTTAGGTGGTTGGGTTTTTTCATTTTTATTTTGTTGTTTGTTGGTTTGTTTGTATATCACGTGCATGTTTTGCATGGCTACTTCAGATCATATGGTTAAAAACCTACTTGCAATCTCAATAAAACACGCACACACACACACACACACTCACTCACACACACACACACATACATACCAGAGCACAAATATTCAGATGTTCAGAACTTTTCACAGAAGACACCGTGAGTGTGATGAAGACAAAAAGCACAGTACATGACAAAAAAACTCCCAGGGCTTAGGACTCAGCAGTACACATACTGAGGATGAAGCTGCCCAGAATAACTACATACATACCATACATACATACCATACATACATACATACCATACATACATACCATACATACATACATACATAGCATACCATACATACATACCATATATACATACCATACATACATGCATACATACATACATACATAATACTATACATACATACCATACATATACATACATACCATACATACATACGTACATACATACTATCCATCCATCCATCCATCCATACTACATCCATCCAATCATACATACATACATCCAACCATCCATACCTACATCCGTACATACATCCATACATACATCCATAAATACTAATGATAATAATAATAAATGGAATTTATATAGCACTATATCTTGTAAAAACAAATCAGAGCACTTATCCATCCATCCCATATATGCATACATACAATACATCCATCCATCCATCCATACATGTATACAAACATCCATACATGTATACAAACATCCATACATGTATACATCCATTCATACAACCATCCATACATACATCCATCCATAGATGTATACATCCATCCATACATCCATCATACATCCATCCATACATCTATACATCCATCCATACATCCATCCATCCATCTATACATACATACATCCATCTATACATCCATACATACAGATGAACTCTAACTGGCCAGATGGACCCAGCCATAGTAAATGCATGAGTGTTCCGTCCAATCTTCTATGAAATTTCACCCAGGTTCAAGTTCACTGGTGTCTGCACATTTCTACTGCCTTTCTTTTTAATGTATACATCTCAAACAAAAGATTCAAGTGGATCATCAGATAATATCTTTGTCCCTTCACATCAATCTGTGTGGCTTCTAATACACTGTGACCAGCATAAGAATCTAACCTGCCTAAGTGCCATCTCAGATCCCATTCATACCCATGGTAAACAGGGCAATAGCAATCAAATTATTCGTTAATATAATGAACATTTGGCACCCCTACCTTCATGAAGACTACAGGATGTGTGCTAAGTGAACAACACACATACAGCTGTATTTCCACTGGCTAATATGTATCAAAATTGAGCAGAGTAAGTACACCAGGAATCACTTTTTGCCGTGGCCAACTTAGGTGATATTTGAAATGCTACGTACTCAGCGATACGTATCGTAGTAGATGCCTACACCATCTTCAGTTTACCTAGGGGGAGACAGAGATATGGAGAACAGGCTAAGGATGCTCTTTTACCCTCATGATTCTACATGGTCACTTCAAAAAAAAAGGAAGAAAGAAAAAGAACATCAAGCTGTTCTTACATGGTATAGATTAATTGACAAACCATACTTGTCCTACGCCAGGGTGTGTATGTATATGTATGTGTGTGTGTGTGTGCGTGTGCGTGCACATTTGGACTTGTTGGAACTATTAATTGTTACTGATTGTATGACTGTGTAAGAATGAGTTGAGTGCAAGCACTTTGATTTGTCTCTGCGAGATATAGCGCTATATAAATTCCATTTATTATTATTATTAAAAAGGTAAAGGTGTCCCATAACCTATGTGGTCGTAGGGGAGTGAGGCATTGAAGACCTCAACTTCTCAAGGGGCCAGCATATTGAGGGCGGTGCCCATCTCCTCTCCCTCACTGCTTTACCTTCCCTGACCCTAAAGAGGCAGGTACCCATTTACAGCTGGGTGAACTGGGGGGACTGTACTGAAGCCAAGGCACGCAAACGGTCACCCATCCAACTGGTAACCATGCTCGACGCTGCTTAGCTTGGCTGGGGGAAAGTGAGTGCTCCAATCATTGAGCTATCCCGTCCCCAGTGTGTATGTAGAAGTATGTCTTAACAGTCGTAACAGAACTTAGACAAGCACTCAGTTTTTTTCTCTTTCTGCTCCTTCGCTTTCTATCCAACCCCCTCCCTCCTTTTTTTTCCATGTTCTTTTATTCTAATAATAGTTTGATTTTTTTAAATCATAAGTGGAATACACATACATACACAACACTGTGTCCAATACAGACAACAATTACCATCTGGACCATGCTGTAACTTATAAAACATCTCCCTTCCTCCTTTACATTCTCCTTATTTACCCATCAAGCATTGTAACCTAAATTTGGAACCATTTTGTTCATAAAGAGTATTCCATTCTTTTAAAAACAAAAACAACACCCCCCCCCCCCCACAAAAAAAAAAAATGACACCAAAAATGTTCCAGTTACACTGCAATACATACTTCAGAGAACTTAGTTTATCGTCCCACACACCACATCTTACATTTCACACAAGAAAAAAAAAAAAGAGAAGGGGGGGGGGGGGGGGAAGAACAACCACAGGAACACTCTTAAAAGACAAATATTATTTCACCATCACGACAACAAAGACATGAAGTCAATCTCCACACAAGAGCCCGGTTAGTCCATTTCTGAGTGAACTACATCACAAAGCAGCGGCATAAAAAAAATCTACCTTAAAAAGTCGAAACACAAACTGAAAAAAAACGGGCTCCCCCCCCCAACCCCCAACCCCCCCACACACACACCCTCCCTCTCCTCCCCTCAAGAACACCCAAGAGCGGAGTGTGGCCTTCTCACGGTCATACCGCGCCAGGTGACAAAGTCAGCAGAAAAAGGAGACCATTACACTGGGGTGCTGGTGCTTCCGTCTGGCCCTTCGTTGGTGTTGGGATCCCCATACAGGGGGCTGTTGCCGATCATCTGCTCCAGGCTGGCTGTGCCAGGGTCAAGGACGAACTGCTCGGCGTGGCTCTGCCCAATCCTGCGCGTCAGCATTGAGACCAATGTCCATTTTTAATATCCATTTTTATATTCTTTTATTTCAAGGAAAATGAAAATTTTTTTTTTTTTTCCTTCTTTTATGTTGAGGATAATGGAATAAGCACTCGTGCTTTTTTACATCCAGTCCCCGTGTGTATACGGTTTTGTAAATTCTGTCATCTGTTCCCACCGGCACACAATGGCCTACTCTTACGAAAAGCGGAACAGGATTTAGCGTGTGCGCAAGATGTTCTGCGTGCATTCGCACACGGGGAAATAAGAACTCGTGTGCTTTTAAAAAAAAAAAAAATTTAAACATCTAGTTCCCCCGTGTGTATGCAGTTTTTGTCAATTTTGTCATCCGTTCTCACCGCCACACAATGGCCTACTCTTCCAAAGAGCGGAACAGGTGTTAACATGTGCGCATGATGTTCTGCGTGCGTTCACAGGCGGGACCTGGGTTTATAGTCTCATCTGAAGGACTTCAGGGGGAGTGGAGTTGGCACTGATGTTAACTCCAGGGGAAAATATCTCCTTGAATGGGATTCGAACCCGGGTGGTCAGATCACGAGCTCAATGCACAACGATCTTATCAACCAGGCTATCTGATCATCCCGCCAGTGAGATAGCATTTATCGCAACTGGCACAATTATGGCAAACTGATGTCAATAATGATAAATCAGAATGATAATAATGATGGTGATGATGATGATAACAACAGCAACAATAATAATGATAATAAAAGCACATTTTCATGTTTGAGGTCAAGATTTTGTAAAAAATAAGAATGAAAAAAAAAGAAGAAAAAAATGGTACAATTAGGCAGGTCGCTCTCCATACCAAAATCACTAGAAAATACACACCTGTCAAATATGATGGCATCCACCTTGTGCTGGCGCAGCGTTTTCTTCACGTGCTCCTCATTGAGATCTTCCCCCCAGACAAAAATCACCAGGTCTAAGGAATGAATGTATGGGACCAGTGTCAGGTCCTGTAAGAGTCCCTCTGCCTGGAAATTCACCCCCTGGAACAAAATTGTACCTTCATTATGGCAAAAGACACTCAACTCTGGATACGATACACTGAATAGAGGGGATGGTAGCTTAGTGGTTAGAGTGTTAATAATAATAATAATAATAATGTATGGAATTTATATAGTGCTGAATCTTGTAAAGCAACGAATCAAAGTGCTCAGATTTTTTGTGTGTGCTTTTTTGAGGATAATGGAATAAGCACTCATGTGCTTTTTTACAACCAGTCCCCATGTGTATGCGGTTTTGTAAATTTTGTCATCTGCTCTCACCGGCACACAATGGCCTACTCTTTCGAAAAGCGGAACAGGATTTAATGTGTGCGCAAGATGTTCTGCATGCATTCGTACACGGGGCCTCGGTTTATAGTCTCATCCGAAGGACTTTGACATTCAGTTCGATTTTTTTTGGGTCAAACTGGGAAGAAAGGGTGAGGCTGGGAATCGAACCCAGAACCTCATGGTTTACTTGTTGGCAGGCAAACGTCTTAACCATCCTGCCACCATCCTTCCTGACCTCGTGATCTGACAGAGCAGGTTCGTGCCACCACCGACATGCCCTTCCACAGGAATTTTTCCCTTTGTACCAACTCCGAGCCCACCTAAGTCCTTCAGATGAGACTAAAAAACTGAAGTCCTGTGCACAAAAAGCACATGCACCACATCTTGCATGCAGCGTTCAACTCAATCCACTTTACAGAAGAGTAGGCCATTATGTGCCGGTAGGAACAGACGACTAAATTTAATGAAGGTGGGACATGGGGGTCAAAACTGATGAAACTTTGTTTACGAGCTCATGTTAGAAGTTGTACCATATATATTGAAAGGGCATCACTTGTAAATGCTAAAAATCTATAAAATACTCACTTTTACGCATTGTTGCCATGGAAACAATCAAAAATGGCTGCCAAAACTAAATGTTTCAAAACTCCTAAGCCTTTTTATCGATAACAGGTACAAGAAACCTGTTTCTTCAGACATGTTTTACAACCTAAATTCTTTATCTAGCAATTTTTTTTTTTTTAATAAAAAAAAAAAAACACCACACGATTTTGGACCCTTTCAGACCCGAGAATATGCACACCAGTGTCATGATAAGACATCATCCCTGAATTCGGAGGAATGTGGCTACCTTACTGCTGGGCAAATGATCACATATATATGCAGAAGAGGGGAAAAAAAGACAACACTGAACATATCATCAACATTCCTCCATCCAGACACAGATCTGCTGACTTGAACCAAGAACAGAAAAGAGAGCTGCACTGGAATGGCCACGTTACAAGATCCAATGGCCCGGTGGCTAACACTGTTCTGCAGGGACGTGTGGACGGAGGGAGGGAGGGAGGAAGAGAAGTGTCGGTGGCAGACAGAAAAATGGTGAACAGGCAACACTGCAGAATGCACAGGCAAACTTTTTTCGCAGAGCTGCAGCCTTTTTAGCGCTCATCCTACGTATACGGAGGAATCTGGTGAAAGACTCTTTAGTGCAGTGGCCCAAGTACTCCTCAAAGGATTTGAACGAGAGGAAGAATAACAGATTCCCTTTTTTTGCAACTGTCACAGCTTCAGATCATCAATCCCATCATTATAAATCAACTCACCAGCCAACTCAAGTGTCACAACTAAACCACCAATCTACCAAGAACTTTTCGTTTGGCCGACCACCCTGAAGTCAAAATGCAGCTACCTAAAATGATTTTGGGGGGGGGGGGGAGGGGGGGACTGCTTGCATTCTAAAAAAAATGTTACCACTGGTGAACCTCAGAGCTCTGGCCAAGGAACAAACAAACCAAAAAAAATGCCCACCAGTTTTATTTTGAACCATGTTAGGTCCACTGACCAACAGGAATGCCGGCATCATACCATCAAATAATAATAATGATAATAATATTCATCATCATCATAATTTATCATACCACCAAATAATGATAATGATTTGTATAGCATCATACTACCAAATAATAATTTATATAGCAGCATACCACCAAATAATAATTTATATAGCAGCATACCACCAAATGATAATAATCTATACAGCATCATACCACTAAATAATAATAATAATTTATAAAGCAGCATACCACCAAATAATAATGATAATAATTTATATAGCATCATACCACCAAATAATAATATTTATAAAGCAGCATACCACCAAATAATAATGATAATAATTTATATAGCATCACACCACCAAATAATAATAATTTATTAAGTAGCATACCACCAAATAATAATAATAATTTATATAGCAGCATACCACCAATAAAATAATAATTTATATAGCAGCATACCACCAAATAATAATTTATATAGCAGCATACCACCAAATAATAATTTATATAGCACATACCACCAAATAATAATTTATAAGCAGCATCCAAATATTAATTATATAGCATCATACCACCAAATAATAATGTTGAATTTAATAGCACAACCACAAACAACAAAACAATTACATTAATCATTTAATGAGCATCATCCATAATAAAATTTAAAAAGACACTGAATCCTACACACACACACACACACACAAGCGTTAATTCTCAAAGTCATGCACATGAGCTTCATCCATACTCAGCCCATTTCTTCCCACAAAAAACATGACTAGTCAACACTCATACACAACACACACACACCGGGCGAAGATGTTAAGACGTTTGCCTGCCAACAAGTAAACCTGAGGCCTGTTCGATTCCAAGCTAGCCCTTCTTCCCAGACAAAAAAAAAATCGAACTGAATGTCAAAGTCCTTCGGATGAGACTATAAACCGAGACCCCCGTGTGCGAACGCATGCAGAACATCTTGCGCACACGTTAAATCCTGTTCCGCTTTTCGAAAGAGTAGGCCATTGTGTGCCGGTGGGAACAGATGACAAAATTGACAAAACCGCATACACACGGGGACTGGATGTAAAAAAAAAAGCACATGAGTGCTTATTCCATTATCCTCGATATAAAAGAATAAAATAAATTTAAACAAACACACAAACCACACCAATACACACACAACACACAACACACATACACAACACAACACACACACAACACACACAACACACACACAAAACACACATGACACACAACACACAACACACAAACACACACATACACACACAACACAACAAACACAACACACACAACACACAACAACACAACACACACACACATACACACACAACACACACAACACACACAACAACACACACACCCACAAACAACACCCATACACACAAACCCACACACAGACAACACAAGACGCCAAAGGGAGGCCACTCACCAGCAGTCCCTCCGCTTTGGCGAAGTTGATGCCATGCTGGAAGGTGGAGCAGCGCCAGTCCTTGTAAGGGGTGTAGCGCTGCGTGGGGCCGTTGCTTAGGAACAGCACAGGGTACTTGTTCTGCTTCAGGTTCACCCTGAACAACAACAACAACAACAAATCATCAGTCTAATATCACTAAGAGTGAACAGACGTTAAATTAGACACAAACAGTACAGGGTACTTGTTCTGCTTCAGGTTCACCCCGAACAACAACAACAACGGCAACAGCAACGAATAATCAGTCTAATATCACTAAGAGTGAACAGACGTTAAATTGAAGACACACAAATCAGTCACGATGCTTCAACAACTCTCATCAGTTTCTAAAGGAGGTTTGGGGGGGGGGGGGGGTTGTGTGTGCAAAATCTCAAGTTGTAACCACACTGCAGCACTAAAATGCTTTAGAGACGTGCAAGTATGAATCGATGTTCTAAGGGTTTGGGGTTTTTGTGTGCGCATATTTCAAGCTCTAATCGTGCGGTAGAAACATATTGTGCGCACTCAAAACCCGTTCCGCTTTTCGGAAGAGTAGGCCATTGTGTGCTTGTGGGAACCGATGACAAAATTTGCAAAACTACATGTATACATACACAACGGGGACTGGAGGTTAAAAAAAAGAAGAAAAAAAGGACATGAATGCTTATTCCTTTTTCCTTGAAATAAAATAATAAAATAAATAAATAAATAAATAAATGCTAAATAAATGTGTAGTTGCGGTTCAACAGTCAATGTGTTCAAAAAAGAGCCACATTTGTAAACGCAATTTGTAAAGTAATCTTACAAAATACGTCAGCAACATACTTTGGAAAATGTGTCCCAGGCCAAAAGCTCTGACACTTGTTGATGTATGCAAAGTGCAAAGGCCTATAATCTAAATGCTGTTACGCTCTGAAATATGATGCTGATAAATAACTTCAGCCATGACAAGCTCTTACGTAAAAGGAAAGGTAAAGGAGTCCCATAACCTATAAGGTCGTAGGGGAACGAGGCATCAGAGACCTCACTTCTCTAGGGCCAGCATATTGAGGGCGGTGCCCATCTCCTCTCCCTTGCTTCAACCTGTACTCTCATATAAAAAAGAAAAAATGCCCAAAAGTAGGAAAAATGGCTGCCTGTTTAGCAAGGAAATCTGGAGAAAAAAACCAGTCTTACATGCAAACTTCTCATCCAGTGTGTACCTTCAACCTCACAGTGATTCCCAGGTGGGAAGAGTGAGACAAGAGTGAATGTTCTGGGTGACCCCCTAAGGCTGTTTAGCTGGGCAGCAAAGCAACAACAATGACAACAGTTACAAAACCTATCCATCAATCACTGAAAATAAAGGGAAGGGAAAGAAGTGAAGGGAAGGGAAAGAAGTGAAGGGAAGGGAAAGAAGTGAAGGGAAGGGAAAGAAGGGAAGGGAAGGGAAAGAACTAAAGGGAAGGGAAAGAACTTAATGGAAGGGAAAGAAGTGAAGGGAAGGGAAAGAAGTGAAGGGAAGGGAAAGAAGTGAAGGGAAGGGAAAGAAGTAAAGGGAAGGGAAAGAAGTAAAGGGAAGGGAAAGAAGTGAAGGGAAGGGAAAGAAGTGAAGGGAAGGGAAAGAAGTGAAGGGAAGGGAAAGAAGTGAAGGGAAGGGAAAGAAGTGAAGGGAAGGGAAAGAAGTGAAGGGAAGGGAAAGAAGTAAAGGGAAGGGAAAAAGGGAAGGAAAGAAGTGAAGGGAAGGGAAAGAAGTAAAGGGAAGGGAAAGAACTAAAGGGAAGGGAAAGAACTAAAGGGAAGGGAAAGAAGTGAAGGGAAGGGAAAGAAGTGAAGGGAAGGGAAAGAAGTGAAGGGAAGGGAAAGAAGTGAAGGAAGGGAAAGAAGTAAAGGGAAGGGAAAGAAGTGAAGGGAAGGGAAAGAACTAAAGGGAAGGGAAAGAAGTAAAGGGAAGGGAAAGAAGTGAAGGGAAGGGAAAGAAGTGAAGGGAAGGGAAAGAAGTGAAGGGAAGGGAAAGAACTAAAGGGAAGGAAAGAACTCAATGGAAGGGAAAGAACTCAATGGAAGGGAAAGAACTTAATGGAAGGGAAAGAAGGGAAGGGAAGGGAAAGAAGGGAAGGGAAAGAACTTAATGGAAGGGAAAGAACTGAAGGGAACACACACGCGACACACACACAACATCCCCCCCCCCCCCCTCCACACACACACAACCACACAACATACCTCCCACACACACACAACACACACAAACATCACCCCCCACACACACACACACAAACACACAACACACACATGTACCCCCCCATCCCCCCCCCACACACACAACCCCCCCCCCCCCCCCACCACCACCACCTCCCTCACACACTTACATGATGCAAATGTCCGCATGGAAGGTGGAGAAAATCACTTTGCGGTTTCCAGCATGTTTTAAGACCACGTCCAAGATGGTGTCGATGAAATGGTTGATGTCGAAGAAGTTGTCGTCTTCTTTCTCCCCCGTCTGTTCGTGCACGCACGATACAAAACACACACACAAATGTTTGCACATATATGTGTGCAACCATGCACATTTGCTTGCACGCACGATACGAAACACACACAAACGTTTGCACATGTATGTGTGCAACCATGCACATTTGCTTGCTTGCACAAGCATCCAATACATACTTCTCTCACATACATACACATACATACATAGATGCACCACACATGAGCTGGTACATGCATGCACACACATATGCACAGAGAGAGAGAGAGAGACACACACACACACACACTCACACAGATTTTCCACTCACCCACCAACTCCCACACATTTCCCACTCACCCACCTAACACACATCCCTACCCCACACCACCACCCCTACCCCTCCCCCCCCCCCCCCCCCCCCCCCCCACCTTTCATGCCGAGGTCCCGTGTGCGTACGCACGCAGAACATCTTGCACACATGTTAAATCCTGTTCCGCTTTTTTGTAAGAGTAGGCCAATGTGAGCCGGTGGGGAACAGATGACAGAATTGACACAACCGCATACACACAGGGACAAGGATGTAAAAAAAAGCACATAAGCGGTTATTCCATTATCCTCGATATAAAAGAATAAAATAAAAAATAAAATAAATAAATAAACAGGATGTAAAAAAGCACATAAGAGCTCATTCCTTTATCCTTCGATATAGGTAAAGGTAAAGGAGTCCCATAACCTATAAGGTCATAGGGGAGCGAGGCGTCAGAGACCTCACTTCTCTAGGGCCAGCATATAGAGGGCGGCACCCATCTCCTCTCCCTCGCTGCTTTACTTTCCCTGACCCTAAAGAGGGCAGGTACCCATTTACAGCTGGGTGAACTGGGGGAACTGTACTGAAGCCAAGGCTCGCAAACAGTCACCCATCCAACTGGTAACCACGCTCGACGCTGCTTAACTTGGCTGGGGGAAAGCGAGTGCTCCGACCACTATAAAAGAATTTAAAAAATTTAAAATTTTAAGTAAAAATGCCTGAAACACCCGGGTAAAAAAAGGGAACTGACCTCCATGACCTGGGGGTACTTGATCTCGATGTTGAACCCAACCTGGGGGTCCACCTTCTCCAGGCAACACTGCAGGGTGGGGAACGGCTGGTCGTCAATGTCATCTTCCTCCGTGATTTCTGCAACACACACACACACGCACATGGATGAGACTGTAAACCGAGGCCCCGTGTGCAAACGCACGCAGAACATCTTGCGCACACGTTAAATCCTGTTCCGCGTTTCGGAAGAGTAGGCCATTGCGTGTGCCGGTGGAAACGGAAGACAAAAATTGACAAAAACCGCATACACACGGGGACTGGATGTTTAAAAAAAGCACATGAGTGCTTATTCCATTATCCTCGATATAAAATAATAAATTAATGAATAAATAAAATAAACACACACACACACAAAACGGTGTTTGTTTATGTATGTTATTTATTCATTCTTTTATACCAAGGATAATGGACAAGCATTTATGCACTTTTTTTTTTTACATCCAGTCCCCGTGTGTAGGCGGATTTGAGAATTCTGTCATCTGTTCCCAAAGGGTGGGAGTTGTTTCCTTTTCTTCTTCTTCCAAAGAAGGATGGACGGTGGCAGGACGGTTAGGGGGAGGGGTGGGGGAGGGAGCGGTGGTGGTGGGGAGGGGGGAGTTGGAGTGGTGGTGGTGGGGAGGGGTGGTGGTCGTGTGTGTGTGTGTGTGTGTGTGTGTGTGTGTGCGTGTGTGTGTGTGCATGGTGGGTGGGTGGGAAATGTGTTTGTGTGTGAGTGTATGTGTGTGTGCATGCATAAGTGGGTGGGTGGGATTTGTGTGTGAGTGTGTTGGTGGGTGGGTTGGAGACGCGTGTGTGCATGTGTGTGTGTGCGTGTGTGTGCACGCACGTGTGTGTGTGTGTGTGCATGCATGCGTGCATACATGTCCAAGCCCATGAGTGTGTCTGAATGTGTATGTCTGCCAACAAGTACACCGTGAAGTTCCGGGTGGAAGTCTAATTCCCCAGTCTTGCCCTTTTCTTACCAGTTTGACCAACAACAAAAAACTTAACCGAATGTCACAATCTTTCAGATGAGACTATAAACTGAGGCGCAGTGTGAGAACGCACGCAGAACATCTTTCGCGCACGTTATAAACACGTTCCACCTTTCAGGGGACAGGGATAGCTCAGTGGTCGGAGCACTCACTTTCCCCCAGCAGCGTCAAGTGTGGTTACCAGTTGGATGGGTAACCATTTACATGCCTTGGCTTCAGTACAGTCCCCCAGTTCACCCAGATGTAAATGGGTACCTGTCCTTTTTAGGGTCAGGGAAGGTAAAGCAGCGAGGGAGAGGAAATGGGCGCTACCGCCCTCAATATGCTGGCCCCCTAGAGAAGCTGAGGTCTCTGACACCTCGCTCCCCTACGACCTTATAGGTTATGGGACACTTTTACCTTTCAGAAGAGTAGGTCATTCATGTGCTGGGTAGGAACAGATGCAAGTTTGACGCCCTAACCACTAAGCACCCCCCCCCCACCCCCACCCCCCACTTCCCCCAACACCCACAAAATGACACAAGAAGAAGAAAGGGAAAAGCAGACTGACCTAAGGCACCAGCCATTTCCAGGTCTGCACTGGAGGAGTGGTATATCTGCAATACGACAAAAAACACCATCATCATCATCATCATCATCAACAACAATACAGCTGTCCTTCTCTTCTCTGCACAACTGATACACCACCTGCTTGGTGTTGGGCATTCATTCCCCAGATGAACAGCCTACTGGGGAGGAGGTGGGGGGGGGGGAGGTTGACCACAAAACATGCACTCTTGTCTCCCTCATTCTTCTTCTTCTTCGTCGAATGCTCAGACAGCAACTATTGTCTGTTATGTGAGCCAAAATGCGTCACGCTGCCGTTAAGCGCCTGACAAGTCAGGCCCAGCGCATCCGACTTCAGCACAAGAGAGAATAGTTACCTTTTAAGTTATTTCTGAAAAAAGGCAGGAGAATGGACCAAGAAGGCAGAAAATAGACAAGAAGGAGGTGACAGGAAGAAAAGGAACAAGGCAGAAACAAAGAGAGTGATAGAAAAGAGGAAATTTCTAGCACAGAATTTCCAGAATGTGGGGATGCTGTTTATACTGATAGGCCCCCGGCATCCCCTCGGGGGAGTCTCCCTCATCATTCCTGGGGATCACTGTGAGATTATAACATACACACTGGATGACAAGTTTGGTGAAACATTATCAAGTAATTTGTCATACAGGCAGCCCTATTCCAACTTCAGAGGAACTTTTTTTTTTCTCTCTCCTTTAATGGAGAGAACAGGTTGTTATGGTACAAGCTTGTCAAAGATGGGAGCCAATCTCAAACATAACTTTATAAAGCACAATGCCATGTTAATGCGTGCAAGTGTGTGCATAAATTTCATATCTGTTTATCTTATTCATATGTGTTTGCACGTGTGTGGATGATATGAATGTAAGTGCTTTGATTTGTTGCTTTACAAGGTTCAGCACTATATCAATTCCATACATCATCATCATCATCATCATCATCATCATCATCATCATCAGTAGTAGTAGTAGTAGTAGTAGTAGTATTTATTATTATCATTATTATCATTATATTACCATCATCATTATTACTATTTTATATCGATAGCTGACAACAATAGCCTGGACTACTGATTCACATTCAAATGTCAACACAGACATTATCTATCTAACCTCCCTTTCATTACCATCACTCCATGTGCAAACACACACACACACAAGCACATCCTGTGCAAATGCTAAAAACCCCTTTCACTTCTTTTGCAGAAAAGACGCCAGCCGAAAGTGCAGACACACACACACACACAAATTATACGCGTGCATGCACACACGCACATACACACACACATGCACGCACACACATGTACAAAAACAAACGATGCAAGTGTTTCTTTGCAACATGGGTCTGACCTTCAGAGACTGAAGCTGTTCCAAGGTCAAGTCTTTGATGGCCACCCGCACCATTCGTCTCTCACTTGATTGTGGCTCCTGTAAATACATATAATATAAAGGAGTCCCATTACCCAT
>CM054167.1:12635105-12667605 GCA_028751875.1 Rapana venosa | reverse complement strand
AAAAGCAAAGACCATACAAACCATTCTGAATCATGCAGATTAACCTTCCGTGATGAATTGACCACGTGCCCACAAAAGCAAGACGATACAAACTATTCTGAGTACTGCATGTTACCATGTGTGTATCAAATGACAGGAGTTATTCTCTTGCCAACAAATTAGGAACAGATGAAGTTCTCCTTGCGTATTTAGCCAGCCAGCTTTCTCAGAACCAATATATATAATATATATAGCCAGCCAGTGTTTCGCGCAAATGAGCTAAGAATATTCAACTATCCATAATAATTCCATGAGCCAAATACATTACAGCCAGCCAGTGTTCCCTGTAGACCAGTCCAATATAATGCATCAGATTTCCTTGCAGATACGCCAACAATAATCAAACAACCAATATTCCCGATAAATGAGTGAAAAGCATTCAAGTAGCCAGCATTCCATGCAAACCAGCCAAATGTATTGAGCCAGCCAATATTCCCAGCATACTTTCAGCCAAAAATATTCAGCAACCACTATTCTCTGCACAGACAAGCCAAAATGTTTAGCAGGCCAGAATCTGATGAACTGAAAATGTGTAGCTAGCCAGTCTTCAAAGGGCCAAAAACTGAGCCTACCGGCCTAGATTTGTTGAAGAGAAATCTTCTGTACATGCTCTTAAGTATAAAACAATGAATTCAACAGAGATTTTATAACCTGTCATGTTTCGACAACCTCTGCCATTAGACATCGCATTCAGTGTATTTTGGCCAGAATAAAGATTTTTTTTAAATCACACCCCTAAATAAACCAAAATACACCCTTACATATTTGAACTTCTATCTGTATACTATAACCACTCCCAAAAATGGGATGCACAGATTATTAAAAAAAAAAAAAAATTCTCAAATCATTTTCTTCCTCATTCTTCACCCAACATTTCATCACCAGCATCACTAATACCATCATCATCATCAGCATCTTTACATCATCACCAAAGTCACCAAATATTGCAGCAACTGCAGCAACAGCGGAAGGTTTTCAATTATTTACAAAATGTGAATGTGGAACCAAGTTCTCTGACCCCACTGGGCAGAGCATTCCACCTGATGGTAGCAATGTAACAGAATGCTTACGGACCATGAAAGAGTGTCTGAGTAATTGTTTTAAGTTACACAGAAACTAAGACCTAAAATCCACAATGGACAGAACTGAAATTATGACATAAAATCCACAATGCGAGGGTTGAAATTACAACACAGAATGACAAGGTTGGAATTGGAACATAAAATCCAGTAGTGGGCTACGGGCTTAAATCTGCAATGACAGGATTGAAGTTAGGACACAAAATTCACAACAGAATTGAAATTATATTTACAACCTATATTCTGCTGTAACAGGATTGAAAATTAGGACATAAAGCTGCTTTACTGGATTTAAAATTAGGACATAAAATCCACAACCATCACAACGAGACATAAAACACACAATGGTATGATTGCCATTGGCACTTTTTTGGTTAAACATGATTGAAATTGGGATCTTAAATCTATGATCCCAGGACATAAATTTGCACAATGACAGGGTTGAAATCTTAACATAAATCTATGACAGGGTTGGAATTGAGACACTGACTCCACAAGTGACAGGATCAGAATTGAGACAAACTCCACAATAACTGGATTGAAATTGAGACATGAACTACACAATGACGAGACTGGAATTGAGACATGAACTACACAAGGACAGAATTGGAATTGAGAAATAAACTCCACAATAACTGGATTGAAATTGAGACATAAACACCACAATAACTGGATTGGAATCGAGACAAAAACTCCACAATGACAAGACTGGAATTGAGACATGAACTACACAAGGACAGAATTGGAATTGAGAAATAAACTCCACAATAACTGGATTGAAATTGAGACATAAACACCACAATAACTGGATTGGAATTGAGACATAAACACCACAATAACTGGATTGGAATTGAGACATGAACTACACAATAACTGGATTGGAATTGAACATAAAAGCCACAATAATTGGATTGGAATTGAGACATGAACTACACAATAACTGGATTGGAATTGAGACATTAACTACACAATTACAAGATTGGAATTGAGACATGAACGCCACAATAACTGGATTGGAAATTGAGACATAAATGCCACAATAACTGGATAGGAATTGAGACATAAATGCCACAATAACTGGATAGGAATTGAGACATAAACGCCACAATAACTGGATTGGAATTGAGACATAAATGCCACAATAACTGGATTGGAACTGAGATATAAACTCCACAATGACAAGATTGGAACTGAGACATGAACTACACAATGACTGGATTGGAAATGGGATAAAATAAATCTAAAATGACAGGGTTGACATTGGGACACAGTTTACAATGACAGGACTGACATTGCAAGATTGAAATTGGGTCACAACATGTAAAATCAAGGACTGAAATTGCAGGATTGAAATTGGGTCACAACATGTAAAATCACAGGACTGAAATTGCAGGATTGAAATTGCAGGATTGAAATTGCAGGATTGAAATTGGGTCACAAAATGTAAAATCACAGCACTGAAATTGGACCAAAACATCCACAAGAACAGGGCTGAAAGCGGTAAGTATTCAACTTGACTTTCACATGCTTGTGCATGCAAAAAGCACGCGCGCGCACACACACACACACATACACACACACGCATGCACACACACACAACAACACACAAATCAACACACACATAATACGCAACACATAAACGCACACACATCACACACTATGCATACACACACACTTTTCTCGCTTTTTTTTCTTTAGATAGATGGCTTGATGAAAAAAAGCAAATGCACTGCTTATTCAATGTACCATCTGAAAATAAAAGTTTGACTTTGACTTTGACTCACAATCACTCACACACACACACACATACGCGCACACATTTAATAGTACTCATACTACAGGAAGCAAAAAGCCATCAAATCAAAGGCTGCCACTACTACCACAACTACATCTATGATTTTATCTTCTATGGCAAGGACAAGCAAAGCAAACAAAAAATAGACCACCAAACAAAAAAACAGACCAAACAAAAAAAGACCAAACAACAAAAATAGACCAAACAAAACAAAAATAGACCAAAAACCTAACACAACAATAAATAGACCAAACAAAAAAATTACACCTAAAAAAATAGACCAAACAAAAAAATTACACCTAAAAAATTAGACCAACAAAAACAAAAAAATAGACCAAACAAAAAACTAGACCACACAAAAAACTAGACCACCAAACAAAACAAGACAAAAACTATACCCTCCAAAAAATAAATCAAATAAAATATTTTTTTTAAAGCCAACAGAGAGAACTGTAATTCCCTTCCCTAAATTATGCACACTTTAATTAAATCACAAAAATATCTACAGGGAGTTCTTGCTTATAAATGTTACGTTAGAGTGAGTCAGTGTGTGTGTGTGTGTGCGTCTCTGTGTGTGTGCGTGCCTGAGTGAGTGTGTGAGTGAGTCAGTGTTTGTGTGTTCACGTGTGTGTGGTGACGCACATGAGTGAGTGTTTGTGTTAGTGTTGTAATTTCGTCTGATAAGTGATTTGAGTGTGTTCGTGTGTGTGGTGATGATGGTGTGTGTGTGTGTGTGTGTGTGTGTGTGGTGTGTCTGTCTGTCTGTCTGTCAGTCAAAGTACAGTCATCGGGGGAGGGGGCAGTAGATGTGTGTGGGAAGAGAGGGAAAGGTTCTGCCACACATTGTGTTCCAACAAACAGTTTGTTATGGATACAACTTCGGACATTTACACACACACAAAAAACCCAAACTATTTAGCCATGAGAAATCTAACTGTATAGAACAATGTTTATTTTGTATGATTTGTGATATTGTGTTTGTATGTCACATGACCTACACCTTTGTATATCCCAGATCTACACCTTATTTGTGATGCTACCATTCTCATTACACAATCTGCTGCATCCAAAATCATCCCCCCCCTCTCTCTTTTCTTCCCCTCACACACACACACACACTTTTCAAAAATAACGTTTTCCTCAACTCCAGAACATATCAGCCTGCTTTCTCAGATCACCGAATTCACACTTCTGACGTTTCTTTAGAACAAAAACAAAACAAAACCCCCCCAAAAAAATCCCACTACCAACATGCACCTGAAAGAACACACTTCTCCATAATCAGTGTGATGACATTACTAGATAACTCAATGGGAGGTGGGTGGCCTTGGTGGTTAGAGCGTCGTGTTCACGATCTGACGGCCTGGGATCGAGCCCCAACAACCATGGCTCCTGTTCCAGCGATGTTTTCCTGGACATAATATCAGTACCGACTTCGCTCCCCTTAAAGTCCTTCAGATGAGACTACAAACCAATGTCGTACGTGCGACCACACACAGAACATCTTCCATACACACGTTAAAACTCATTCCGGTGTTTTTTTCGGAAGAGAAGGCCATTTTGTGCCAGTAAGAACAGTTGAGAATTTTTTTTTTTTTTTTTTTTTTGGAGAGCATGAACGCAAGTGTCATGTTCAGACAAATGAGGAGGATGTGGGAGGGAGTGCAAAAAAAAAAAAGGTCATATACACACAAAATCTCTCCACTTCATCGATGAACCTTGGAGCTCTAAGCCAAGAAACAGAGAAGGAAAAAAAAAGAAAGGTAACTCAATGTTCACAAAACCTGCATAGTTTGTCTCCCCTTCCAAACCAGCATGCAGACTAGGAGAAAGAGGGGTGGGGGTGAGGGGGGGGGAGCATAATAAAAGAAAGATGGTGAAGCACAAACTTTCAAAGTAAAAGGGGGAATAAGATTCAAGTAGGCAATGGGGTGGTTCCCCTATGACTCTACTGCCTCATTACAATTTCTTTTTAATGAAGTCTTCTCCGGGTATTTTTATCCAAAAAAATGTAGTTCAAATAAAACTACTGGTTAATAAGAAGTGTTAAATTACACAGAAGAAGTTTTCTTGTTTATAAATATATATATAAATTCCAAACATTATTATTATTATTATTATAAAGAGAAGTGTTAACTGTTTTCACACATACACTTGCCAAACTTCCAAAAACATAGATGACCCAAAAAAAAGTTTTTCTCACAACAAACTTTTTCTTTTTTTTAAACCAGTTTCTCACAACAAACATTTTTGTTAACGTTTAGCAGATCCATGACCTTAAAGAGATTTTTTTTTCTCTGCCTACATTTTTATGAGTATTGCTTTAAAACAGATGGGGTTTTCTTTTTTTAACACTATCCCTACATTAAGGGAGAGAACCCCTCTTTTCCAGCACACATGCGCTGTGCACATGTGTGTGCTTCCGTAACCCAGTATAGAGAGCGATAAGGAGGGAGGGTTAAAAGACGGTTGGTTTCCCTATAGCCGGAACCCGTGGGGAAAAGGTTAAACTTTCAACACCCTAGAACAAGAAGACTTTACAGTCAACTTACACACAGTCCAACTGAAGCCGCTGCATTAAATTTGACCTGCTCTCCCCAGGAGATGTTTCTCTCCCTAGAAGATGGGGTTTTTTTCACAATCATTTTGGAATAAAAGAAATAAAATTCATTGAAATCAAATCTTTTACATGGCTGCATAATCAACATTTATTCAAAAGAGCGTCAACAGTCCTCAAAAACTTTCAAAATTGTACCTCAAACATATTCATTTCCAAACCATCATCAATGTGCTACTAACAAAAAAAAAAAACAACAAAAAAACTGAAGCTGGAAGGTAAGACCGACAATTGTTTACAAGTAACAGTCGATCGCTATTCTAATCA
This sequence comes from Rapana venosa, assembly GCA_028751875.1. Lineage (NCBI taxonomy): Eukaryota > Metazoa > Mollusca > Gastropoda > Neogastropoda > Muricidae > Rapana > Rapana venosa. Next base: position 12,661,808 of record CM054167.1, on the reverse strand, counting down.
ACTGATCACATTAAGTTGTATCCAATACACACAAGGACTGCACAAACACCACACTCCGCATAACTCTCTCTGAGTACACAGATTGAAAAAAAAAAAATAAAAGAAGAAGTACATTTTCTGGATGTAATCAGGCCAAGAACTTCAGTGATCTCAGGCATGACTGTGATCCAAACCAAAGCAAGTGATGTCTCTGATTGGCTGGAATGGCTATATTTACAGCAGGCATGCAGATTTCTTCATACAGTACATATGACTCTTTTCTTCTTTGTGAGTGAGCTTTTGGTTTTCTTTCTTTTCGTTTTTTGGAGGGGGGAGGGGTGCCCTTGGGTGCCCTGGGTAGGTGGGTGCCCTTGGTGAGAAAAGGGAGTGAGGTGCAAAACTGACTGTTTAAAACTGTGGGTCCTGGACAAGTGTATCAACAAAAAAACAAAACAAAACAAGACTAAAAAGAGGAGAAACTGCATGCCTGATAAGCCTTACAAAGCCCTTTGGTGACTTCATCAACTCTCAACATGTGTGGTTCACATAGTCACAGAGACAGAAGCAGACAAGTGTTAGACTGCAAACAACACAACCATTTCTGTTTAGAGTTAAAAGTATGCTGGTTAACAAGCCCCGGTCATTTTGCTGTGATGTCACACACAAAGCTTTCACGATGCAGTACTCGTGCTAATGTTACAGCACATACACTCCACAGATGTGTTACAGTGTGAGCAAGAATCCAGGCAATGGTGAAATGTGGAGATACACACCTTTTTTTTTTTTTTTTTTTTTTCTTTTTTCTTTTTTTTGGGGGGGGTTATCTTGCTCAGAGTTTGATCTCTTTGAATCAATCTGATTCAGTGATGTAGAAAGAGATCCAACATTTTTCACTATGCAGTAGGGAACGGGTATCAAGCCATGGTTTCTGTCAGCCCTGCCAACTAAAAACTTCTTTTTTTTTTTTTTATAAATCATCTATTTACTTTGACCATCACTGGTCCTCCAGCCAGTGTGATAACTGTGACACTCCACCACAAAATGAGTCGCTCTGCACCTGACCCACTTTTCCCGCTAGAAGCCATTTTTAGACAGGTGGTGGGGGTCAGGTTGTGGATTTTGCGATTTTGATTGATTATAAAACTATAGCCATTCTTCTATGTTGTACTGAAGTATCCAGGCGTATTTTTGTTTCCTTTTGCTTTTAAAAAACACCCAACCCTCATTCTGACCACCTGTCATGATGCAAAACTTGTCAATTTCTCATTCTGCCACTTTCTGTTATTACCATTTCAATTTGTAGTAACTGTTCATAGAATTGTCCGATTTACAATCTGTTTCCTGCATGGAATAGCTTATTTACAGCAAATCAATATTAAATTTTAACAACTAAAAATTATTTACCTCCAATGCAATGCGACTCATTATGTGAAGGAGCGTCACATATTAATTCATATTACAATGTCCCTCTTTCTTTCTTCAGGTTTTTCCCTTGCTTCTTTTTTTAAAAATTTAATCCTCAGGAGGTTAGCTGCATTTTTAGTTTCTTCAGTCTGGGGGTGGGATAGTCTAGTGGTCAGAGCATTGCACCTGTAATCTGACAGCCTGTATTTCAAGCCACCACTGAGGCAACAGTTCAAGACTCCACACCCCCTGACAGTCCTTCGGATAAGACTATAAACCAAGACACAGACAGAGAATGTAACGCAGAACATCTTGCACACATTAAAACCTGCTCTGCCTGTCAGAAAAGCAGGCCATGTCATGAAGGTAGGAATGGATGACAAATTAAAAAAACAAAAACAAAAAACCCACATACACACTGGTGTCCTGTTTAGACATCATCACTGAAGCCTGAATGCGGCTACCTTCATGGTGGGCAAACTTGGGTCGCACACACCCATTCTCACCATTAGTGCGTCTAACCAAGAAACGGGAAAAACCCAAATTTTCCATGTCTACCATCAGTCGATCTTCTGGGATTACCAGACTGTTACAACCTATTTTTATACATATATTTTACAAGGACAAACCTTACACTACAGAACCTTTTTTTCTTCACCCTCCCCCCACCCCCCCCTCCCCAACCATTATCATACGGCTTGAATTTTTTTTTTTTACTCTCTTTTTTCACAAGGACCAACCAACATTGTCAAATAATTTGAATCTTATCTCTTTTCCGAAATTTTGTAAGCAAGGACCAGCATCACTCCAAACCAGCTCACCAAACAGAAGAAAGAAAGAAAAAGAAAGAAACCACAGCGCAAAATTGCCCAAAACAGATTGAGGTCTAGTGCAAAGTGTGTGAAACGATCAGACCAAACAGAAGAGGGCAGGACCGTTAAGAAGATAGGGAGCGAATGACAAACAAACAAAACAAATCAATGTCTGCGTGGGCTGCTACCAGCTGCCAGTTTTAAAGGACTACATCTCTCTCACCTTTGCATGTGCACCTTCTCCTCGCTGAAAAGAAGCGGTCAGTTTCACCATCCCATGAATTTCTGACACATCTCGGCATACGCAACCTGACAACCCGGGTTCGATTCCCGTTCAAGGGGGGATGTTTTCCTCTGGAGTTAACATCAGTGCAGACTCCACTTTCCCCAAAAAGTCCTTCGGATGAGACTATAAACTGAGGCCCCGTGTGCAAACGCACACGCAGACCATCTTGCGCACACGTTAAATCCTGTTCCGCTTTTCGTAAGAGTAGGCCGTTGTGTGCCGGTGGGAACAGATGACAGATTTTTTTTTAAACTGCATACACACGGGGACTGGATGTAAAAAAAAAGCACATAAGTGCTTATTCCATTATCCTCGATATAAAAGAATAAAAGAAATTGTAAAAAATTTTAAATACTTGGTTTTTGTTTTTTGTTGGGTTTTTTTGTTGGGTTTTTTTTTGTTTTTTTTTTTTTGGGGGGAGGTGTAACTGCTGATTCATTGCTTCTTCTATTTCCTTTTCTTCTCTGTCTTCTTCTTCTTCCTCTTTTTTCTGTTTCTTCTTCTTCCTCTTCTTCTTCTTCTTCTTCTTCTTCTTCTTTTCTCTTGTATTTATATACCATTTCTCTTTCTCTTCTTCTCCTCTCTTCTATAAATTCCCTAACAGGGTGGGGTGCACAGTGCCTGGTCTTGTGTGCTTGTACAATGTTGCAGGAGGTCCACCAACTGGCCTCAGCTGATACTTTCCGACTTCAGGGCAGCTCATTCCAATACACAGGCTGTACGCTGGGTATGTTCATGTTTCCATAACTCGCTGAATGCTGAAACGAAGTACAAGATCTTCAACAAGCGTATTCGATCCTCTTCTGTATACATCTTTACACGAAGGGGATTAAGGCACTGGCAGGTCTGCACATGAAGTTGAAACCTGGGAGATGGTAAAAATCCCCACCCTTAATTATTCACCAGACGGTAATGCCGATGTTCGAACCCATGACTTCACGGACCCAGGGGATTGAAGTCAAGCGGTCTTAACCACTCATCTGCAGCATCGGTCATGTGCTATCCATAGTCAGGGCAGGTTTCTCTGTGAGAAACTCAAGCTGCCCTTCCCAGGCAGTGCGTTTTGCCATGAGTGCAGCACCATCGTTCCTTTTAATTTCATTCTTTCTTCTTCCTCTCCATCTTCTTCTTCTTCTTCAACTTAATCTTCTTCTTCTGTTCCTCCTTCTTCCCAATTGTCTTCATCTTCTTCCTTTTCTTTTTCTTCTCTTCTTCTCCATCGTCACCTTTATCACATCATCACACCACCCATCATCGACATTATTTTTTTGCTTTTACTTTATCTTTTTTTTTGGGGGGCTGTTAGTTTTGTTTTTAACCCAATCCCCCCACCCCATCCCTTAATCATTCCTATGTCCCCTTAAAACCAGGTCTGTATTACTTGATCTGTCCGTCACTCAGTAGATATTCACATAAAAATGTAAATAATTATTTCCTCTCCTATTAATAAATAACAGGTTCCCAGCTGTCATATGTTTCTATTTTTAGACCGTGACTCACCACGAATAAAATAAAATAAAAATTAATTAATTAAAATTAAAATAACGAAATATTTTTTTTTCTTTCCCTCTCTCTCCCAAAGACTGGAACCATCACCAAACAGTCTACCATCTCACTTTCTCTGCTATCATACCCATCTTTCCAGCTTTTGTGTTGACAGAAAGACGCAAGACAGACATCGAAAAAGGCAGAGAATGTTCCACGAAAGACAAAACAAAGGAAAGAGATAGGGAGGAGGGGTTAGACTGAGAAAAACATATGAAAAAGATTTTTAAAATTGCGGTTGCCTTGAAAAACTTAGAAACAGAAAGCAGGCCGTTTTCCATATAAAGACTAACACAGTTCACGTTGTGCTTTTTTTCTTTTCTTTTTTAACCAGAAGCAAACATTTAATAATGACGTTACCATTCCATGCTTTATTTGCACGAAAAGACAGGTTCACGTGAATGATTGTGGGGTTTTCTTAATTAACCGTTCTCTGTATCCACACATAAATGTTAATTCATTACTTTATTTTAATTCTTTTATGAAATATTCTCAAACTGTTCTGTATATTGCACAGTTTTTACACACCCATCGGAAAAAAAAGCAGCTACATAACTGCTTCACAGGGGGACAGGATAGGCTGGTGGTTAGAGTGATGTATTCGTGATCTGCTGACCCGAATTTGAATCTCGTTAAAAAGGATTTTTCCTCTGGAGGTAACATCGGCGCTGACTCCACTCTCCCCAAAAGTCCTTCGGATGAGACTATAAACTGAGGTCCCATGTACAAACACACGCAGAACATCTTGCGCACACGTTAAAACCTGTTCCACTTTTCGGAAGAGTACGCCATTGTGTGCAGGTGGGAACGGAAGACAAACTTTACAAAACTGCATACACATGGGGACTGGATTAAAAAAAAGCAATAAGTGCTTATTCCATTATCCTAGAAATAAAAGAACAAAGAATAAACCCTTAATAGAAAAAAGTCAACCACTAGCAAAAATAAAACAAAAATTTAACACACAAAAACTGCTTCACTAGCGACAGAACTAGCAGCAGTAGAACTTGAAGTTTGAGTAGAAGCAGAGGTGGTGGTGGAGGTGGTAGAAATAGTAGCTGCAGCCATAGTCATACCTGTACCAGTCCAGCAGTAGTAGTAGTAGTAGTAGTAGTAGTAGTAGTAGTAGTAGTAGTAGTAGTAGTAGTGTAGTAGTAGTAGTAGTAGTAGTAGTAGTAGTAGTAGTAGTAGTGGTAGTAGTAGTAGTAGTAGTAGTAGTAGTAGTAGTAGTAGCAGCAGCAGCAGCAGCAGCAGCAACAGTAGTAGTAGTAGTAGTAAGTAGTAGTAGTAGTAGTAATAGTAGTAGTAGAAGTAGTAGTAGTAGTAGTAGTAGTAGTAGTAGCAGCAGCAGCAGCAGCAGCAGCAACAGTAGTAGTAGTAGTAGTAGTAGTAGTAGTCGTAGGAAAAAAAAAATAAATAAAAAATTTTAATAATAAAAAAATAGTAGTAGTAGTAGTAGTCGTAATAGTAGTAGAAGAAGAAAAGTAGCAGTAGTAGACGTCGCAGTTGCAGTCGTAGTAGTAGTCGTACTTGTAGTAGTAGTTGTAGCAGTAGTAGAAGTAGCAGTAGTTCACCACTGATCATCATAAATCATTATCATTGCCTTCTTCTTCTTTACTAAGTATGGTCAACATCGTCATGATTTTCACAATGGTAATGGTAAGCAGTGACTGAAACAGCAAACGAGCTTCTTGGCAAACGCCGACCAGTCAAAAAACCATGGGTCACACCTAACATCCTACAACTATGCGACAAGCGTAGAGAGTTGAAGAAAAAGAAAAATGAAACAAAAGAAAGAGCAGAACAATATAGGGCAGTCAACAAAAGAATCAGGAAGTCCATGACGGAGGCAAAAGAGAAATGGATCGGTGAACAGTGCCAAGACATTGAAGAGAACATCAAGAAAAGCAATAGCAAGAAAGCATATCAGCTGGTGAAAGACCTGACTAGCACGAAACAGAGAAAAGGTTTAACAATCCAAGACAAAAATGGGAAGTGTCTCACTGACGACCAGGATATTCTGAACAGATGGACAGAATACTGCTCCGACCTGTATAAACTATAGAACCGCAGGAGATCCAGAAGTCCTTAATGTACCCGAAAGCAAAGACACAGACAGTCACCCTATCCTCCGAGAAGAAGTGGAAACAGCAGTCAGATCGCTGAAAAAGGGGAAGTCAGCAGGGGCTGACAACATTCCAGCTGAGTTGGTCCAAGCTGGAGGGGAAGCCATGATCAGCGCCCTACTAAGAATCTGCAACAAGATCTGGCAGACAGGAAAATGGCCAACACCATGGACGCAGTCGCTCATCATCACCCTCCCCAAGAAAGGAAATCTACAACAATGCCATAATTACCGCACAATCAGCCCCCATATGTCACCCAAGCAAGGTCATGCTGCAGATAATATTGAATAGACTGAAGCCACAAGCAGAGACCATCATTGCTGAGGAACAAGCAGGTTTCAGAGCAGGGCGCAGCACAACAGAACAGATATTCAACCTCAGAATACTATGTGAGCGGTACCTTCAACATCAACAAGACCTATACCACGTATTTATCGATTTTAAGAAGGCATTTGACAGGGTGTGGCATGCAGCTTTGTGGGCAACCATGAACTTGTACAGCATCAATGCAAACCTGATCAGAGTCATCAAACAGCTGTACAGCGAGGCCACCAGTGCAGTGTACTACAACAACAACATTGGAGAATGGTTTCGAACAACAGTTGGAGTAAGGCAGGGCTGTCTACTCTCACCCACCCTTTTCAACATCTTCCTTGAGAGAATCATGGCTGATGCACTGGAACATCATGAAGGATCAGTCAGCATTGGTGGCAGAACGATCACAAACCTCCGCTTCGCAGATGACATTGATGGAATAGCAGGATCAGAAAAAGAGCTTGCCAGCCTAACAGAACACTTGGATAAGGCCTCAAAAACATACGGCATGGAAATCAGTGCAGAGAAGACCAAACTGATGACTAATAACACCAACGGCATTAGCACTGATATCGGGTTAATGACCAGAAGCTAGAAACAGTTCAAAGCTTCAAGTACCTGGGAGCCATTGTATCCGACCAGGGATCCAAGCCAGAAGTAGTATGCAGGACTGCACAGACAATAACAGCTTTGTCAAAACTAAAGACCATCTGGAGAGATAAGAATATCTCACTTATCTCCAAGATCAGACTAATGCGCTCCCTTGTCATATCCATATTTCTGTATGCCTGTGAATCATGGACCCTGACTGCAGATTTGGAGAGGAGAGTACAGGCAGTGGAGATGAGATGCTTTCGGAGACTCCTTGGCATCTCCTACAAAGACCACATAAGCAACGAAAGCGTGCATAACAGAATCCAGCAAACCATTGGACCCTATGAGAACCTTCTAACGATCGTGAAAAAGCGTAAACTTAAGTGGTATGGGCATGTCACAAGATCCCAAGGAATTACAAAGACAGTTTTGCAAGGCACTGTCCAAGGAGGAAGAAGAAGAGGCAGACCAAGGAAGAGCTGGGAGGATAACATCAGTGAATGGACAGGCCTAGAACTCAACAAAACCCTGAGAAAGGCAGAACAGAGAGAAGAATGGAGGGAACTGGTTGCTGAGTCTTTGAGGGTGCCCCCACGGTCGTCAGACTACGGGACAGATAGATAGATAGATAGATAGAATGTTCATATCTATTTTCATCATGACGGTTACCATCATGCTTTATCCCAATCGATCATCATAAACATTGTCGTCATTACCTCTTGTACGAAGAGCCCATGCCTCGATGGCCGACATTGAGCGTCGTTCCCAGACTCCTCCACTTCCAGTGGTTCTGATAGGACACGTCCATCAGCCAATCATAGTTCAGCAGTGGACCAATGCGAAGGATTTCAACTGTATCAAGACACAACAAACACAAGCATAATCATTTCTTTGCAAGTGATACATTAAAAAAAACATATATACTATTTCATATTTTGTCTGTAACAGAAACAACAAACACATATTATTTTTATTATTTCTTTCCAAGCAATACACAAAAAAATATATCATTTCATATTTCGTCTGTATCAGACACAACAAACACATATCATCATTTCTTTGCAAATGATACATTATATATATATATATACACTTGTCATCATTTCTTTGCAAATGATACATTAAAATATATATATATATATATATATATATATATATATATATATATATATATAATAATATATCATTTCACATTTCATCTGTTTCAGACACAACAAACACATATCATCATTTCTTCGCAAGTGATACATTTTAAAAAACACAATATCACTTCACATTTTATCTGTATCAGACACAATACAAACACACATCATCATTTCTTTGCAAGTGATACACAAAAATATAACTTCATATTTCATCTGTTTCAGACACAACACAAGCACATCATTTCTTCGCAAATGATACATATATATATATATATATATAATTTCACATTTCATGTTTCCACACAACAAACACACATCATCATTTCTTTGCAAAGGATACATTAAAATAAAAAATATATATATATATATATAAATAGATATATATATATATAATTTCACATTTCATCTGTCTCGAACACAACACAACACACACATCACCATTTCTTTGCAAGTGATACCACTTCACAGACAACAGAAATCAGAAAACACTTGACCACCTCAACGAGGAGACAACAGAAAGCCATGAGGACAACTTCACAGAATAAAACAAGGCCAAACATAAACCACACCTGGGAACCACTGAGAAACCTTTAAGTAGACATGGGATGAAAAGTTCAGGTGTGTGACCCGCTTGTCAAGTACCTCACCATATAGTCAGTCAGCCACACTTCTCTTTCAGAGGATTTTTTTTTCCTCTTTTATAAAGAAGAGAGTGAATGCTGTTGGACTAAGAGCTTGTCGTCACAGAATGTAGGCCCTGGCACTCAGCTTCCATCAATAACTGACACAGCTTTCAGCCTGGGCCGCGGCGACTGGTTTCAATCTGCTCTAGGTAAAGGAAGGTTTACTTTATACTCTGGGCACAAGCGGGTTTACAGTTCAACAAGCGGGTTTACAGTTCAACAAGCGGGTTTACAGTTCAACCCTAGTAGCGCGGTTCTGGAAACATTCCGGAACTACCTGTCAAAGCCACGCGGTGGATCCTGGAATATGCACAGATGACGTAGGTGATCGTAACTGACGGCTCACTTTCGCTTTCAAAGGCCAACCAGCGAATGTTACCGCCATCGTAGGGCCGCAGCAAGGGTTGACGGGTCATTCAACATACACGAGCAATGTAGATTTTGATTGGTTTAGAGGCAATTTTTTTACGGACCAGTCGAGATCGTCTTCGAGAAAAATGGTGGCCAACGTTTGCGCCAGAATTTTTTCAAGCGTTTTGCAAGCTTTTATTACAATATTGACAGTAAGGAGGAGTTTTAGAGGCTGGATTTGGTTGAATTAAACAATGACAGAGACAATGAGGTAAGGATTGTGGATTTAAAAAAAAAAAAAAAACTTGGTAAAAATTTATGGTGATTCGACCAAATCGAGCGGCACTAGTTTTGCTGGATGGACTTCTTTGCTACTCGGTGATTTCGATGTCACAGATTGTTTTACTTTATTTTGATGCAACAAGGTTTCACAATAATTGTTGTCAAGTCAAATCAATACGCTGCTGAGTAACTTTGCACGTAACACGTAATCAAGAGATCATTGCATTTTTGTCATAGAAAGCCACCACTTCGCACATTCCGCCATGACGGTCGCGATAGTATTGATCATTTCGCTGGACTTTTCCAAGTATTTGTCGACTGATAAAGTGACACAAACTCTTTATTTTTTTCAAAACTAATGTCAAGAGATAGTATTTACCTAATCATGACATTTTTGCACAGCAACAACATTGCTTATCATGGTAAAATCGATTAGGGGCCCTGACGGCGCAACAGTGATCGGTAGCGCACACGCAATTTTCTTCTTTTTTTGTTCTTTTTTTAACATAATCATAAACACTACATGCTGTCATTAAATTACACTAATTTAACCCTTTACCATTCGCATTTTTTACAGGGAAACTCTCTGTAATATTTGAAAATTTACTCAGTTTTCTAAGAGAATAAGGTACCTCAAGTACACATAGTGCTGTACAGTTACCATTGTTTGCAGAGCAGTCATATTTGGCCAAAGTATTCATATGATGTCATACTTTGTTCTGCACCCCAAGATGTGTGTCCTACCTACATGTGTCATGCTGCTGTCCCCTCTTTGTCACCAAATACAGGTAACATTGCAGTGACATCATGCTGTTAGTGTACAACTACCCTCTAACATGCGCAATATACGTATGTGATTAAGAAAAAAAAAGTGTGGTCCTGCCTGAATGTGTCCTCCATCGCATCCACCGTCATGGTAATCCAATCGAACATTCACACTTGTCACAAAATTACTGTCACCAAGTCTACATTTTCTGAGTGGAAAGTATTCAAACATATTGAAAACGACGTTGACTAATGCGCATATATACATTATTTATAAATATATGCTCACGCCTACTATTTACAAAGACACTAGTGTGTCCTTCACCAATAGCCAGTTAGTTACATGGCTGTCATAATGCAGGTGTCACAGCCCAGTGTCGCATCCAGGTGTGTTGGCATGTTTCTCAGGTGAAAACACTGATTAATTTTGAGAAATCTGGTTTTCGTCATAATATTACTGATCCGTGACTCAGAAAATCTCAAATCAGTAGACCAGTAGAGATGAAGCCTTGGTAAACGCTTGATCCCCATCACGATCAAAACTGACAGGTAAGCCCTAATTTCCTCAGGTGTTGTTTCTGTCCATAATGCCAATAGATCTATGACTAAGCCTTTCACGGCGATCTTTTGCCTGGCATAATTGTTAGTTTCATCTGCTACAATTTGAAAAAAATGTTGGGGCACAAACAGAACAGGTAATCTAAGGGCTTGGCATTCAGTGGGAGAGTTTGTGCCGGCCCAGTTGGCAGCGTGAAGTCTTGCACTGTGCAAGGCACTTGTGCGCCGTGCCATGTCATCTGCTATGAAGCCAAACGAATGTTATCCTCAGCATCACTTTCCGACTCACTACCTTCTCCTATTTCATCTCCTTTCTTCTACATATACTTCAACATCAGATTCAACATTTTATTCTCTTTTGAACTGTTCCACTTGAGCCAAAATAGCTTCAATTTCCACATCAGTATATTCCTCCCAAATCGTATGCTCAATCTTTGCTGCCATTTTTAGCTACAAGAAAGCGTGGGAAAGACAAAGCTAGTCACTGGCCAATTTCTTGTGAACGGGAGGCTGTGTAGTACTGAATTTGGTGTCCATTCCTTCCTTAGTTTATGCTGACCTCAGTGGAATGTTCATTCATAGTGTGCGTGTACTAGGTAGAGCTTAGTGCGTGAGGGAAATTCCCCACTAGGCTGAAATGACGTCAGGCGGGCTGCGGCGGGTATAAATAGATGCGGGCGAGCGGGCAGCGGCGGGCTACGGCGGGTAAAAATGGGAAAGGATTAAGGGCCAGCATCAATAACTTTACTCTAGGCACAAGAAGGTTTAGAGTCTAAGAGCCGGTACCAGAGTTAAGTGCCAGCATCAATAACTTTACTCTAGGCACAAGAAGGTTTAGAGTCTAAGAGCCGGTACCTATAACTACCCACTTAATTGCCGAGCGCAAGTGCACCCTATATGTCGGGAATAAAATTCTTATGTACCACTTGCTATGTTCATGTCCCTGTTACTCAGAAATTACTGTATGAATTATCCTGATAGTCTGCCTAATAACAGTATAAATATCGTAGATTGCTTTCAGGCAAGCTCAATGTAGTTAGCATGATATTTCACAACAATTTTTTTTCTTTTTTTAAATAGATGAAAATTTCCTCATTACCACTGTGATTCTGAGTGTCCCCCCCCCCCCCCCCCCCCCACACACACACACCATCCCACCCCCATCTCAATAGTGTCACAATACGTCAAGGTAAAATCTCTGTCATTTTTTTCATTTTCACTATCTCCTAAATCACACACAATCGTTTTCATCACTGTCAAGATGATCTAAACCTTTTATGTGCCACTTCTTCAGCTGTGTAAAGTCATTGATACGTTCAAAAAGGAGAGTCAGCCATTTTGAACAAGAACAGTCCAAGCAGTCAGGAAAAATAACACGAATTATGAGCAAAAAAACGATCGTTTTTGCCATGTTTTTGCAGCTGGATGTTGCCAAGAAACAGGAGAGTGACCTCTACTAATTTTGGAGTTCTTTCCCTTCGATTGTAGTCAAGGAAGCCGGCTTGTTTACTTTGGTTCGAAACCCCCGAAATTTTCCGGGTTGTTGGCATACAGAGTGCACATTTAGTCCCAAGAAAATTTCCAAGGTGGGGCAGTCATGGGGCTACTCAAGGCACAAGAGGGTTTACAGTCTAACCACCGGTATCAATAACTTTACTTTAGGGCACAGGAAGGTTTACAGTCTAAGTGCCGGTATGGATAACTTTACTCTAGACACAAGAACCTTGAACTTCTCCGATTGGCCGGTGGTTGATGCCAATGATGGGCACGCGTTTACATAAGATTGACAGTTCCGTTTTCAGAGGCAGCAGGTGCGCGGATCCGACAAAAGTTGGCTGTCCTCTCTGCGCGTGGACGAAGAAGTCCACCTGAAAACCCTGTGATACACAGCACTTTCACTGAAACACATGTCACACAGCAGGTACTTACTTACCTATACACTCTTCACTGAAACGCAAGTCACACAGTAGGTACTTACCTATACACTCTCACTGAAACACTATAGGTACTTACCTATACACTCTCACTGAGACACTATAGGTACTTACTTACGTATACACTCTTCACTGAAGCACAATAGGTACTTATTTACCTATACACTCTCACTGAGACACTATAGGTACTTACTTACCTATACACTCTCACTGAAGCACAATAGGTACTTATTTACCTATACACTCTCACTGAAGCACAATAGGTACTTATTTACCTATACACTCTCACTGAAGCACAATAGGTACTTATTTACCTATACACTCTCACTGAGACACTATAGGTACTTACTTACCTATACACTCTCACTGAAACACTATAGGTACTTACTTACCTATACACTCTCACTGAAACACTATAGGTACTTACCTATACACTCTCACTGAAGCACAATAGGTATTTACTTACCTATACACTCTCACTGAAGCACAATAGGTACTTACTTACCTATACACTCTCACTGAAGCACAATAGGTACTTACTTACCTATACACTCTCACTGAAGCACAATAGGTACTTACTTACCTATACACTCTCACTGAAACACGTGTCACACAGCAGGTATTTACCTATACACTCTCACTGAAATGCAAGGAGTAAAGATATTTTGGAAGGGTTGTGCCAAATCAGGTTGTGGTAATAACCAGGAAGTGCAGTTAATTACAAGCTGCTGAGTTAACTAGCTGTACAAGACAAGAACCTGGGATAAAATGTCTACCTGCCCCTAGTTGAACAACAAACACCGAGTCAAAGGCTGCTGTGACGTCTGTTTGTGACTTGAGTCGTTGATTTGGGGGGCATTGTGTTATTTTTGTTTAAACCATCAGACCAATACCTTTTATGCCATCAATAAACATTCCCAATTGCCAATAATGATTTTGTCCCATTCTTTTGTTAGAAAACAATCAAACCTAAATCTTTTTATGAACCCAGTGAGAGAATAAAGAGCTTGGATTATATAAAACTGGTGCCCAATAAGGGCAAAATTTTAGGCAAAGGCTAGTTAAGTCTAAAATGGCTAGCGGCGGCGTAAACATAAACCTTGTCCCATTGAGCTCCTTGTTGAATGACAGAACGGACGAGGGCTGAGGCCAAAGACGAAGACAAAATCTGCAGGGCTCGGCACATGCTCCAAGACATCACGGCAAAGTCAGAGGCAGAGAACAAAGAACTGCGGAGGGCATGGACCAAACAAGGAGGGCAACAGAAGATCGACCCTGGCCAACACCTCCTCCACAGCCTTCCAATCCAATCCTGTTGTTTATAGCCCCGCCAACCACAGAGGCCAAACCAGGGCTGTCACCCTGTAAAATCCTAAATCTCAGACCAAAAATAAGCAACCATATACAGACTACAACAGGGTATAAAACCAACTCTATTGTCGTTTCTTGTATCAACGCCCTGGCCAACCATAAGGGTCAACAACCCAGGACAGGTACCGCGTCATGGGAAAAAACCCACATCAACCACACCTAAAATAAGATAAAACCAAAACCAGATCCTTAAAACAACCTTGTTCTTCGCGACCAACTGTAACACTTTCACCCATATCAGACGGAAAAAGCCTGATTCTCTCAGAAAGTTAAAAATGATGTCCAGAGAACATCCCAAAAAGGGATCTTTAAGGAGTCTGCAGGAGAATGCTTGTGCCCAATATATTGGACATCTCGAACACTCCAGAAGCAGATGCTTGATGGTTACCTGCACATCACAAGTCACGCACCAAGGGTTCCCTCTCCTTTCACTCAATGGAGTTGCAGTGAAATGGATCCTGCCCTTTTGTAGTGACGCGTGATTTTGGCTATATTTGGAAAATTCGGCACTTACCCAACATAATAATAACATACATATTATTCATCACTGAAAAGTTTATGTCTAATTTTGAGATTGTTTCACAGTTTTTCAATAGATGACTGTATTTATTTTTTACAAATTTTCAAAATATGTCACCGAATGCTGAAAAATAAAAAGTTTTGAAAATTAGAGCTGCTTATTTTACATGGCTTGAACTGTTCATCAACTAGTCCCCTTCAAGCAATAAGACGATTTTTCACCAAAGTAAAGTTCCCTGAAGTTGGCTGAATCCATCTGATGTCACTTTTTGCACAATAGATTTTTTTTTTTAAAGAATCATAACACTGGAGAGCCCGAAATCCCAAAGATATCACTTGTTGACATGTCAAACAAAATTAGCCAACAGACACAAACTAGGCAAGCTTATGGTCAAGCTAAGCAACTGTGTTTAGAAAAATGATTGCCCTACAGGCCAGAGTACTTTCCCTTGAGTTGAGCATGGCTTGGTGTATTTTAAAAAATTCATAATTCTGCCGAATCTAAGTCACAGTGAAGAAGAGGAGTTAAGATTTTAAGGATCTTTAGGGCTGCTTATCTCACATGACTTGAACTGTTCATCAACTAGTCCCCTTCAAGCAATGTGATGACTTTTCATTTTCGTTAGGATTTTTAGGATCTTAAGATTCGGCACAACCTCACTGAGTTAAGCAAACGTAACCATCATCCTTCCACAAGTCACCAGACTGGAACTTTCCTCCAAAAAAAAAGATGACCCATGCCCTCCTCCCCCTGACCCCCTCCTCTTCCCAATCCCCGATATTTCCCTCCAGGCAGTACTCACCAGGTGGTTCTGGTTGATACCTCGAGCGACGAAGACCAGGTAGTCGTTCTGGTTGTAGACGCAGCCAGAGGAGGGCTGGTTGGTGGGCTGTAGGTCCCCCTGGTTCAGGTTCTGTTCCAGCAACAGGGTTTACTTTGGGAGGTGGGTTGCGTTTTGGGATGAGCAGACTTTTATTTTTTTTATGTACTGTATGACACAATACCAAACAATACGATATAATGCAATACAGCTCAAGACAATGCGATATGTATGATGCACTGCAATGCAACACAACACAAGCAACAAATTGCAAATTCAACACAATGCATCATGACATAGAACAGCGCAATATGACAAAGAACAGCACAATACGACAAAGAACAGCACAATATGACACAACATCTCACATATTATCTGATCTGCACATTTACACACACAGGCATTGACGGACACTACAGCCAAGTGGTTAAGACCGTTTGACTTTGATCTCGTGCATCCATGAAGCCCTGGGTTCGAATCTCGGCATCAGCGTCTGGTGAATTTAAGGTGGGGATTTTTTATCTCCTGAGTCAACTTCAAGTGCAGTCTTGCCAGTGCCTTAACCCCTAGGCTGCCACAGAGTCAAGATAACTTGACGGCACAGCTGTGTAGGCGTTGCTGCCACAGCCACGAGATAACTCAACGCTGAATTATTCCAATTTTTTTCCTTCACTCATATTCGGTTTGTTCACTAAATCAGTGGTAGTTTTAGATAGGTGCAGGTCTCTACAATATATTGCAAGCTGGAAATCTCCCTACATCATGAGGTAATGAGGGACGGGATAGCTCAGTGGTCAGAGCACTCACTTTTCCCCAGCCAAGGTTAAGCAGCATCGAGCGTGATTACCAGTTGGATGGGTGACCGTTTGTGCACCCTGGCTTCAGTACAGTCCCCCAGCTCACCCAGCTATAAACAGGTACCTGCCTGCCTCTTTAGGGTCAGGGAAGGTAAAGCAGCGAGGGAGAGGAGATGGGCGCCGCCCTCAATATGCTGGCCCCTAGAGAAGTGAGGTCTCTGACGCCACGCTCCCCTATGACCTTATAGGTTATGGGACACTTTTACCTTTACCATGAGGTAATCCCTTTTTTTTTTTAGCTACTTTGCTGGCTGACTTTCTTGTGAAAACAAAAAACACAGCAGTGCATAGTAGAGCTGACGGAGTAAATCAGCACTGACAGACTTGCGAAGGGCCTACAACAGCCCTCAGGTGAAGGTGAAACTCCATTCTAAAAATTAAGCTGATACATGATTGAGTCACATGCTCAAAGGTTATAGCAATAACATCTATGATACACGCAACACACTGAGTCGGATTTTAGGTATGTTCCATGTGTGTTCAGCAACCTGTTCTGAACATCAGACAGCGTTAACTTAACTTTACGGCCAGTCATGTTTGGCATCGTTACACTTGTTGGTACATGAACAATTTAGCCACATTCATCTAACCAGACTTGTGGCATTCTAACAGGGAGTAGTATTAATGAGAAAACCAGACACCCTGTTCAGACAAGCTGGTCAGGCAAGCCGCTCGACACATCGCTATCCCATTACGCTCCCAGACTCCCTGACCCTTGGCGTATGGTATACAGCAACTACTAACTTGTAATCACCCTTCATGGGATGATTAAAGTGTTTTGACTTGACTTGACTTGACTGGCAGCCGAGTGCACAAAGGGCTTTACTTCTCTGTCCAGTCAGCTTGCCCTTTCCCACCCTGGCACTGCTACAGGGGATGGGTGGGGAGGGTGAGGCACAGTTACTTAATAATAATAATGTATGGAATTTATATAGCGCTGAATCTTGTAAAGCAACAAATCAAAGCGCTCAGATTTTTTTTAATGCGTGTGTATGCGTTTTTTTTAAATTTTGTCATCTGTTCCAACCAGCACACAATGACCTACTCTTTCGAACAGCGGAACAGGATTTAACGTGCGCGCATAGTGTTCTGCATGTGTTCGTACATGGGGCCTCGGTTTATAGTCTCATCCGAAGGACTTTGACATTCAGTTCGATTTTTTTTGGTCAAACTGGGAAGAAAGGGCGAGGCTGGGATTCGAACCCAGAATCTCACGGTTTACTTGTTGGCAGGCAAACGTCTTAACCATCCTGCCACCTTCCTTCTCAAGTTACTTCCCTTGATTTTACTAACGAAACGTTCCGCTCTGAGCAGCCGTGATATAACACATCATGAACCAACCAATCAACACATATGACATACCCTGGACTAACCCATCAACACACGTAACAAATCAACATCTTGCACACACATTAAAACCCATTCTGCTTTTCGGAAGACTAGGCCATTGTGTGCCAATGGGAACGGATGACAAAAATTTACACACGGGGACTGGATGTAAAAAAAGTACATGAGTAGTCATTCCAATATCCTCGAAATAAAAGAATGAAATAAATAAAGAAAAATAAGATAAAAATAAAATAAACCAAGCAATCAATTCACAAGAATGCATCATTAACCAACCAATCAACTCACATCACACACCATAAACCAACCAATTAACTCATCTAACACATCATGAACCAACCAATCAACCCATCTAACACATCATGAACCAACCAATCAACTGACATCACACACCATGAACCACCATGAATGGGATAGCTTGTGTGGTTACGGTGATGCGCATTGCATTCATGATCTACTGACCTGGGTTCAATCAAGTTCAAGAGGATTTTTTGGAGCTAACATCAGTGCCGACTCCACTCCCCCAAAAGTCCTTCAGATGAGACTATAAACCGAGGTCCTGTGTGTGAACGCACGCAGAAATTTTGCACACATGCTAAAACCTGTTCTGCTATTTAGAAGAGTATGCCATTGTGTGCCGATGGGAACAGATGACAAAATTTACAATACTGCATACACATGGGGACTGGATTAAAACACACACACACATGAGTGCTTATTCCATTATCCTCAAAATAAAAGATTTTTTTTTTTAAACCCCAATCAACTCACATCACACACCATAAATCAACCAATCAACACACTCAACACACCATGAATCAACCAATCAACTCACATCACACACCATAAATCAACCAATCAACACGCTCAACACACCATGAATCAACCAATCAACACACTCAACACACCATGAATCAACACACCATGAATCAACCAATCAACTCACATAATACACCATAAATCAACCAATCAACACACTCAACACACCATGAATCAACCAATCAACTCACATAATACACCATGAATCAACCAATCAACACACTCACCACACCATGAATCAACCAATCAACTCACATCACACACCATAAATCAACCAATCAACACACTCAACACACCATGAATCAACCAATCAACTCACATAATACACCATGGCAGTCCTCTGACACGGCGGTGGACCGTCCAAGCTGGAGTCTTCAGACATCTCCATCTCTCTCTGTTTACAGAACATGCACAAGCATGCACACACGCGCACGCATGCACACACACGCACATGCGCATGCACGCACGCATGTGCGCATGCACACACACACACACACGCACACACACACCAAATCTTAAAAACAGATAATTATGTGAAAATGTCTGACATGAACAATTCATGCTGTGTTGTTATGATTTCTGTTGTTGTTTGTTTTGCTGCCTCGTCTTCTGTAACGTTCCTGTCCTGCTGTTCCCACACCCCTTGTTTCTATCTCTCCGACCCAGCCGTACTCATTATTGTCGCATCCTCAGGGTCGGAAGTCCACAGGGAGCTTATCAATGCTAGGCCGCCATGAGGCCACCAGCCAGAGGATCCCTGCACTGCTGATGGGTCACTTGGGTGGTAATGACTAGTGCCTGTTCTGACCTAACATTATGCATGCACCACCAACCAAGCCCCCTGCTTTTTCTGACAGTAATAGCTCCACAGGGTTCATACTATTAAAAAAATGTTTTAAAAAGGAACCAAACTTTTACAAACTTTTCACAAACCTCTAAGACCCACTGTGACAAAATTTCAAAACCAAGGTTCCACTGGTTCAGGATTTAGTCACGACAAAAGTGCCCCCCCACCCCCCCCCCTCCCCACCCCCATTTTTACTGTTCCTGTCTGCATTTGTTTTCCCACAAGTGACTTTATTTCTACAAAATTTTGCCAGGGACCAGTCTCTTGTTGCCATGGGTTCTTCTACATGCTCTAACGGTGTGTTGCTTGCAACGGCACCTTGCTTATAGTCTCATCTGAAAGACTAGCACCCAGACCACCAATCTAGATCTAATGGATGGGAGGGAGGGAAAACCTCGCAATTCAAACTGGGATTGTTACTACAACATCTCACTTTTTAGACTGGTACGTTAGTGCAGCTAGACCACCCACTGACCCATTCAGGAAAGCATAGGACAGTGAACTCATACTTTTTTTTTTTTTAGCTTTTTAAATTTTCGTTTTTCCATTTACCAAAAATTTTGGACAACTAGTTCTAAACAAAACAAATTAGATGAAGAAAAAGTAAAATTACAATTCTTTTCATAAACAATGATACCAACTGCTTTTTGAAGTACTTAATCAACCAAAAACAAACACACACACATACATACACACACATATTCATACATACGTTTTTGATGTTACATAAGTTAACATAAATGCATCATGTCAAACATGGGAAAAAAACAATGTTATTTATAAGCCTCTGTCAATTCTGTCAATCTACGCCATCGCACTCGTTTCATCCAATAGGAAAAGCACGTTGTGCCAGTGTCAGTGTAACTACTACCCAGTGTGTGACAGCACGGCCTTGGAGAGTAAAAACAACAAGCGCTTAATTCCATCTTTTCTGCTATCACATGGTTGCTATTCAGCAAAAGCACATGGCCAGACACATGTCTCAGTTATATACATAAATCTAGTGTGTACAGTCAAGCAATGGTCAACTCTACATATTTTATTTGTCAAGCAATTTAATTAACCTTTTCCCCACCAGCTGTCCTGCTTTGCCGAATGGCTACCAATCAGTCATAACGGAATCCCTGGGCACTGGCACAAGCTTGGTGTCTCTTTTTATCTTGTCAAACAGGACTGCAGGAGTGTCATGGCGTCACCTTCGTTTGTGGTCACATTTCAGCGACATTGGCAGCGTGCCATACATGTTACAACCATATGACATCAGTTCCAAATGGGTTTAAATAATCATCTCAAGATATAGGTTTTCTAAAACAAAAGTGTCTGCGATCATGTTTTTTAAAAAAGTACAGAAAATTATTTTCTTCCATAATTATAACTAGAATATATATATATATATATATATATATATATAAATGTGCCGTCAGCGCTTGGGGTTTTTCACAGTTCTTGATTAAACCATTGACGCTGGGGGCAACAGCAAAGTGAGAGGCTGTATGACCAGTGGCTTTCCCACTCGTGGAATTCCACTTTACAGCTTAGTCTTTAGTGATCGACTATGACTCTCTGACTAGGAGGCTTGACTCGCACAGTCCTTATGTGCTACAGCCCTGGGGGCTGGTTGGCCTTTGGAGAACATCTCCAACGCTAACTGTCCTTATGCCCACTTGGCCGAGAGAGTGGGGATGTACTGTGGGCAAGGCATCTCCACTATAATCAAATTTCTGCCCAATTTCCGAAACAGCAGCTGCCTCCTCTGCTGTTTTGGAGGTCATCGTCGAACACGACGGACAAACATATATATATATATACACTACGTGCAACCTGCAGACTGAGACTTCATTTTCAAAGAATGACATTTTTTGCAAACTTTGAAAACAACAACAAAAAAACAACAAAAACCAAAGAAAAATCCCATCAAAATACTATCCCTTCATACACACACACACCTCCCCCTTCCTCCCTTCTTTCCTTCCATCCATCCATACTTTCTTCCTTCCTTTCTTGCTTACTTGCTAAAAAGCTGCTTGCTTCCTTCCTTCCATCCTCCCTTCTTCCATCTATTCTTTCTTTCTCCCTCCCCTCACCCTTTCTTTCTTTCCTTCCTTCCTTCTTTCCTTCCATATATCCATCCTTCCTCACTGTTCTCTCCCTCCCTCCCTCTCTTCCTTTCCTTCCTTCCAATCTTCTTTTCTCATCCCTCTCTTCCTTCCGTTCCCTCTCCCTCCCTACTGCCCTTTCCATTCTTTTACTCTCCTCTCCTCTTTCTCCCTCCTTCCCACACTCTCCCTCTCTGTGTATGTGTGTGCGTGCATGTGTGATTGTGTGTGCATGCATGTGTGCATGCACACGTGCCCGCATGCAAAGTACGCATGCATTTGTGTGTATGGGTGCATATATGCGTGCATGCTTGTGTACGCGTGTGTGTGTGCCTCTGTGTGTGTGTGTGTGCATGTGTGCGTGTGTGTGTGTGTGTGTGTGGGTGTGTGTGTGTGTGCATATGTTCACTGGGGTCTGAGAAGGGTTTTTTTTTTGCTTTTGTTTGTTTATGTTGATGTTGTTCTTGTGATTGTTGTTGCTGTTGTTTTTGTTGACATCGTTGTTGCTGTAATTGTTGTTGCTGTTGTTGTTTTTCTTGACATCGTTGTTGCTGTAATTGCTGTTGTTGATGTTTTTCTTGACATTGTTGTTGTTGTTGTAGTTACCAAGCGGCCCTCAACTCACCATTCCCGGTTCGTAGTCGACGGGGGAGCACTTGACGCTGTACAGCTGCTGGCGGTGTTTGGGCTTCCACATGAAGATGGGGTTGTTGTGGAATCGAACCTGCACGCAGCCGTGGTTGTCCAGCCACCCCTGGCTAGTGGTATGCACACCGTCTGAAAATGGTACACTACGAGGTCAAGCATTCTCCCTAGGAACAGTCTCTCTGTACCATCAAAAAGGTCAAGATGAAAGTGCCCCGTAACCATATGCCTCGGAGAAGACTTCTCCGGATCTTTTGGCCAGAGAAGATCTCCAAATGAAGACCTACTACGGGAGATGCAGGCAGGAAGACATGGGAGCCATCATCACCAGACGACGGTGGAAGTGGATTTGGGCACATCCTCCGAAGAGACCCACAGTCAATCACAAGAAAAGCATTGCACTGGACGACCCAGAAGGAAGGAGAAAGAAAGGAAGACCAAAAGCACCGTGGAGGAGGAGGAGGACTATAGAAAGTGAGATGAAGGCCATGCAGCAGCACTCTTGGGGATCAGTGACTAGGTTGGCCCAGGATAGGCAGGAGTGGGAGGGCTTTGTTGCTGCCCTACACACCGCTGGGTGTAATGGTTAATGATGAAAGGTGTCCCGTAACCTATAAGGTCGTAGTAAGGAAGCAAGGCGTAAGAGACCTCAACTTCTCTAGGGGGGCCAGCATATTGAGGGGTGAACAGTGCAGGGTGTGTTGTAGAGTGCTGGTGTGTGTGTGTGTGTGTGTGTGTGTGTGCTTGTGTGTGTGTGTGTGTGTGTGTGTGTGTGTGTGTTGTGTGTGTGTGTTTGTGTGTGTGTGTGTGTGTGTGTGTAGGTGTGTGTGTGTGTGTGTGTGTGTGTGTGTGTTTGTAGGTGTGTGTGTGTGTGTGTGTGTGTGTGTGGTGTGTGTGTGTGTGTGTGTGTGTGTGTGTGTGTGTGTATGTGTGTGTGTGTGTGTGTATGTGTGTGTAGGTGAGTGTGTGAGAGTGTGTGTGTGTGCGTGTGCGTGTGTGTGTGCGTGATTATGCGTGTTTCTTTCTTATTATTGCCTGTCACTGATAATGGTAAAACTGTTTTGCTATAAATAAATAAAAACAGTAATAATAATGATTTGTTTTTGCAGTTACCTTACTGGATTTTTTTTTTTTTTTTTTTTTGCTTGGCTCCGAGGCTCACCAATGGTGGGATTTTTGTGTATGTAACCGTTTTGTTTACTCACCATTAAGGCAGCTGCATTCTAACTTCAGGGCATTTTTTTAAAAACTATATTTTTCATTCACTGTCTATTTCTAGTGCCTTGGGCTCCCTCGAGGCAAGGTCCCCTACAAGTTTTCACATCATATTGCATGTTTCTGTCTTCGCTCCTCACCTACAGCTCCAAGGTTCACCAGCGGAGAGATTTCACACCTCACTCAATCTGGCTCCCCGCGGAAGTTACTACTGTAATCAGTAGGTGCTGCCCTGCATGTTAGGTCGGTTCAGGTACTACTGAACACCTACAAGGTGACCCAGCAGCAGTGCAGGGCCCCTCTGGCTGGTGGCCATGCGGCGGCCTGATATTGATGGGCTCCCTGTGTACTTCTGACCCCGAGGATGCTACATGATGAATCTGGGTAGGGCTGAGGTGGAGAGATTGAGATGAGCACAGTGGGAACAGCAGGACAGGAACGTCATAGAAAATGAGGTAGCCAAAAAAAAATAAAAACAAAAAAATGGAGCATATGAACCCTGTAGATAGAGCTTAGATACTGTTTTGTGAATGGATAGGTTTACACTTAATGAAACAACTTCTTCTACTATAAAAAAAACAAAAAAACCCAGCAACAAAATCTGGATTTTGATTAATTTTACCAGGTAACAGATGTTCTCAATTACGTGGCCCATATGAGAAAATTAAAACAATTCTAACATCAATACCACAGGAGATGCAGCGTAATATAAGGTGTATAAAATCAAATGAATAAAACCGATCAAATTCCATGGCAACAAGTCAAATTCAGGTAGAAAAAAAAAAGCTACTCTAATTTTGAAACAAACATGCAAATATGAATATTTAAAAAAAAGATATTTGTACACTATGGTAAAGCATTCTCCCTAGGAAGTCTCTTTGTACCATTAAAAAGGTAAAGGTAAAGGTGTCTCGTAGCCTATAAGGTTGTAGAGGAGCGAGGCATCAAAGCCCTCATTTCTCTAGGGGCCAGCGTATTGAGGACAGCGTCCATCTCCTCTCCCTCACTGCTTTTACCTTCCCTGACCCTAAAGAAGCAGTGTGTGTGTGTGTGTGTGTGTGTGTGTGTGTGCGTGTGTGTGTGTGTGTGTGTGTGTGTGTGTGTGTGTGTGTGTGTGTGTGTGTGTGTTTACGTGCGTGTGTGTGTGCGCACCTAGGTTTGTGTATGATAATTTTTTTTAAGCTATCTTGGAATGTTTACAACAATCTGAAATGTATTTTTCTTGTGTCTTGTGAGATAATTATAGGTATCAATGTGCCTGTCAGTATTGTAATTGCCCTTCATGGGATGATTAAAGTGTTTTTGACTTGACTTGACTTGACTACCCATTTACAGCTGGGTGAACTAGGGGACTGTACTGAAGCCAAGACGCACTAAAGGTCACCCATCCAAGTGGTAACCACACTCAATGCTGCTAAACCTTGGCTGGGGGGAAAGCGAAAGCTGCGACCACTGAGCTATCCCGTCCCCCCTTCATACCATTACTCATCTACAAATCAAAGAGACCAGTCCTGCTGAAATTCTTCTTCGTTCTGAATATTTTTCATTCTGAAGTACATCAGAGTGAAACAAAGAACCCTTTATGTACACAGCGATCTAACTCCTTGATCCGATGCTTCCTCACCCACATCCACAGCGCCCACATCCTGCATAACTCAAGTCAAGGGTCCTGGGCTCTAGCCTCAAATGCTAAAACTAACGCGCCCCTTTCCTTTTTTACTACCGCTCGCAGTCTGTCAGTTCCTGCTATAGTCAGCACCAGCTGGCCCATCTCTGCGGGGACGCAAAGTTAATCACCACAACAACCACCACCACCACCACCACCACCTGCAGCTGGGATGGGACAGGATGGAACGAGAGAGAAGCTGAAAGTAGGAGAGCACCGACAGCTGTGTCATTATTCCTTGCTAACTTGCGTTCGTGCTGTCGTCGGTAGAGAACGCAATGTTCAAGGGCATCACTGCTGTCGTGTTAACTGTGGGGTGGACGGAACGTTTTAAGTCGGATCGTTTCTCCGAACATGATTTCATTGGACGACAGTCGACAGCTCTGACAATGGTAGTCATACAGCAGAGACTGACTTTGGCCAAACAAGCCCCAGGGAACTGCAGAAGGGGGAGGGAGGGGGAAGGGGGGAAGGGGAGAGGGGGGGGAAGACTTAGGGATGAACAGAGAAGGAAAAAAACTTAATGGACAAACAGCACTGCAGAATGGACAGAGAGATCAACAGACCACACCCAGCTTTTGTCACCATACTGACAGTGACATACATATATGGAGGAATCTGGTGAAAAGATCTCCAGTGTAGTGTCAATAAATAACTCCTCGGAAACTTAAGAGGAGCAGAAGGGTGAAGAGAAGATGGAAGAAGAGGTGATGGAGAAGAAGGTGGAGAAGGAGGAAGAGGAGTAGAAGAAGAAGAGGAGGAGGAAGAGGAACAAGAAGAAAATGATGATATGATGATGATGATGAAGAAGATGAAGAAGACGTAAAAGCACATTAATAACAACAATGACCATAATAGCAACAGCATCAATAAAAAAATATATATATTAACAATATAACACCACGACCAGAGAGGAGAAAAAGAAGATGAAAAGGAAGAAAAAGAGAAAGAAAACAAGAACAAGAACTATTACTACTACTATAACTACAACTATTACAACTACTACGACTACTACAACTACTACTACTATGACTACAACTACTACTACTACTACTACTATGACTATGACTACTACTACTACGACTACAACTACTACTACAACTACTACTACTGCTGATAGTATAGCTAGTCTGCAAGGCTGCTTTGATTGCACTGACTGGGATATGTTTCATAACGTGTGTTCGGATTGTTCTGATATTTCATGTTGTGTTAGTTGTGTCATTCCAACTAAGGAGATAACCATTTACCCCAACAGCAAGCCTTGAGTTACAAAGGATCTGAAACATGTATTTAACAAAAAGAAAGTAGTGTTTTACACAGGCACAGAACAACAAAAGAAGGCAGTAAATAAAGAAGTCAAAGCTGCTGTTGCACAGGCCAGACGTATATATATAAAAATAAGATAGAAGACAAGTTTGCGGGGAACAATTTTCGTGCTGCCTGGCAGTGTCTCAAAAACATGTCTGCAGTAAACATGGCAGCTGTCCAACATAGGTCAAAGATCAGTCTGCACAGGGCTATGTGACAACAACTTACCAGACCATTTAAACGCATTTTTTACTCGCTTTGAAAAGCATGATTTCTCAGATGAAATAAATGACCTGAAGCAATCCCTATTTTTTGAGAATAGCATCATTGTTGATGAAAAAGTTATCTGTAAGCACTTAAAGGCAATGCATATTAACAAATCTCCTGGACCAGATAGTATATGCGGTAGAACC
>CM054167.1:12600105-12630105 GCA_028751875.1 Rapana venosa | reverse complement strand
AGGTCTCTTGACGCTTCACTCCCCTACAACCTTACAGGTTATGGAACACCTTCACCCTTTTTTTTTCTTTTTTTTTTAGACCTTTTCATCTTATTTGAAACAACTGCAAAAGATTCAATAATATGACTTGCAACATGACCGGGGGGAGGGGGAACAATTCATAAACCCCCATCTTCCCCAATATCAATATACAGCCAGAAATTTTCAAAACAATTTGTGATCGGTTGTATGTGTAGGAATAGGCTGAATGTAAGCACTCTGATTTGTTTTTACAAGACATAGCTCTATATATGAATTCCATGTTGTTGTTGTTGTTTTGGGGAGGGGGGGTTGTTGTTTTGTTGTTGTTGTTTTTTTTGGGGGGGTATTGTTATTTTTGGAGGGGGGGTTCGTTTGGGTTTTTTTGGGGGGTTGGGTTTGGGGGGGGGGGGTGTTTCTTTTTTTGGGGGGGTGGGGGTGGGGAGTTTAGATAAGATTTTCAGTGTTTCCATCGTGCAACTACGAATTGATAATTTTCCGTGTGTTATTATCATTTATGTAAAAGCTCTGACCATTGGTGAACTGCGGAATTGTAGCCGAGGAACAAAAAGAAACAAACAAAAAGATCCTCCTTCCATCAAAGAGAATGTGTCAGCTGCTAATGACAATGTATTAATTAATAGAGAGCTGTAGTAGTGTGCTGTTGTCATTCCCACACAGGGCTTTCATTCTGCTAGAGTTTAGTGGGGCATCAATGTTTATTATGATCGTCATCTTTTTCTCCCTTTTGTTCTTCGATCTGTGTGTGTGTTGGAGGGAGGGTGTGTGTGTGTGTGTGTGTGTGTGTGTGTGTGTGTGTGTGTGTGTGTGTGTGTGCGTGCGTGCGTGTGTGTGTGTGTTTTGTGTGTGTCATTGTATGTGTGTTTTGTGTGTGTGAGTGTGTGTTTGTGTGTTTTGTGTGTGTGTGTTTGTGTGTATGTGTGTGTTTTGTGTGTGGTGTTGTTGTGTGTGTGT
This sequence comes from Rapana venosa, assembly GCA_028751875.1. Classification (NCBI taxonomy): domain Eukaryota; kingdom Metazoa; phylum Mollusca; class Gastropoda; order Neogastropoda; family Muricidae; genus Rapana; species Rapana venosa. Next base: position 12,629,112 of record CM054167.1, on the reverse strand, counting down.
GTGTGTGTGTGTGTGTGTGTGTGTGTGTGTGTGTGTGTGTGTGTGTGTGTGTGTTGTGTGTGTGTGTGTGTGTGTAAGTATGTGTGTGTATGTTATGTGTGTGGTATGTGTGTGTATGTATGTATGTGTTTTGTGAGTGTGTGTGTATGTGAGAGTTGTGTGCACACGTGTGCCTGCGTGCGTGCGTGTGTGCATGCGTGTGCGAGTGTGTGTGTGTTTATGATTTTCAAATGTCAGTCCTGTCATCTCTGTCTCTCTCATCATCATCTCTCCCCGCCCACCCCCACCCCCCTTCCACCTCTCTGGATGTAAAAAAAAACAAATGCTGTTAATTGTACTCTATTACTGTTACCTCAATAATTTTTTTTAAACTTCATTCTCTCTCTCCTGCGCGCTCTCACTCCCTTCACCCTCAAACCCTCTCCCTTTCTCTCCTCCTTCTATTTACTGTAACTTATTGAAATAGCTTTTTTTTTTTTTTTTTAATATATTGCATATCACAAAAGCTTTTTTATATAAACACATATATTTGTTCATTTGGATGACTAATCTCAATTTAGAGTCTCATCCAAAGGGCTTTTGGTGGAGTAGAGTCAGAACTGATGTGTGTGTGTGTGTGTGTTGTGTGTGTGTGTGTGTGTGTGTGTGTGTGTGTTGTGTGTGTGTGTGTGTGTGTGTGTGTATGTGTGTGTGTGTGTGTGTGTGTGTGTATGTGTGTGTGTGTATGTTGTGTGTGTTATGTGTGTGTGTGTGTGTGTGTGTAGTGTGTGTGTGTGTGTGGTGTGTGTGTGTGTGTGTGTGTGTGTGTGTGTGTGTGTGTGTGTGTATGTGTGTGTGTGTATGTATCCTCCAGGGGAAAAATCCCCGGAGATGGGTGCCTCCTGGATCCCAGGCCGCCAGATCACAAGTGCAAGGCTCTAATCACGACGTTATCTCACCCTGTGCACATCTGATCTTCTGCATGTGCATATATTTATACACAGGCAGGTCTCCTAGAAAATTTGACCTGGGAGATGCTAAAACTCCCCATGTGCACCTTTAATTCACCAGGTGCCCCTACCAAGATTCAAACAGGTCTATGCCTTCACGGATCCGCAGGAGTGAAGCCAAACGATCTTAACCACTCAGCTACAGCATCTGTCCAATGGCATTCATTAAACAACCTACAGCAACAACGCTTAAGTCTGGCAACCTTCTGTTACCACCACCACCATAACAAGAACTTGAAGAAGACAAAACAACAACAAGAATACCAACAACACTTTTGCACACAAATATATACATAGGTCGGAGCACTCGCTTTCCCCCCAGCCAAGTTAAGCAGCGTCGAGCGTGGTTACCAGTTGGATGGGTGACCGTTTGCGCGCCTTGGCTTCAGTACAGTTCCCCCAGTTCACCCAGCTGTAAATGGGTACCTGCCCTCTTTAGGGTCAGGGAAGGTAAAGCAGCGAGGGAGAGGAGATGGGCGCCGCCCTCAATATGCTGGCCCTAGAGAAGTGAGGTCTCTGACGCCTCGCTCCCCTACGACCTTATAGGTTATGGGACTCCTTTACCTATATACATGGGGGGGGGGGGAAGTAGCACTCCTCCATGGTATGAACCCTTCACCAAGATGAGCACAGCTTACATTTCATTTGGGGGGGGGGGCGGGATAGCCCAGGGGTCACAGCACTGAGCTTGTGATCCATACAGCCCATGTCCAAGCCACCACCAGGGCGCCTGTTCAAGGGGATTTTCCCCAGGAGTTAACATCATCAGTGCTGACACCACTCCCTGGAAAAGTCCTTCAGATGAGACTATAAACTGAGATCCCGTGTGCGAACGCATGCAGAACATCTTGCGCACACATTAAAAACCCGTTCTGTCATTCACAAGAGTTGATCATTGTGCGCCAGTAGGAACAGATGACAACATTTTTTTTTTTTTTTTTTTTAAACCACTACAAATGCACACAGGTGTTACATTTTAGACAACATCCCCAAAGTCTAAACGTGACTACATTAATGGTGGGCAAAAACGGCTGCATACACAAAATTTCACCAATAGTGAGCCTTGGAGCTCTAACCCAGGAACCAAACAAAACATTTCATTCCAAACAAAAAAAAAAGCAAAGTGCTGTAACCACAATACAATTACAATGCACTATGGGCACAGCAAATGGAATAAAGCTCAACACAAAGCATGCAGCAGATGGAGCGCTGCAGATATTGCAAAGTGTCGCACATGACACCGAGTTTATTAACAGTATCGCTGTGTAACACAACACAATGCAACAAACAGACCCCCCAGCATAGAGGCTTAACAATAATCTTCACCTCAGATCCCTTCTACTGTCAACAAGGTGTTGGGTATCTTTTCATGACAAAATATTCACTGTCGGTTAGAGGGCAATGTGCTCGACTATCATATATATGCTAACAGAGGGGTGGTGGGGTAGGTAGCCTAGAGGTTAGAGTGTTACACTCGTGATCTGATGGCTCGGGATTCGGATCACTACCCTGGCACCCATTCAAGGCGATTTTTTTCCCCCCTGGAGCTCACCAGTACCAACTTCACACCCCTTATTTTTCATTTCATTTCATTTATACCACTTTAAGTCACGAGACTTCTCTGCGTGAAATTTGGGCTGCTCTCCCCAGGGAGAGCGCATCGCCACAAGAGCAGCGCCACCCTTTTTTTTTTTTTTCGATCTGTATTTGTTTCCCTATCAGAGTGGCTTTTTCTAAGAATTTTGCCAAGGACAACTCCCTTGTTGCCGTGGGTTCTTTTACGTGCGCTGAATAATTTTGTGCAACACACGGGACCTCGGTTTATCGTCTTATCCGAAAGACTAGCGCCCAGACCACCACTCATGGTCTAATGGATGGGGGAAAAGTTTTGGGCCCAAACGGGATTTGAACCACCGCACACCTCCGACTTTTCCGAGTTTTCACTTTCTAGACAGGCGCGTTACCTCTAGACCACCGATCCCTTAAAACTCCTGTGAACAAGACGATAGACCGAGGTCCTGTGTGTGAACGAATGCAGAACATCTTGTGCACACATTAAAACCTGTCTTGCCTTTCACAGAAGAGTTAAGCTATTTTGTGCTGGGAGGAATGGATGACAATTTTTATTTTAAAAAAAGAAAAAAAAAGAAACTGCATACACACTGGCTTCATGTGTGGATATAATCCCAGAAGTAAGAATGCAGAGCTCTACATTAATGGTAGGCAAAAACAAATCACACATATATATATATTATAATGCAAAATCTCATCAATGGTAAACCGTGGAGCTCTCCTCGAGGGGATGCCGGGGGCCTAGCAGTACAAATAGCATCCCCACATTCTGGAAATTCTGTGCTAGAAATTTCCTCTTTTCTATCACTCTCTTTGTTTCTGCCTTGTTCCTTTTCTTCCTGTCATCTCCTTCTTGTCTATTTTCTGCCTTCTTGGTCCATTCTCCTGCCTTTTTTCAGAAAGAACTTAAAAGGTAACTATTCTCTCTTGTGCCGAAGTCGGATGCGCTGGGCCTGACTTGTCAGGCGTTTAACGGCAGCGTGACGCATTTTCGCTCATATAACAGACAACAATAGTTGCTGTCTGAGCGTTCGACGAAGAAGAAGAAGAACCGTGGAGCTTTAGCTGAGGAACAAACATACAAACAAAACTGCTATAACACCACGATTCTTATGCAATGTCAGACAGAGGACTCTACCCGAAAGTCATACACTGGATTATATCACAATTCTCATATGATATACCCACCACCTGATGATCTGCTGACCCCGGTTTGAATCTCATTCAAGAGGACTTTTTCCTCTGCAGTTAACATCAGTGCTGACTCCACTCCCCCCAAAAGTCCTTCGGATGAAACTATAAACCGAGGTCCCGTGTGTGAATGTACACAGAATATCTTGCGCACACACTGTAACCCGTTCCGCTTTTCGGTAGAGTATCCATTGTGTGCCAGCGGGAACGGATGACAAAATTTACAAAACTGCATACACATGCGGACTGGATGTAAAAAAGCACATGTATGTTTATTCCATTATCCTCAAAATAAAAGAAAGAAAGAAAATAAAATAAATAAATCCTCAAAATAAAATAATGAATTTTTTTTTTCATAAAATAAAAACACACACAATAGAAAGCATTTTGGCTTGACTTCACACAAACACACACACACACACATATGTATACATGCACACATGTATACATGCACACACACACACACCACACACAACAGTCACATACACACACACACACACACACACACACGTCACACACACCACACACAACAGCCACACACACACACACACTAACACACACACCACACAACAGCCACACACACACACTAACACACACACCACACAACAGCCACACACACACACACACACTAACACACACACACACACATACCACACAACAGTCACACACACACACACACACACACAACACACACAACACACACAGATGTTTCTTACAGAAGATAATATATACTGAATTAATTTGAGAGAGGGAGAGGGGGTGAAGGGGATAAAGGGAGAGAGAGAGAGAGAGAGAGAGAGAGAGAGAGAGAGAGAGAGAGAGAGAGAGAGAGAGAGAGAGAGAGAGAGAGAGAGAGAGAGAGAGAGAGAGAGAGAGAAACAGACAGACAGAGAGACAGGGAAGGAGGGAGGGAGAAAAAATTTCATTTTCTGAGGGTAAAATAAATTCTATTCTATTAACTACAATTTCTTTTTTGTTCATCCAGCCCTCAAAGGGGGGAAAAAAGACAATGTCAACATTGAAGCACAAGATAAATGTTTTTTTTAAAGTTTCAAAATAGAAAAAAAAATATACAAAGATGAGAGAGAGACACACACACACACACACAGCGAGACAGACAAAGAGAGACAGAGACACACACAGAGTGAGACAGACAGAGAAAGAGAGACAGAGACACAAACAGAGAGAGAGCAAGAGAGAGAGAGAGAGCATGAGAGAGAGACACAGAGAAAGAGAGAGAGACAGAAAGAGACAAAGACAGAGACAGAGTGAGAGAGAGAGAGAGACAGAGAGACAGACAGACATACAAAGACAGAGACAGAGTGAGAGAGAGACAGACAGAGTGAGAGACAGACAGACACACAAAGACAGAGAGAAAGAGATAGACAGGCAGACAGACAGAGAGACAGCCAGACATACAAAGACAGACAGAGAGAAAGAGATAGACAGGCAGACAGACAGAGAGACAGCCAGACATACAAAGACAGACAGAGAGGTGACAAAGAGATAGACAGGCAGGCAGACAGAGAGACAGCCAGACATACAAAGACAGACAGACAGAGAGAAAGAGACAGACAGACAGACAGTCAGAGAGGTGACAAAGAGATAGACAGGCAGACAGACAGCCAGACAGAGAGGTGACAAAGAGATAGACAGGCAGACAGACAGACAGACAGCCAGAGAGGTGACAAAGAGATAGACAGGCAGACAGCCAGTCAGACAGCCAGACAGACAGACAGAGAGGTGACAAAGAGATAGAAAGGCAGGCAGACAGACAGACAGCCAGAGAGGTGACAAAGAGATAGGCAGACAGCCAGCCAGACAGACAGCCAGAGAGGTGACAAAGATATAGACAAAGACAGACAGACAGCCAGACAGCCAGAGAGGTGACAAAGAGATAGACAGGCAGACAGACAGAGAGACAGCCAGCCAGACAGCCAGACAGAGAGGTGACAAAGAGATAGACAGGCAGACAGGCAGAGAGACAGCCAGCCAGACAGCCAGACAGAGAGGTGACAAAGAGATAGACAGGCAGACAGGCAATGAGACATACAAAGACAGCCAGAGAGGTGACAAAGAGATAGACAGGCAGACAGCCAGTCAGACAGACAGCCAGCTAGCCAGCCAGAGAGGTGACAAAGAGATAGGCAGACAGCCAGAGAGACAGCCAGACATACAAAGACAGACTGACAGAGAGAAAGAGATAGACAGACAGCCAGACAGAGAGACAGCCAGACATACAAAGACAGACGGACAGAGAGAAAGAGATAGACAGACAAAGACAGCCAGCCAGAGAGGCGACAAAGAGACAGTGCTTACTGTGTGTTTTCATCTGTGGGTTCGGAGTCCCAGGAGGCCCGGTTCATGGAGACCGCCTGTCCAGCCCTCCACTGCCCCAGGGGCAGGCAGTCGCCCACCACAAACATGTTCATCCCATAGTCCACATCCCCCCTCACCCTCATCCACACACGTACATCCGTCATGACGCCGCTGCTGCTCTCTTCACTCTTCCATCGATGTGCAACTGCAAAGTAGAAAGAAAAAAAAAATTAAAAATTAAAAATAAATTTTAAACGATTTTTGGAGGGTAAAGTGGTACGAAAATGGGAAGACCTAGCAATACCTGGGCTGCCTGTATTGCAGATGATCTTAGTGAAAAGGGGCATAAATAAGGAGGAAGCTCAAAACAGAGAGAGATGGAGAAGGCTCATCAATGTCAAACTTCCCCTGGTAGAAACATGACAAAAAAAGGAAGAAGAAGAAGAAAGTGGTAAGAAAATATTTATAAAAATCACGAATTCAAAACTTTTTTTAGTGGGAAGAACAAATGTAAATCTTGAATTAACGACTTTTCTAGTATCAGTGTGCAACTTGGAAGTGGAAAGAACATATTAAAAATCATGATTTCAAGACGTTTTCGTCAATGTCACAAATGTGTATCTGGGAAGGGAAACAATATCAATCACAAGCATAGATCTCTGATCTCGTTCCCTTCTAGGGAGAGATGCGTAGTGCCTGCTAGGGGTAAGGTTCCCCTGTGCTTGTAACTCTGCAGGACGTATGCCCTACTGGTCTCAGCCAACACATTCCAATTCATTTTTTGTACAGGATTCATGATAAGTATATTGATCACTTCACGTTTCCGTTATCCACCAGACACACATGAAGTACGGGATCTTTAACACGCATATTTGATCTTCTGCATACATGTGCATTTACAGAAAGGAAACTAAGGCAGATCTGCACTTTCAGCTGATCAGGGAGATCTTAAAAATCTCCAACCTTACTTCACAAGATGCTGCCGAGATTCAAACTGACTTCGACAACCCATGAGAATGAAGTCAAATAGCCTTAACCCCTCAGCTATAGCGCCCATTAATCATAGATATTAATTCTTCCATTGATGAGAAAACAAAAATTTAAAAACAAAAAACAAGAGAGGGATGGGGGAGGGGGGGGGCTCTTCCACAACACGGAACTTGGGCAGAAAGAAATCAGTCATAAATTACAAACACTCTAGCATATAATCCATTGACACGTCAACTCATAACTAGGTAGGACGTTAAAAAAATAATAAAATTCATGAATTACACAGACCCTTTCATCAACACATAACTGGGAAAGAGAAAACACATATGGACACAAATGATTGTCAAAATTGAAAAATCATATTGCATGCACACATGTGCAAGTGACTGGTGCTCAAAACACCTGACTTAAATTGCATTCTATATTGTCATGTCAGCACATGTTCACCATCAGGTGGGCTAGCACATGGTCCCACCATCAAAATGAATGAAAAGGAGGAGGTGTGAATTGTGCAACCATGGAAATGTGTGAAGCTGGCTACTTGAATAAAGTATGAATAGGTTCTGAAGGGCGAACCAGGTAAAAGAAAGGTGAACTCAAACTTGCTAGCCATAGCATAAATAACTAGTGTACCAGAGAGTTAGACAAGCACTCAACACACACACACACACACACACACACACACTGAGACAGGAAGAGCAGACCAGGCCTGGTCTTTTCACTGTTAGGATTTTTTTTTTTTTTTTTTTTTTTTTTGGGGGGGGGCCTGGTGTAAGAGCTGTAATCAGGCAATCTGTCCCCACCTCACAAAAAGTTCACCGGTACCTTTTTTCTTTTTTTTTGTAGTGGTCTTTCCCTGTTAGGATTTTTTTTTTTTTTTGGTCTGGTGTAAAAGGTCTCCTCTGAAAGACTTGACATTCATTTCAATTTGTCCTTCAAACTGGGGGAGAACAGGGCAAGGCTGGGAATCAAACCCCGAAATCTCACAGTTTAGTTGTTCGGCAGGTGAACATCTAAACCATCCTGCCACTTTCCTTCTTTTTGGGGTTCTGATTAGTGAATCAAACACCAGTCTGAAATAAGTCATATAATTTCCCCCATGGAGTTTCTGGGGGCCTGTCAGTATAAACAGCATCCCCACCTTTTGGAAATTCTGTTACTAGGAATTCCCTCTTTCCCATCCCACTCTTTGATGCTGCCTTGTCCCATTTCTTCCTGTCACCTTCTTCTTGTCTATTTTCTTCCTTCCTGGTCTGAATTTCCTGCCTTTTTTCCAGAAAGACTTAAAAGATAATTCTCTCCCACGCCGCAGTCAGATGCGCTGGGACTGGCTAGTCAGGCGCTTAACTGCAGCACAATGCATTTTCACCCATATGACAAGACAACAATATTTGCTGTCTGATCCATGATCGTTCGATGAAGAAGAAGTACTAGTAGTAATGTCATTGTGGAATAACTTATAGGACAGTGAGGATCACAGGATATTTTTTTCCAGATCCGTGAATGTGTATTACTGACCGTGAGTACTAATGTTTTGGCATGCTGATGTATGTTTTCTTACTGGACCTGTCAAAGAAATGGGGGTAGTCCTAAGAACTTGTAAAAGTGTTCAAGATTGAGAAAACGATATGAATGCATGTGAAGCCTGTGTTTGCATTGCGTGTGATTGAAGTGTGCTTACAAATGTTTACATGCACAAATATACTTACAAGTGCATGTAAGCATACACAGCATGCACACGCAAACACATAATTTACACACACACATGTAAAAATAATCAATATATGTACACACACACCCATACATGTATGCATTTGTGTGCACTGCACACACACATGCATGCATACACACACACATTACACAAGCATATATGCAAACATGCAAGCATGCATAAACACACAAAACACAAAAAACAAATCTCCTCCCACTCCTCTCTCTCTCTCTCTCTCTCCTCTCTCTCTCTCTCTCTCTCTCTCAGTCTCTCACTTCCTTAATCTGACTATCACAATAACCATCCTCTCTCTCCTCTTCTCTCTCTCTCTCTCTCTCTCTCTCTCTCTCTCTTCTCTCTCTCTCCAGCTCTCTCTCCATCACGTGCTAGCAGTCTAAAGTTGCATACACCATGAGGAAAAAAAAGGAAGAAGAGACATTATGACCTTGTTTTCCTGTTGCAGACCAGTTTGTTGTTAGATGTTGATTTTGGATTTGTACAGTTTTGTGGAAACTTCTCCACCTTGACGATTCCCAATGTAAAGGCTAACACAAAGCTTATGAAGAAAAAGGCTCTGAATTTATCCTGTAACCATGTTTTGGAACCCATGCCATGATGACAATAATTAAGTTCTCAGTTTACGATATTATGTGTTTTGTGCCCAGCCCCCCTCTCACTGTTCCCTTATGGCTTATGAATGGGCATCTTGCTTATAACAATAAACCTTTTTCATTGTCATTCTCTCTCTCTCTCTCTCCCAGTCTCGGTCACTCACACACACACACACACACACACTTTATCAATATATGCATATGGCCATACTGTGCATACACTGACCTAAACGTAATACAATCAATACTACACACACTGACACAGCCACATGCAAAATTTTTATTTCTATACCAGTGAAAAATATTCTTCAATTATTACTAAACACACAAAAGCACTGAGTGGTGGAAGATCTATACATGAGACAGCGAGGTATCCAACCAAATCGAGGTCAAGAGATCCGAGTGAAAAAGTGAAAGAGAAAGATTCACACCAGCAACCCTGAATAGCCCAGGAATAAGGCCAGTAAATAAAGAACACACGCACACACACAAGCACGCATGCATGCACCCATGCATGCACACACACACACCACACACACACACACACACCCAGTAGAAGAACACACACACACATACACACCACACACACACACACACATCACACCACACACCACACCACGACACACACACACACACACACACATCACACACACACACACAAGTTAAAAATTCCAGAGCAAGGAATGGTCTAAACTACTAACCTTCTTTTCAAAATAACGCCTCAAACTTCAGCCCTCAGTATTGAGTCTTATATATAGCAGACTCTCTTTTTTTTTTCCTGGAGCACACCGCTTCCATCCAGTTGTAACCACAACATGTAATTCTCATCTCATTGCCTTTCTGTGTTAGCTAGCAAATATTGATCTGGGCTCATGCCTGTTTAGAAAGCCAAATAAATTGTGTGTCCCTCAGATAAGACTATTTATAAACTGAGGCCCTATGGCCTATCCCCCTATGTCATGTGCAAATGCACACAGAACATCTCAAGTCAAGTCAAAAATTACTTTTAAAATCATCCCATGAAGGGCAATTTCAACACTGACAGGCACATGACTGAGAGGAATCATAATCTCGAAAAGGCGCAAGAAAGAGCTCTATGTTTTGTGTGTGTGCGTGCGGGTGTGGGTGGTGTGTGTGTGTGTATGAAGTCACAAAGTAAAACTTTTATTTTCAGATGCTACATTGAATAAGCAGTGCATTTTCTTTTTTTCATCAAGCCATCTATCTATAAAATAAAAAAATATATAAAAAGAGAGAGAGAGAGAGAGAGAGAGAGAGAGAGAGAGAGAGAGAGAGAGAGAGAGAGAGAGAGAGAGAGAGAAGATAATATATGCAGACACAGAATAAAAACCTAATCAATGGTAAACCATACAAATCAAACAAGAGAAAACAATAATACATACATACATAGAAATTTTTTTTAAAACACACACACAAAAACCTGAACAATGTTAAACCATAAGAAAAATTCTTCTGAGAATACATCCATCATAAAACAAACAAACAAAAAAAACCAAACCAAAACAAACAACAAAACAAAAAAGACACCACCAACTCCTCCCCCCCCCCCCCCCCCCCCCCCCCCCCCACACACACACAATACACATAAAAACCTCCAAACATACAAACTGAACAAAACAAACAAAAAAGATAAAACAACAAGAACAACCACAACAAGCAAAAAAACAAACACACACACACACATACGTACATAACAACAACAGCAACAATAACAAACATAAAGCAACAATAACAGAAAAAGAAAAAAAAAAGGGTGGCGCTGCTCTTGTGGTGACATGCTCTCCCCGAGGAGAGCAGCCCGAATTTCACACAGAGAAATCTGGTGACTTAAAGTGGTAAATAATAAATAAATAAATAAATAAACAACCAAAACTAATAAATCTTGAACAATATAGAGATAACAAAAGACAAAACAAAAAAAGCCCAAAATACCCCCCCCACAAAAAAAACCCACCCTAAAACAAAGGAAAACTCAAAACAAACAAAAAACGAAAACAAACCAGAACTCCACCCCCGCCACCACCAACAATAACAACACCCAAATGAATACAAACAGAGGAAACTGATGTATAGTTTCCTTTTAAATCATTTAAACACTTACACTATACATGTACACACCTCACCCATATCCCCTTCACCACATATACTCATATATATATATAAAGGAAAAACAAGAAACAACCCAAACAGACATAGGATTCAGAGCAAAAAAGTAAACACAAAGACATCCATTCCCTCCCTCTCTCCTGGTCATATACGCGCATGTACATGTATGTGCTTTTTTATTTAAGGCAAAACTATGTTAATCCTTCCATCAAAGGAACAAATTCAGGCAATATAAACCCGCCCACCAATTCTAACATCAGCAATAACAATTTAAGTCATCTAATACAATGAAAAAGAAAATAAACAGCGACAAAATAAAACAAACCAACATTATTTGGGGTAACACAAAAACAAAAGAAGCCCAAACAACATGAAAGTAAAAATCCAAAACCAAACCAAACAACCCCCCCCCCCCCCCCACCACACACACACACACCAGATCCAAACCATGTTGGGGTCTAATAAAATAAAATCAACCCATCTGTAGATCAATACTTATACATGTTCTCTATATAAATATAAAATTGGGTCATATCAGATTTTAATGACAAGAACAATGTCAGTGACACCTTAATCACTCCACCCCATGCACACATGCTACATGCAGCATCATATTGATTTTAATTCCTACAATAAACCCAATATATATACATGTTCAAGTGAAAGTTCAGGATGACGCGTAAGAGGATATAAATGTCTTAAGTTTACAAGTCGTGTTCTGAACTTTTATTCATGAAATATCTTTTTAGATGTGTTTCATACTGATATTTGCTTTTAATACATGTCAAATTTTGGGAGAGCTTATTCCATTGGTCACTGCCTGAATACAAGAGGCTCAATTTATATAGGTTATTTCTGGGTCTTCAAAATGTTAGCAAATGGTTGTGTCTATGTTGATTAATTTTGAAAGCTTTAGTAATCTTCGGAGGTGCATTTTGATTAACAACTTTTTACATAAACACAGCTTTATTGAATAAAAGTCGCTTTGAAATGTCAGGACATTATTGCTTATAATCTCAATTGTCAGGGTGCTTGTTTTTAACACAAGTTTTACTGCTCTTTTATATAAACGATGAATGAATTTCAAGTTCATTCCACTGCAGGTATACCAAATAGTTGACACATAGTCAATGATTGGTAAAATGATTATTTTTAAAGTGTTTTATTTTGGAAATTGAGGTAACCTGTGAGCTAGGCATTTACCTAGTGACATTATGTGATCAGTCCAAGTCATATTTTTGCCAATGGTAACACCTAATATTTTATGAGAGTCAACTTCTTCAACTATTCCGTTATCCAATAACAGAGGGTGAAACTTATCTTTCATTTTTTGCCGTTTCTGTCTTGCCAATACGTACTTTGTTTTTTGTGCATTTAAGGACACATGGTTTAATTGAGTCAATAATCAGTCTGTCAATACTGTATTGAAGTTTGCAAGTTAACCTGCAGGAGTCTGAATCACTACAAAAGAGAACGGTATCATCAGCAAACATTTCACAGCTACATTTAATAAAACAGGATAAATCATTTACATAGACTGAAAACAAGAGTGGTCCCAATACTGAGCCTTGTGGTACCCCATATCTAATGGGTAGTAGTTCTGATGTTTGATTATTTACAGATACAAGCTGCTGCCTAGTATTAGAAGATTTTCTAGTAGTTGGATAACTTCAGGTGGCAGTTTGTACAATTCTAATTTGCGCAATAACAAAGAATAGTTGATCACATCAAATGCTTTTCAAAGTCAACAAAAAGGAGGCCAGTAAACTTATTGTCATTTATTTTGTGTAAAAGACTGTCAATAAGCTGAGTTAGAGCAGTGTGACAGGAATAGTTTTTACGAAACCCTGATTGATCCTCATGCATTAGAGTAGATTGTTGTTTATAAAGTAAGAGTTTAGGGATGTTTGTATTGTTTTTTCGCCAAGCATTTGCCATCTTGAAACCCATATGGAGAACAAATGTGATCTCCACAACCACCAAGCTCAGGATCTTCAACTCCAATGTGAAGTCTATGGGTCAGAAACTTGGCAGGTCATCAACACCAGCTCCTCCAAGATCCAGACCTTCATCAAAGGATGTCTCCGGCAGATCCTTCATCTCAGATGGTTTGACAGAGTGCCAAGTACCGACCTGTGGATGAGGGCGAACCAACAGCCTATGGATGTCCAAGTAAGGCGGCGAAAGTGGCGTTGGGTCGGCCACACCCTACGGAAGGAGCCTTGCAACATCACCAGACAAGCGCTCGAGTGGAACCCGCAGGGGAAAAGGAAGAGAGGGCGCCCCAAACAGACCTGGAGGAGAAGCCTGGATAGTGAGCTGAGAGACTCCAGCCTGACATGGGAAGAGGCCAAGACCCTTGCCAGAGACAGGAGAAGGTGGAGGGACACTGTTGAGGCCCTATGCTCCACTAGGAGCTATAAGGACTAAGAAGAAGTATTGTTTTTTAATGGGTTTAGATACTACAGAGAGAATTGAAATTGGCCTGTAATTCGAAGAAAGAACAGTCGCCTGATGTATGGACTGGTATAACTTTTGCCTTTTTAAACTTGAGAGGAAAACACCTTTACTCATGATACACAAATTGTATACATGTCAGTATTTCAATAATAACTGAACTAGAGAGTTTTATAATCCGTCCATCTAACTTGTCTAGATCATACATTCTAGAATTCGTTTGTATTTTTATGCATTCTAAATATGCCAAAGACTGTCACTGGCTGGAGACTAAATGGAAATTTAATCTGTTAATATGTCTTTAATGAACTGCTGACTTTTTTATGTTTATTACATAATGTATTGATGGCTTTTCAGATCTGGTGAAAGTCACTAGTGGTAATTAACAACTGTTGAAAGTAATTACGCTTTGATCTGCGTTTGATGGAATTCACTTTATTCCTTTGTATCCTAAATTGTTCATTTGTACCACAGGTTTTCAGATAGTTTCTTAAGTTAATCTCACATTGGGTTTTCAGATAGTTTCTTAAGTTAATCTCAAATTCTATGTCTTTTGTTATCCATGGAGGTTTGGTTTTTTTCTTTAACTCTTTATTTAATAAAGGGAGCATGCTTGTCATGCACTGAGATAAATGTGTTAACCCAAAATTCAGCAGCTTCATTGGGGTCTCTGATTTGATAACATGTACATTATGTAATGGTGAATTCATCAGGTCTGAAAGAAAATTATCCTCACAGAAGTGTTTGAATCTTCGGTAATATATAGTTTTATGCCCAACTTTAGGAATTTGTATACAATGTTTAAACCAAGTACAGCAGACAGGATTATGATCGCTGCATCCACATGACGGAGCACATACTTCAGCTATATATTGTTTTGCATTAGACTATTAGTGTATATGATAAATTAAAGTTACTGAGTTATCTGTTATACATGTAGGTTTATCAATTAGTTGTTCCAGGCCAAGCATCATATAGTTGTGATTCCATTACGGTTTAGGTTTGAGTAAATCTATGTTAAAATCGCCAAGACTAATAGTTTCATAGTTTAAAGTGCAACTTCATCCATTAGAGAAATGACTATCAAACCAGTCAGTCGTTTCTGACAGATTTCTGTATAACAGTATATATATAATTTGAATCCTATTGATCAATAGTGGACTACTGTGCTTTAATTTTATTTCTACCCAAATTGATTCGATATCATACACATCAAAATTGTATAGCCTTTGACAGCATAATGAAGATGCAAAATATGTTAATAAGCCTGTAGTTTTTGGTTTGTAGGGATCTTGGCGAAATATTTGGTATCCTGGAATGTGCATGTCTCATTTGTCTGCATCCATTATAATCAAAGAAAGGTGGGATTCAGCAAAGCCAAACAAATGACACACATTCCCATCATTAAATAGTATGCTAGCAATGTCACCTTTTGACTGGGTGCATTGTTTATGTTAAGGTAGCCTACTCATAGACCATGTTTTATTGGACACTTGTCTGAGGTAAGAGACATGACATAAACGGTAATGGGAGGAGTGCAGTTAACAACACTGTGTTTGAACTTCAGGTTTAAGAGAGCTATCACACGACGAAAAAAAGGAAACAAAATAAACAGATGCAAAATTAAAAAACCCCAAACAAACACGTATTTGAAATATAAAGTAAAACTCTCACTAAGAAATACAAATATGATCTTATAATAACTGTTCCAAAATTAAGTAATTAACAAAATAAATGTATACACATACATACACTAATTCAGGATTATTATATCACAATGCAATATAAAATCCTATAACTTGTGTGTGTGTGGTGTGCGTGCATGCATGTTCTAAATAAAAAAGATATGAATAATAATTATGTGTGTGCATGTGCCTGTGTGTGTGTGCCTGTGTGTTATCACTTTTAAAAAATATGAATAATAATTATGTGTGCGTGCATGTGCCTGTGTGTGTTATAAATCCAAAAATATATGAATAATAATTATGCATAATTATATATATTAAACACACACACACATGCATGCACACACACACATATATCTATATCATCATAAGCCAAAAATAAGACACTTATTTGCATAAGCTCCCACACACACATGCACATGCGCATGCACACACACACACACACACACACACACTAAAAGATAAACAAACAGATGAATTATATCAGGTTACTTTATCATACTGATCAGTGATTATCACTCATTTTGATTTTTTCACCCTCTTGTGTCTGTGTCTGTGTCTATAATAATAATAATAATAATAATAATAATAATAATGTGTGGAATTTATATAGCGCTGAATCTTGTAAAGTAACAAATCAAAGCGCTCAGATGACTTTTTTTTTTTTTAATTGTGTATATTGAGGATAATGCAGTTTTGTAAATTTTGTCATCTGTTCCCACCGGCACACAATGGCCTACTCTTTCGAAAAGCGGAACAGGATTTAGCGTGTGCGCAAGATGTTCTGCATGTGTTCGCACACAGGGCCTCGGTTTATAGTCTCATCCGAAGGACTTTGACATTCAGTTCATTTTTTTGTCAAACTGGGAAGAAAGGGCGAGGCTGGGAATCGAACCCAGAACCTCACGGTTTACTTGTTGGCAGGCAAACATCTTAACCATCCTGCCACCTTCCTTCTAAGAGAATATAGATAAGATAGATGATAGTAGATGTGCGAGCACATGTGTGTGTGTATTGTGTGTGTGTGTGTGAGAGAGTGTGTGTGTATGTGTGTGTGTGTATACATTTGTAATTTATATGTGTGTGCTTGAGTGTTACTATTATTTATTCATCATTTATTTATTATTTTGTTCTTTTATTTCAAGGACAAAGGAATAATCACTCATGTGCTTTTTTGTATATATGTGTGTATGTGTTCTCATGCAGTCTGTGTGTGTGTGTATGTGCGTGTGTGTGTGTGCATGTACGTGTGTGCATGTGAGCATAACATGCGAGCTTGTGTATGGGTATGCAAACTGACATCAATTTACCCTAAAACAGAAGTCACTTGGAACCTATATTAGTTTTGATCTCAACGCATGTACTGATGCCAACTTTCCACCAAACTTGTCCCTTTACACAAGAATTTGTTATGTTTATCCATAATCCATCAGAACTGACAACACTGCACACAGAGACCACTTTGCCCACACACTGAAACCACTGCATGAAAATCATCCTTGTAAAAAAATAAATAAATAAATAACATTATTTTTCACCCTTCTATTATCCTGAGCCAAACTAAGGAGACCAGCGACCAGACACAATTCACTCAATTAATGTCAAGACAGGTGTAACTAACTAGTTGCCAAGACACATCTGACACACACATCAGCACAGCATAGCATTCTTGTAAAAGACTGTATGCATTTAGCATAAGTATTTCTAATGGAAAATTAAACAAAGGTTATTTTGCCAGAGTCTTGTTTTATTCACATTGTGTGCAAGTGCATACATGTGTACAGACTGTGCAAGGGAATTGCCCAGTCTTATACTATATAGTACAATGGCAACACACACACATGAATACGCACACAGGCTCCCGCACGCGCGCACACACACACACACACACATATATACACAAGCACATGATACACACACAAACGCATACACACAAACGCACGCAGCACACACACACACACACACACACACACCCCGAATTGCACTGTAAAGTAACAACGATCTTAAATTAAGAATAAACATTATTTTATTTATATTCAATATGCACACCAACCTTGCAAGTGTTCGGGAATATTTAGATCTCCAAAACCAATCTGAATGGATGACAATCATTAAAAAATTACATGTTCTGTTTGACACAAACCCTATACACATGCAGTTAAGTCTTTGATAATTGATTGCATCAGTGCCTCTCCCACCACTTTTCTATTGGTCATAAATCCTAAGCACACATTACTGAACAGGCCTTTGATCAAAGTTCCAATAAAAACCACTCTCCTGTGTTGACTATGCTAAATAGTATTGTCAGCTTTTATACACCTAAACATACCATAGCCTGGCTCCAAGCAAGCTGATAAATCTATTCAGTAACTTAGAGATGATCTATCTCCAGCAAAAACACATTGCACTAGGCTAACACTACAACATCAGCACCAACAGCCAGAAAGCATGGATCTGTGAAGCTCATGAAATGGGGATGGGAGAGGTGGGGATGGGAAGGGGAAAGGCACTTTGGGCTCACTTATGGTCAAGTTGCTGGACCACAGAGGAGGGTGCTCCTGCTTCACTCATGGTGGATGAGATGGAGGATCAGATGGGAGGAACAGGCTAGATTTGCTACACAGTACAGGCCCATTGGGGACGGGATAGCTCAGTGGTCGGAGCACTCGCTTTCCCCCAGCCAAGTTAAGCAGCGTCGAGCGTGTACCAGTTGATGGTGACCGTTGCGGCCTTGCTTCTAAGTCCCCAGTTCACAGCTTAAAGGTACCTGCCTCTTTAGGTCAGGAGTAAGCCGAGGAGGAAGGCGCCGCCTCAATATGCGCCTAAATGAGGTCTCTGACGCCTCGCCCTACGACTATGGTTATGGGTCTTCCTTTACCTTTTTACAGCCATTTGTAAAGGGTTAAGACCTTTATTGTCGCTGTAATAGCAGGTAGTGATAAAGTAGGGTTGCTGTACAAGGGATCCTCATGGTGCTGGCTGTTAGGCTAGGTACCTGTTGTAACAATGATGCTTTAAAGTTGAGATCGAGTGTATTTTTAAAGGGGGTGGGGTGGGGGTGGGGGTCTATCTATCTGGTTTGTATAATTATTAGTAATGATCGCAGAGCTCTGCAACAGCAAAGCTGACGTTGTAAATCTAGTTCCGTTAAATCATCCAACTAGTACTGTAAACACTATCATCAACACATTAGTCTACATTTCAGATTACAACTGTTAGAGTGGTTATCCTTACTGCTGCCACTAACGCGGGCTACGATGCAGATTGTGGATTAGGCCTAGCAAAAATGATTAGCGGATACGGTCTAGTAGCCTAGCCGTTTGTAAAGAGTCTGGAAACAGTATTATGAAACTCACATAGTAAAACTAACAACCTATCTTCAAGAGCTGAGCAAGCCAATCAACAGAAACATATAGGCCTAACTACCAAGCCCTACCTTATGCAAATCTTCCAGTTCAATCGCCAGATTAGAACATCACTTTACAATCAATGTAAGATCACACTTCAGTGCCTGACACATCACTAACCCGTTCACTCATGGAGTGTTGTTCAACTTGGCGTCTGCTGCGTAGCGAGGTTGTGTCAGGTTGATCTTAGGCTACGCATCAGCGGTTCTGCATAGTTACCGAAATCAGTCAAAATACAAAATACATCTTTCAACCCCCCCCCCCCCCCCCCCCCCCCCCCTCCCCCTCCCATCCTCCCCCCATATTGCCATATCAACAGAACTGCACTTCCAGACAGTCAAACAAATTTTAGCTGATATATATAATAAATGTTTATGCCACACATGAGCATAAGCCTGTCTGATACAAAAGAAAGTTGCCAGCACATTTTATTTTCTGGGAGTTAATTTGGGGTTGGGCTTTTTGTTTGTTTGGTGGGGGGTGGGGGGATTTGTTTGGTTGGGTTGTTGTTGTTTGTTTTGGGGGTTTTGTTGTTGTTTTTTTTGGGGGAGCTTGACAAAGTGTACTATAGTAGACCTATCTTTTTTCTTTCTTTAAATCCTGCTTAGTAAATCAGATTCATTAATTTTGATACTTATCACAGAAATCTGTCCCTCTGTTTGGAATTATTTTTATTAATTTGCTAGTGTGTGAAGTCAAAGCTATAACGGATTTTATCATATGAAGATTTTCCAGGTCTTAGAACTGGAAGAACAACAGAGGGCTTGAGAGCTTTTGCTCCAAAACTGTTGTAAGGCTCCAGCACTTTATCACTAAAACAACAACAACAACAACAACAAACAAACACACAAAAACCCTTATGCAGTAAATGGATGCAGTTTTTTTGGAAGCTTTTTCATAATCTCATTACAGACTGCCTAAAAGCACATGGAGCAGTTTTGTTACTGAGAGAGGTTATAGCAGAGTTTAATTCTTCCAGAGTAATATGAGAATTATTCATTTTCAAGTAAAAGATCTGAATAAAAATTTTTTTATGCAGTTGCCAAATTCCTGTTCCTTACTTTTTTCCAATTTGAAGTTAAACTCTCACATCTACTGTTTTTTTTACAAACAGATCTGCAAGGGTTTCTAATTTTGCTCTGCTTTCTGTGTTTTGTTGTGTGCCTGTGTGGCTTTTTGTTTTGGTTTGGTTTGGTTTTTGTTGTTGTTGTTGTTGTTGTGTTTTTTGGGGGGGGGTGGTCTTTTCTTTGTTTTTTTTAAAGTGTTTGAGATGTGCCATGTTATCTGTAAAAGTATCATTGACTAGGATTATGTGCACACAACTGGCAAACCTGGAGCCAGTTTAACAGCTTCGATCCCAGGGATCCGATCCGGGAGGCAAGAGTAGGCGTGGCCTATCTTAAGTGAAAGAAAAGAGGCTGTGCCTAGTGCTGCTTGTCACTTATGTGGTGTCAGCTCTGCCTCTGCTCCTTCAGTTCAATTTTTATTTTCTTAATTTAATCAACGCCGACAGCTACTTTTTTTTTCACTTAAAAGATTATAAAAGAGTGAAAACAATGGTTGTGATTTTACTCTGTGATAAATGTGAGTCTTACACTTTTCCCTCCTCACTTCCTGAACTGTTTCAATTCCAATAGCAGTAGACGTCTGGGCGTGGGCAGATTGGTTTGATTAAATTTAAGTCCCAGGGAGCTATCCATTTAGGGACTGTACTACAACCAACCACCACTATTATTCTTTCCCGTCTCTATGTACCCCTGTTTTAATGGGCTCGGAACACGCTAAGCCTATGGCCTATAACTTACTAGTTGCCAGTCAGAGTTTACCACAGGTTGATGTCAAAAATCGCAAGCAGGTGGCACAGGCTGCCATTTCGCATCTACCACAAAGCAAAGTGAGAGGCTGTATTTACCAGTGGCTTTTCCACTCATGGAATTCCACTTTACAGCTTAGTCTTTAGTGATCACTATGACTCTCTGACTAGGAGGCTTGACTCGCACAGTCCTTATGTGCTGCAGCCCTGGGGGCTGGTTGGCCTTTGGAGAGCATCTCCAACGCTGACTGTCCTTATGCCCACTTGGCCGAGAGAGTGGGGATGTGATGTGGGCAAGGCATCTCCACTATAATCAAATTTCTGCCCAGTTTCCAAAACAGCAGCTGCCTCCTCTGCTGTTTTGGAGGTCATCGTCGGACTATAGCCTGTGAGAAATTCGGGCGAAAATGTCTGTTATTCCTCAATGTTTACATCAGACCAAAAGTGGCTGCCACGAAGAAAGTGAACAAGATGAAATCATCATTGCCAACGCCGCTGTTGTTTTAATTGCACATAAACTGGATCTAAAGTTTGTAATGTGTAACAGTCCTTACTTTCTAAGTAACATTTTACCAATTAAGCTTTTTGTCTGGAAACTCAGGGAGTTCTCTTTTTCAACTCGATTGAAAACCTTCCAAGAATAACCCCAACAACGTGCGAAAGAAAAAGTGGGTCTAGTTGGAAATACTTTATCCTCTTTGAATACCAAGTTGTCGTCCTTGGCTACCTTGGAGAAGCAGCAGAATCCATCAATCCCTTGAAGCCTACTCAGCCTAACGCTTCATTACAGCAGAAAGAGCACAACAATTGTGTCCATGTGTTCATTTTAGCTGTAGCCATCCCCCCTCCCCCCTAAAAAAACAACAACAAACCAAACAACAACAACAACATGAAAAAAACTTTCAAAAAAACAAACAAAAAACCTAAGAGGAGGGGGCTCTTGGTCTTCATACAATATCTACTGTATAGGGCTATTATAAAACGTGACATGCAACATAACATTCCCATAAAAATTCAGTATTGTCTTTTCCCCTGGAACCAGGTGCTGTGTATGTCACTCATGGCAAACAGTGTTAGTTTTCATGGGTAAATTTCAGTGTGGTCACCAGCCGCTTGGGCCCAATGTTTAGCGCTTTTGGTTACGGACTGTAACGTCGCGGGTTCAAATCCCACAAGAGTCATGGGGATTTTTTCGGACTCCAATGGACTCCTACCCAGACTGAGTTTGCTGTGGCCTCATTGGGAAAACTGGGATCACACAGCTGATCTTCATCCACATTATAGATGCAACTTTTGAGAGTGTTGCTCAAATTACCTGACCAACATTGCAGGTGTCTGTATCTCTCGGGTCTGGCTGAAGCCTGGATGTATTATGACAATACAAAGGATAATTGTATCAAAGATACCCCAAAGATCGCCAGCAAACAGCATTAACGTGTTAACATTTTTATTGAGTGGGCTTCATAGGCTATCACTGGCCTGGCCTGGCTCGAGTTCCAGCTCCTGAATAAGCACTTTTCTGAGGGTCCATATTGACTAAGGTTTTCCGTTGTGGTCTCGTAAAGCAAGATACTTCATATTTCAAAAAATGTCTATGCACTCACAAGAATACATGGATATTTTTGTGGCCTACAAAAAAACTGTCATCTAAAGATGAAAACAGAGAGAGGTAGAAAATATGATGAAAATAATTGTAACCCCTACCCCTAAACCCCCCCCCCACCCCCCACCCCACCCCATAAAAAACACCACCACCAAAACAAAACCAAAACAAAGTCAAAAATAAAAAGCAAATCCGTTATACCCATAGAAGGAAATAAACAAGAAAATCTTGGGATCCTTTCAAAATGAGATAGGTAAGTGAGTACGCAGCCAAGTGGCAGTCTTATCTGGATAATGATAACAACCCATGCATTGCTGGACACAAGATAATGATAATAACCCCAAGCATTGCCAGACTCTGGATATTGACAATTAATAATGATAATAACCCCAAGCATTGCCAGACACTGGATATTGACAGTGAATAATGATTTTTAAAAAACCCAAGCATTGCCAGACTCTGGATATTGACAATGAATAATGATAATAACCCAAGCATTGCCAGACTCTGGATATTGACAATGAATAATGATAATAACCCAAGTAAGGAGAAAAGATCCAAGCATTGCAAGACACTGGATGATGATGATATGGATAATGGTAATAACCTAAGCATTGCTAGACATTGAATAATGATAATACTTGAATGCATTTTCACAGCAGGGAAAAACGTAGCATCACACCTTTCTCTGAAGCAGGCTACACAAAAGATAGATCAGTTATGATTATCTGATTAAGATTGGATCCAATTTTTAAAAAAAAGTTTGCCAGAAGAAAACAAAACATACAGGCAACTTTCTTTAATGTAAAGAAAAGAACAAAAAGAAAAGAAAGAAAAAGAAAAGAAAAAAGCAGTGACTAAGTCTGGCGTGAAAAGTTTATATAAACTAAGATGAACTTCTTTTTTTAAAAACTAAGATGAACTTGGCTTTCCTATAATAATGTTTAATTCTTTTACAGGATTATTAAATAGTGGGCCCATTTCACAGGAAGGTAGGGAATTGTAATAACTATTCGAACTTAAGGTCTCTTTATTTTGGAATCCCATAGGGTCTGTTACAGCTGCAATGCTGTTTAATATTCTGACCTACAATCTAAGTTATTATCCCCAAAAATTGAAGTTGTGCAGTAGGCAGATGGTATCTGCAAGTGGATGAAAGTAATTCTCAAAAAGAGCACTCCTTGTATGTCTATGAAAACCTGTATTAAACTGAACTTGACAAAGAAAATGCGTGTAAATATGTTTGAACATAGGCCTGGATTATCTTTTTCTTCGGGAGAAAAACCCACCATATTATGCTCTTTAATTCGTGAAATAATATAGAACTCCTTCCAGTTTTTACGTGAAATGGATGTATAACTGAAACATTTATAAACAATTTGGGAAATTTATAGGGTTAGGCTAATCTTGCATCAAAGGCCAGAATAAGTTTGAACTTTATGAAGCTTTTAGGCAAACCTAAGGGTAAGGATATTCATACACTTTTACATATCATAGCAACACACACACACACACACACACACACACACACACACCACACACACACACACACCAGATTTTCAATATTTAATTCTTTTAGGCCTAACCCCTTTTGTGTTATGGAGAATTACAAACTTACTCAGCAGGAGAAATTAAAACCTAACAGCAATTGCCATTATTTACACACACACACACACACACACACAGCTGCTAAATATTTGGCACTAATCGGGATCTGTGGATTGACGGAATTAAATTAAACCGGAAGCTCAGCTTCAGAAAGCACGTCTGGTAGGAAGCAGGCGGGTTTTGAACTGAGTTGATCGACAGAAAATATTGCACAAATGGCTGAGGGCGAACCACCTGAGAGGGATGTCAAGGTAATAAATAAAGCTATCAATTATTGTGTTCTTGTCACCAAGAAAGATCGTTGTAGTCGACGCCTGAAGCTGTAGACAGCTTGAAATTAGATCGACGGAACTATGTCTCGTGCATGGTACTGCTGGGTTTTTTACTTTCAGTTCACAAACGAAATTTCCTTGTTGATTTCTAAACTGAAAAATAGAGCCTGTAATCCAGATCAAGATGTCGGTTTTTCAGTCTGTGTTACAAAGTCAAATCTGATGTGAAATATAGGAAATCGAGCAGACATTCTGGAGATGAGAATACACATTTTGGCAGTGGGTGGACTGTCATACCTAGTCACGGTAGTGTCGAAATTACTTATTATAAGTTATGATATATAGTGAACTACCCAATAGCTTTTAAAAAAAAAAACTTGAACCAGCTTGTGCTGGTTTTTTCTAGTTTTGTTGCGTTGTTCATGCACAGGCCCCACAAGGGAATGTCAGGTTTATGTAAAACAACATAGTTTGTTAGAGTTTGTTAGACTTGGATCTGGGCTAGTCTAATTCTGCTGAAAAGTTTGTTAGAGTTTGTTAGACTTGGATCTGGCGCTAGTCTAATTCTGCTGAAAGTGAAAATAGGAAAGACAGAAGGTGACAGTCTCATTTGGCAGTTTTGCTTAAAAAAACAACATACTGTTACATTGTTAACCCTTTCATTTGTAAATGCATTTCATTTGTATGTGTGGCTACTGCACTTTTTCCCCATATTCCTAAAAAGCTTTTTCCCTTTGAAGGACTTTATTCCTGAGATTTTAGAAGAGTATATAAAATTCTGAAAATTATTCAAGGTTCTTAGTTTCATTTGAATTAAAGTGAAATGACAGCAAAATCTAACATTAATACAAATAATAGCCCCAAGTTTCATGCACTGTTGTGTTATAAAATAAGTGATTGCAGTACTTACTAACTTATGTTTGTGCAGTTTGGACATAGTTATTACTACAACATTTAAAAAAAGATGCATGCACATAGGAGGTGTCTTGTTTACTACAGTTTAAACACTATCCCTGAAGCCAGAATCTGAGAATGT
Organism: Rapana venosa; assembly: GCA_028751875.1. NCBI lineage: Eukaryota > Metazoa > Mollusca > Gastropoda > Neogastropoda > Muricidae > Rapana > Rapana venosa. The sequence continues at coordinate 12,603,721 of CM054167.1, read as the reverse complement.
GGCTATGTAAATGGTGGGGAGAAAAATGGTTATATATGCAAAAATCTCTAAAAACAAAATCTGTCACACTCACAGTGCCAGTTGGGTTGCTGTACTTAAAAAAAATTGTGTGTGTGTGTGTGTTTGGGGGGGGGGGGGGGAGAGTAATTGATGGGGATCTTAGATGATCATTCTGTTACTGTTAGCAGAAGTCCTATTCATGAAACAATAACATTTAGATTATTTAAGTCAATGGAATTGAGGTTCATTGAAAGAAGAGAGAGACAGAGAGACAGATGTCACAGAGAGAGAACACAGTACACCAAACATGAAGCAAATCTATTACAGCAGGCCACCAGACACATTGCAAGCAATCTCCCACTCCTGTCCCCCCCTTCCCATCCTTCTCTCATGAATACACATTACACATATAATTATGTATATATATAAAAAATATATAAATATATATATATATATATATGATCGGTGGTCTAGAGGTAACGCGCCTGTCTAGAAAGCGAAAAGTCAGGGTCTGAAGTGTGCGGCGGTTCGTACCCCGTTTGGACCGGAAATTTTCCCCCCATCCATTAGACCATGAGTGGTGGTCTGGGCGCTAGTCTTTCGGATGAGACGATAAACTGAGGTCCCGTGTGTTACACGTAATTATTTAGCGCACATAAAAAAAACCACGGCAACAAGAGAGTTGTCCCTGGCAAAATTCTTAGAAAAAAACCACTCTGATAGGGAAACAAATACAGCTGCAGAAAAAAAAAAAAAAGGTGAAAGGGTGGCGCAGCGCTAAGTGGCGACGCGTTCTCCCGCTCTCCCCAGGGAGAGCAGCCCGAATTTCACGGAGAGAAATCTGCCGTGACTTAAAGTGGTATGAAATAAAATCTGAGCGCTTTGATTTGTTGCTTTACAAGATTCAGCGCTATATAAATTCCATACATTATTATTATTATTATATCAATTTCATCATTGAACTATGTCAATTATCTGTCTGTCCGTCTGTCTTGTCTGTCTATCGTAGCATCTCTCTATGATATCTATCTGCCTGCCTGCCTGCCTGCCTGCCTGCCTGCCTGCCTGCCTGCCTGCCTACCTGCCTGCCTGTCTGTCTGTCCGTCTCTATCTGTCTAGACTATCTATATTATAATACTGTCTTGTGATGTACAGTGTTCTTCTGTTGCACCTTGCAGGACTTTGAGTTCCGGCAGTTGGTGAAATGTCGCGTGTACCCATCGCCCAGTGGTCCACTGCCGGCAAAACGCTTGCACCTGTTGGCTGTGTCCTCCAAGTTCGACCTCATCTTCACTGCCTGCAACAATGGTAACATCGATGAACTGACACTGGTGGTAGTGATGATGGTGATGACAACGACGACTGTTGATGATGATGACGACGGCAGCAATGTTGTGATGACAATGATGATGATGGTGGTGGTTGTTGTACTTTGTAAAAGTAGTGGTGGAAGTGGCCATCGTGTTGGTGACGACAATGATGATGAAGATGATGACTTTGGTGGTGATGATAAAGATAATACAGAAGGAGAAAGTGGTTGTACTTTGTAAAAGTAGTGGTGGAAGTGGCCATCGTGTTGGTGATGACAATGATGATGAAGATGATGACTTTGGTGGTGATGATAAAGATAATACAGAAGGAGAAGACGGCATTGATAACTACTACCATTATTTTGATGATGAAGATTATGATGAAAATAAGGATGATAATGATCTTTGTGATGGTTTAAAGATGTGAATACATGAGTGATTTAGGTGCTGTATTATTATTATTTTTTTGGGGGGGTGGGGGGTAGCAAACTTGGTATGCAGTAATTTTCTATCAGTTTATGAATTTTGGCATCCACATGCATGCACAGGATTCATAAATGCATCATACTTCCTGACAGTGGTATAAAAGAATATTATACAGTGTACATAAACATGCATGTGCGTGCATGTACACACACACACATCTATTCCTCATTTCAGCCTTTTTTTCCCTTTTTTTTTTTTTAGGGCAAACAAGCCACAACTGCTCACCTAGAGAGACTCTCAATAGAAATGCTACATTATCATAATAACCATTAAAAATCCGTTTCAGAACTGAAAGTTCTACAACTGAAAGAGATATGCCAGTGTGATGGGGCAACAGAGGCAAGGGAGAGAAACACAACTGTCATCGATGTACCATGTTGCCGGCAGATGATGGTGAGCAGTTTTATCGTCCATGTGGCTGTCAGCAGTGATGACATGACGTTGGCAGTTGTGACTGATGATGACGCCAGTTTGACCCTGCTGCTGTTTGACATTCCGGCTCTGGCTGGTCAGGTTAGTGGTCATTTTAGATATATGTGTGTGTGTGTGACTGTGTGTGTGTATGTGTGTGTGTTTGTGTGTGTGTGTGTGACTGTGTGTGTGTGACTGTGTGTGTGTGTGTATGTGTGTGTTTGTGTGTGTGTGTGTGTGTTTGTGTGTGTGACTGTGTGTGTGTGTGTGTGACTGTGTGTGTGTGACTGTGTGTGTGTGTGTGACTGTGTGTGTGTGTGACTGTGTGTGTGACTGTGTGTGTGTGTGTGTGTGACTGTGTGTGACTGTGTGTGTGTGTGACTGTGTGTGTGTGTGTGTGACTCTGTGTGTGTGTGTATGACTCTGTGTGTGTGTGTGTGTGTGTGTGTTATGGCAGGGGTTATGGCTTAAAAAGTATATAGGCTAGTAACCCAGAAACTATTCAAACTGTAGAGTAGAGATGAGAGTGTATACTATCATCATATATAACCAGGTCTTATTAGCCCTTCAGTTAAAACAGAATTTATATAATTTCAATCCCACAAAATACAGAGAAGAATACTTTACATCTTTAAGCTGAAGTACTGATGACTATCAAACTAAAATACAGTGAATGTTTTTTTTTTATGATAAAAAAGCACTTACACAGGGAAACAGTAAAAGAGATTATAAAGGGAAAAAGGAGAAGGGTTAAAAAAATTTCTTCAGGCATAAATGTACTGATATCACACACATGTGAGTAATAGTGCGAACGCATGCAGAACATCTTGTGCACACGTTAAATCCTGTTCCGCTTTTCGAAAGAGTAGGCCATTGTGTGCCGGTGGAAACAGATGACAAAATTTACAAAACCGCATACACATGCATTTAAAAAAAAAAGTCATCTGAGCGCTTTGATTTGTTGCTTTACAAGATTCAGCGCTATATAAATTCCATACATTATTATTAAAAAAAAAGTTTTGAACAAGGTATTATTTATGTACACGTTCTGGATGTAAGAGTGAAAAACTGAAAAAAAATATCCATACATTCACATGGGAACTAAGGAGGCACCGTGGTCGAGTGGTTTAGACGGTCAACTCGTGATCCAGAGGTCGCGGGTTCGATCCCCGCTCGGCTCGGTGTTGTGTCCTTGGGAAAGACACTTTACTCCTATTTTCCTCACTCCACCCAGGTGTACAAGTGGGTACCAGCTCTGCTGGGGAAGTATCTGGCGACAGACTAGCGTCCTGTCACAGGGGTGGTGAAAAACCATCAGTTCGCTTAACGCTACAGAAACCGGGATAAGCTCCAGCTCTATGGGCCTTCTGGCTCGAAAGAACATACTTCACATGGGAACTAGGTTTTGG
>CM054167.1:12582605-12597605 GCA_028751875.1 Rapana venosa | reverse complement strand
TGAACAGATCATGGTGGGGAGGGGGGATGATGATGATGACAATGACGTCGACAATGATGATGATGATGACGATGACAATGACGTCGACAGTGATGATGATGATGACGATGATAATGACAATGATTGCAGTAAGCTGGAGCCCCAAAGGCACAGATCATGGTACGGAGGGGGGATGATGATGATGATGACGATGATGATGACAATGATGACGATGACGATGATAATGATTGGAGTAAGCTGGAGCCCCAAAAGCGAACAGATCATGGTAGGGAGGGGGGATGATTATGACGTTGACGATGACGATGATGACAATGACAATGACATCGACAATGATGACGACGACGATGATGATGATGACGATGATAATGACAATGATTGCAGTAAGCTGGATCCCCAAAGGCAAACAGATCATGGTGGGGAGGGAGGATGATGATGATGATGACGATGACGACGATAATGACAATGACATCGACAATGACGTCGATGATGATGATGATGATGTCAACGACAATGACGTCGATGATAATGACCATGCTTGCAGTAAGCTGGAGCCCCAAAGGCAAGCAGATCATGGTGGGGAGGGGGGACGGGTCCTGTACCCAGTATGACCATGACCTGAAGGCCAAGAAAGAATGGCCAGCCCCGCCAGTCCTGTCTGAACCCCATCAGGGTGAGTACAATAATAATAATAATAATGTATGGAATATTATATACGAGACGTGTGTGACTTGTGCTGTGATGTGGTGTGTGTGTGTTGTGGGATAATGTGTTGAGTAGTGGTGGGCATAGTTGTGGGGTGGGGGGTGTGTGTGTGGTGTGCGTTGCTGATGTGGTGGTGTGTGTTGTGTGGGTGGTGTGTGTTGTGTGTAAGTGGTGTGTATGTGTGTGTAGGTGAGGTATGTGTGTGGGTGGTGTGGGGGTGGTGTTGATGGTGGTGGTTGTGTGGCGGTGGTGTGGTGTGTGTGTGTGGTTGTTTTGTTGTGATTGTTGGTGTGGGTGTGTGTTGTTGGTGGTTTGTGTGTTGTTGTGTGTGTGTGTGTTGGGTGTGGTGTGTGTGTGTTGTGTGTGTGTGTGTGTGTGGTGTGTGTTGTGTGTGTGTGTGTGTGTGTGTATGGGGTGGGGGGTGGGGGGGTGTGTGTGGGGTGTTGTGTGGGTGTGTGTGTGTGTTGTGTGTGGTGTGTGTGTGTGTGTGGTGTGGTTGTGTGTGTGGTGTTGTGTTGTGGTTGTTTGTGTGTGTGTGTGTAAGGTGTGTGTGTTTTGTGTGGTGTGTGTGTGTTGTGGTGTGTGGGTTTGTGTGTGTGTGGGTTTGTTGTGTTTGTGGTGTGTGTGTGTTTGTGTGTGTGTGTGTGTGTGTGTGTGTGTTTTGTGTGTGTGTGTGTGTGTGTGTGTGTTGTGGTGTGTTGTTGGGTGGGGGGGGTTGGTGTGGTTTGTGTGTGTGTTGTGTGTTGTGGGTGTGTGTTTGTGTGTGTGTGTGTGTTTGTGTGTGTGTGTTTTGTGTGTGTGTGTGTTGTGTTGGGTGTGTGTTTGTGTGTGTGTTGTGTAATGGTGGGTGTGTTGTGTGTGTTGTTTGTGTGTGTGTTGTGTGTGTGGGTGTGGGTGTGTTGTGTTTGGGTGTTGTTGTGGTGTGTGTTTGTGTTTGTGTGGTGGTGTGTGTGTGTGTGTGTGGTTGTGTGTGTGTGTGTGTTGTGTGGTGTTGTGTGGTTGTGTTTGGTTTTTGTGTGTGTTTGTGTGTGTGTTGTGTGTGTTGTGGGTGTGTGATGTGGTTGTTTGTGTGTGTGTGTGTGTTGTGTTTGTGTGTGTTTGTGTGTGTTGTGGTGGTGTATGTGTTGTGTGTGTTGTGTTTGTGTGTGGTGGTGTGTGTGTGTGTTTGTGTGGTGTGTGGTGTTTGTGTGTGTTTGTGTTGTGGTTTTGTGAGTGTGTATGTGTTTGTGTTGTATGTGGTGTGTTTGTGTTGTGTGAGGGAGTCCGGTGCCTTTGCATCTGTGTGTGTTAGGTGTGTGTGTGTGTTTGATTTTTACATCTGTTCACTCTTAGTGATATTAGGGGAGGTGTGTGTGTGCGTGTCAAAGTCAAAGTCAAACTTTTGTTTTCAGATGGTACATTGAATAAGAAGTGCATTTGTTTTTTTTCATCAAGCCATCTATCTAAAGAAAAAAAAGATAATATATATGCAGACATAGAATAAAAAAACCTAATCAACGGTAAACCATACAAATCAAACAAGAAAAGACAATAACATATGCATACATGGAATTAAAAACAAAACAAAAATCCCTGAAAAATATTAAACCATACAATTCAAATAAATCAAAAATCTTGAAAATATATCCATCATAACATAATATACAAATCATAATATATCCATGCGTGTGTATGTGTGTGTGTGTCAAAGTCAAACTTATATTTCCGGATAGTACATTGAATAAGCAATGTATTCGCTTTTCCCATCAAGCCATTCATCTATATATGTATGTATATGTGTGTGTACCTGTGTCATTCTGTATATGTGTGTGTATGTGCATGTGTGTGTACGTGTGTGAATGCTTACTTATGTGTTGTGTTTATATGCTTAAGATTTATGTGTGTGTGCTTGCACACCTGTATTTCATGAAACCTAAATGTGTAAATTTGCGTTCCAGTGACGGACATGGTATGGATATCGACCTACACATACCTGGCATCATATCTACCTCTGTCTGCTGATGCCACTGTTCAGCCTATCATTATGATGACTATATCGTGTGTGAGTATATTCATTACAGGATAATGATAATGGCATAACACGCATGCACTCACACACACACACAAATACACACACACTCTCTCTCACTAAACAAAACAAAACAATTGGTCTGATTTAAAGGCACATGTTTGTAAGACCTGAAAATGGCAGCAGAACAGAAATGTTGAGAGAATTAGACAGCAAAAGTAAACAGTGAAACAACAACAAAGAATAGCCCCAAGCAAAACAATCCTCCACCCCCAAAACAACCCACTCTTTTTAGTTTTACTTTGTTCCAATCTGGCTGAAAGGATCCAGACATAGAGCAAGTAACTTGCATCAGTGAGCATGAAGGATGAAGTTGTGATGTGGTCTTCATTTGCCGGGATTATTTGAACAGTGGGTGGGGTGTGTTTGTGTGAGTGTGTGTGTGTGTGTGTGTGTGTGTATGTGTATGTGTGTGTGTGTGTGTGTGTGTTTTCAGAAAGAGGGAAGGACGGAATACATCAACTACTACGATGTCTGCTTTGGCAACGGAGAGGAACAGAAAGCCAAGTGCTTTTTCCAGCATCTCATGCAGTGGTGAGTAGTTGGATTGTAGCAGTACTCCATTGCTTTACTGCACTGTACTACACCACACTGCACTACACTGCACCACTCCACACCACACCATGCCACACTGCACTATACTGCACCACTCCACACCACTCCACACCACACTGCACTACACTGCACCACTCCACACCACACCATGCCACACTGCACTACACTGCACCACACCACACCATGCCACACTGCACTACACCACACCATGCCACACTACACCACTCCATGCCACACCACACCATGCCACACTGCACTACACCACGCCACACCGCACCATGCCACACCACACACACACCACACACCATGCCACACTGCACCTCACCCACCACCCACACACCAACAACCACCACCATGCCACACCACACCATGCCATGCCACACCATGCCACACAACACAACACCACACCGCACTACACCACACCACACCATGCCACACTACACCACACCACACCACACCATGCCACACTGCACTACACCACACCACACCACACCATGCCACACCACACCATGCCATGCCACACCATGCCACACTACACCACACCACACCACACCACACCATGCCACACTGCACCACACCTCACCATGCCACACCACACCATGCCACACTGCACTACACCACATCACACACCACACCATGCCACACCACACTACACCACACCGCACCACACCACACCATGCCACACTGCTGTTGGCAAACAAAGCTGTTGGCCATCCATCCAGTAAAGTTGTTCACCCAAGCAACTTTGGTGATTACTGTTTTGGTGAAAAATGTAGCAAAATCATGGTTTTCCTGTCAGGAAATAATAACAAGAAATGGAATTTTTAGATTGCCGAATCTTGTTAAGCAAACAAATCAAAGCGCTTGCATTCGAATTATTCACACACATGCGATAATCATCATGCGTCTGTTTGATCTCAACAATGACCCATGCTGCTGATGGAAAGGAAGAAGATTCTGGTGATGACGACCAGGGTTCAAAAGTAGGTCAGATTGACGTGGCAGAGCCTTCAACATGGCCTGGATCTGATGAAGCTGCTGATAAGGTGATGGGCAGATAAAAATGACAGGGAATGGGATCTGATACCTGTTACCTGTCCCCGTTGCCTCAGTTGACGGTAGGAGCTCCACAGAGGAACAAGATTCTTCGTGTCCTGGCATGTACTAGGAAGTAACGATGCAATATTTTTTTGTGCCTAGTAGCGTACTTTCATTAGATCAGTGGTCTAGAGGTAACGTGCTTGCCTAGAAAACGAAAAGTCTGGGTTGGAAGTGTGTGGTGGTTCGATCCCCATTTGGGGCCAGAACTTTACCCCCCCCATCCAATAGACTATGAGTGGTAGTCTGGGTGCTAGTCTTTCAGTGGAAACGAGAAACCGAGGTCCTGTGTGTTGCACAAAATTGTTTAGCGCACATAAAAGAATCCATGGCATCAAGAGAGTTGTCCCTCTGTAGAAAAAATCCACTATGATATGAAAACAAATACAGTTGCAGACAGGAAAAGAGAAAAAAAAAGGGTGGTGCTGCTCTTGTGGCGACACGCACTCCCTGGGAAGAGCAGCCCGAATTTCATGCAGAGAAATCTGCTGTGACTTAAAGTGGTATAAAATAAAAATAAAATAAAACTTTGTGCCTTTTCACATATTGTGACATTAGAAATGACAACGGGTGATTTCTGTAGTTTGCATGTATGTGCGTGTGTCACACATCTATCTCCAGTTTCCCTGTCTTGGGTGTAGAATGGATAGACATCCGAAATAATGGAGAAGTTATACCTTAAATGTGCTGCACATGTGTCTAAAATTGTGTTCATTTGTGACAAAGGAGGTGGACTAAAGGTTTCTGTTGTTATTGAATTACTGTTAAATGGTTTCTGATAAAACTCAAATCTCTTATTTTTCTTATTTCTGTCATCAGGGAACTGATAGTCACCTCGTCATGTTCAGCAACAGAAACCGCCATCATTGCCAAGCACCTGGATGACAAGGTAAAGTGTGTTTTGTGCGCACAGGTATTGTGTTATAATGCTCTGTGTGTGTGTGTGTGTGTGGTGCGTGTGTGTGTGTGTGTGTGTGTGCGTGTGCATGCATTTGTGGGGGTGTGTGTGTGAGAGAGGGGTGGAGGAGAGGGAGAGATAGAGAGAGAGTGAATGGGTGCATACATATGAACAATTTGAATGCAAACACTTTAGTTTGTTTGCTTTACAATATTCAGAGCTACATAAAGTCCATATACTACTACTATTATCATTAGTATTAGTAGTAGTATGATCATGCTTATTATTATTAGTATGATGATGATGATGATTATCATCATTATTGTTATCATCATCATCATCATCATCATCATTATTATCATCACAGACACGGTGGGAACACTGGAACCTGGAGGACTCGAGTCGTGCAGAGCTGCCAGTGACGGAGAACCAGATAGACTCTTACCCTGTGGGCATGGGGGTGACCTTCTCCTCACAGCACGTCCTGCAGCTGGGTAAGCCACCCACCCACCCACCCAAAGCCACCCACCACCCACCCACCCAAAGCCACCCACCCACCCACCAAAGCCACCCACCCACCCACCCAAAGCCACCCACACAACCACAAAGCCAACCAAGGCCACCCACCCACCCAAAGCCACCCACACACCCAAAGCCACCCACACACCCACAGCCACCCACCCAAAGCCACCCCACACACCACACCCAAAGCCACCCACCCACCCACCCACCCGAAGCCACCCACACACCCACACACCCAAAGCCACACACCCACCCAAAGCCACACACCCACCCACCCAAAGCCACACACCCACCCACCCAAAGCCACACACACACACCCCACCCAAAGCCACACACCACCACCCAAAGCCACCCACCCACCCAAAGCCACACACCACCCACCCAAAGCCACCACACACCCACCACCCAAAGCCACCCACACCCACCCACCCAACCACCAAGCCACCCCACACCACCCAACCACACACCCACCCACCCAACCACCCAAAGCCACCCACACACCCACCCACCTACCCACCCAAAGCCACCCACCCACTCCTTTAACTCGACACACAACAGCAAATTTTTTTAAAGTAAACATTGATTTTGGGGATTTTTTATCAACGCCAATATGGCAGGTGCTGATTTTGAAATTTGTTTCTTCCACAAAGCGTTCTTTTGATTCTGACACAGAAGATGAATTTAAAGGCTTCACACAAACTGAAATCGATGGTGAAGTGATGGTAGGTGATCTAGTGACAATGATAGCGTTTCAAGTGAGAGTTGTGATGATCGCAAAAATGGATGTTTTAAGTGGCCGTGAACATTTGTCACTGACTGATGTCGTGGAAATGTTTGGTGCAAAGGAGATGCTTGATTGTGTTTATGAGTGAGAACCTGTTTTGTTTATTTATGACACAAAAGATTAGCACTTTGTTCGTGACTGAGGTACCACAGTCTGGCAGACTGTGCTCTAGAACTGCACTCCCAATGTATAAAAGCAAGTCTACTACACATTTGTGGGTTTTGTTTCTGTGTTCATGTTTGGTTGTTTTTTCAAGATTTTGCTCTAGTTGTGCTCTAGAACTGCACTCAGATGTATAAAAGCAAGTCAACACATTGGTGGTTTTTGTTTTTGTATTTATGGGTTGTTGTTTTTTCAATGTCAAAACATACATGCAGACCATAATGCCTTATAAGAAAGAAACGTTATTTTTGAATTTATGGGTTGGTTTTTTTCAATGTCAAAACATGCATGCAGACCATAATGGGTTATAAGAAAGAAACTTTATTTTTGTATTTATGGGTTGTTTGTTTTCAATGTCAAAACATGCATGCAGATCGTAACGCCTTCTAAGAAAAAAAAATCCTCATCCATTCCTTTATTGATAACAAAAAAATCAAGTCTCTATATATAAAACACATCCACAGCTACAACAGTTCTATATATGTTAGTCCATCATGTTCAACGATAACCTCTAAAACGGCAGAGCAGGCAGCTGTTCTAAACAGCAGGTAGATACTCATATTTTTTTGTTCACAGGCTAAAGAATGCAGGGACAAAGGCAGCACCCCCCAAAAAAAACAACAACACAACAACAACAAAAAACCCGAACAAAACCCAACAAACCAAAACAAAACAAGAAAATAATACAGTGTGCTAAAAGGTTAATGTAAAATACAGGTTGTTACGCTAAAAGCTCGTCGTGGATGAAGCCAACGTAGCGTTTTAAAACGTAACCTTGTTAACGTAGACCCGGGCACTTTGCTGACATCAATAACTGACGCAGCTTTTTGACAGTTGTGAAGGCACGTTGCATCTCTCTCTCTCTTTATTCTGTTTTTTGTTCTCTCTCTGTGTCCAGGTGACAGCAAAACTCACCCACCGTGCCCCATTCTACTGCTGCTGTCAACGGACGGGGTGCTGGTTCCATTCCACATGGCCTACTTCCACCCCCAGGCCCCCTCCCTCACCACCCCCCCTCAGCCCCTTCCAGCCCCCACAGCACGATCTGCTCAGTCTGCATCTGGTGGTGGGTTGATGGATTGATTGTGTGTGTGAGTGTGTGTGAGTGTGTGTGTTTGAGTGTGTGAATGTGTGTGAGTGTGGGTGGGGGGGGTTGATCGATTGATTGATTGAGTGTGTGTGTGCGTGTGCGTGTGTGTGTGTGTGTGTGTGTGTGTGTGGGTTGATTGATTGATTGATTGATTGTGTGTGTGATGTGTGTGTGTGTGAGTGTGTGTGTGTGCATGTGTGTGGATAGTGTGTGCGTGTGTGTGTGTGAATGTGTGTGTGTGTTTGTGGATATGTGTGTGTGGATAGTGTGTGTGTGTGTGTGATGGGTCAGAAGATATAGATGAGAGTGTGGATGCATGGGTGTCAGTGTGTGTCAGTAGGTATAAATGTCAGTATGGCTGCCAGTGTGTGCATGTGCGTAAGTTGCGTGTATGTGTGCATGTTCCTGCATACATGCATGGATGTGTTACATGCGTATACAAAGTTTGGAGTGTGGAGGTCTTATGTGCTTTATAAATCATAGATTCATTCATTCTTGTATCTATCTATGGAATGATGGAATACAATGGAAGGAGATAGTTTAGAAAAATTTTAACTGAAGTGTGTGTGTGTGTGTGTGTGTGCGTGCGCATGCGTGTGCATGTTCTTCAGGCCTAGGAAACCTAACAGCAGCTGCAGCACCCCTTTCCATACCTTCCGCCTCACCCTCTGCCGCTCCGTCACAATCATCCGTGCCCATGCTGGCCGGTCTGCTTTCCTCCCCTGCCTCGTCTGCCGCCACAACAGGTGGCGGCACCACCTTCGGCTTGGCTCCTCTAGGGGCAGGCAAGTCTCTGTTCGGTGGCCAGCTGGCAGCCTCGGCCGCTCCAGGAGGTCTTTTGGGTCAGCCGGTGTCTTCCGCCACTCCCAGCTTCCCCTTTGCCTCACCAGAGGGCAGTAGCGGCGCTGCGTTAGGAGCTACTGCTAGCGCGAAGCCGACGTTTGGGTTTGGTCTGGCCAAGACAGAGGCCAGTACAGCGGCGCCTGTGGCGTCTGGTGGTGGTGGTGGTTTTGGGGGAGGAGGTGGTGGACAGAGTCTGTTTGGAGCCTTCAGCGCTGCGGGTTCAGGAGGAGGTGTTGGAGGGGTGAAGCCTCTGCCCTTCATGGCCCCTGCCGGTAAGTCTCTTTGTACAGCGAGGAGGTCTGTGTTCTTTAGCGGGTATTCAGCAGATAACCTGTGTTCTTTTCAACTGTAGACAGCAGGAAGCCTTTGTTCTTTAGGCCTGATAGGCCTTGTCTTTTACAGCAAGTAAGGGCTTTTTGGGTGTTTTTTTCATGTCAAAATTTTAGTAAAAGGTAAAGGAGTCCCATAACCTATAAGGTCGTAGGGGAGCGAGGCGTCAGAGACCTCACTTCTCTAGGGCCAGCATATTGAGGGCGGCGCCCATCTCCTCTCCCTCGCTGCTTTACCTTCCCTGACCCTAAAGAGGGCAGGTACCCATTTACAGCTGGGTGAACTGGGGGAACTGTACTGAAGCCAAGGCACGCAAACAGTCACCCATCCAACTGGTAACCACGCTCGACGCTGCTTAACTTGGCTGGGGGAAAGCGAGTGCTCCGACCACTGAGCTATCCCGTCCCTAGTACTACTTAACAAAAAAGAATGACAATGTCACAGTGACACATTTTATTACAAGATATTGAAATAGTTTAGGAGGCCATAGAACGTTACAGAAAAGACCAAATGTAGACAACCCTGAACGAAGCAGACCAACAGACAACTCCCATTGGATCGCAGCAGATGATTGAAGAAGAGCCGTGAAGCTAAAGTAAGAAAGCGCCCCAGGAACAGAAAATCAGAACAGAGGAAAAAGGAAGAACGAGGCAAGGAAAGGAAACTACAAGCAACAGAGAAAGAGAGAGAGAGAGAGAATAATGCATGCTCAATTATTCATGTCCATCACAATAGCAGTAGGAAAACAAAAAATTCCCTATTCAGTATCCCTGAGACTATGCATGTGATTATATCACTTCGTAGTTGCTGACAGGAACAACTGAAATCGGATCTAAAAAAAAAAAAAAGTTTAGGAGACACAGGTGAGACAGGAGAGGGACAAGGGGAGAATTGTACATTGTTAGATTGTTGTTAGATTCTCAAAACAGATGCACAGACAGATAGACTGACGAACAGACAAACAGTTAAACAAATCGTTGTAACAAATGTTTTGGGGCATGGAGCTTAGATGTTTTTTGGTTTTTGTTTTGCTGCCTCATCTTCTGTGATGTTCCTGTGTTATGCCGCTCATGTCAGTCTCATTTCCAGCCATACCCAGACTTGCCATGTTGCATCCTCAGGGTTAGAAGTCCACAGGGAGCTTATTAATGTCAGGCCGCTATGGCATCACCAGCCAGAGGGGGCCCTGCACTGCTTCTGGATCAGTTTAGTGGTGTTCAGTGGTGCTTGTTCTGAGCTAACATACACAGGACACCACCAACTAAGCCCCTACTGATGTATTGTGTATCACTGTCTCTGCAGATTTTTCTATGTGAAATTCAGGCTACTCTTCCTGGTGAGAGTGCATTGACACAAGAAATGCACGACCTTGTTTCTCTGTTTTGTTTTTAATTTTAAAAAAATTTCCAGTCTGTAAATGTACCTATTTCCCAATAACTAAAGCTTTTAGCTACAAAATTTTACTGCAAACATGTTTCTTTTTGCTGTGGGTTCTTTTAGTTGAACTAAATTTGTTGCACATGGAACCTTGGTTTATCTTGTCATCCAAAAGACTAGCACCCAGGCCACCACTCCAGATGTAATGGATGGGGGAAAGCTCAGATTCAAATTGATGAATCATGTAGCAGTTTTTGCTTCATTGAAGCTCAGACAGCAACTATTGTCATAGGAGCGAAAAAGCGTTGTGATGCCGTTAAGCTCCTGACAAGTCGGACCCAGCGCATCGGACTTCGGCATGGTAATGATTTAATAATAATAATAATAATAATGTATGGAATTTATATAGCGCTGAATCTTGTAAAGCAACATATTAAAGCGCTCAGATGACTTTAAAATATATTTTTTTAAAATATCGAGGATAATGGAATAAGCACTCATATGCTTTTTTACATCCAGTCCCCATGTGTATGCGGTTTTGTAAATTTTGTCATCTGTTCCCACCGGCACACAATGGCCTACTCTTTTGAAAAGCGAAACAGGATTTAACGTGTGCCTAAGATGTTCTGCATGCGTTCGCACACGAGGCCTCGGTTTATAGTCTCATCTGAAGGACTTTGACATTCAGTTCAGTTTGTCAAACTGGGAAGAAAGGGCGAGGCCTGGAATTGAACCCAGAACCTCACGGTTGACTTGTTGGCAGGCGAACGTCTTGACCATCCTGCCACCTCCCTTCCGCTGATGATGTGCAACATTCTGCGTCTTTCCAACAGGCACTAGCGGGGCAGGGGACACAGGAACCAAACCCCTGACACTATCAACACAATCGTCGGCCGACAAACCGTTGCTGTTAGGTTCTTTCCCTGGCAGTGGCTTGACCGCCTTGGCTTCTGCTGCTGCTGCTGCTGCTGCTACTGGTGGTGGTGGTGGTGGTGGTGGTGGTGGTAGTGGCCAGTTTTCCTTCAGTTTCAAACCTGCGGGGGCCACCACCACCACCACACTCACGTCCTCCTCCTTCCCTCCGCCTTCTGTCGGAGTGTCGTCTGCCACCGGAGCTTCGTCTGGTGGGTGTATTGCAGTCTGCTTCTTTTTCGTCGTCTTTTTTGGGGGGGGCTTGTGCTTCTTTTTTTTTTTTTTTTTTTTTGGCTGCCTCATCTTCTGTGACGTCCCCCGTCCTACTGTTCCCACGCCGCTCATTCCAATCTCCCCGCCACAGCCATACCCAGATTTGTTATGTCTCATCCTCAGGGTCGGAAGTCCACAGGGAGCCCATCACTATCAGGCCGCCGTGGGGCCACCAGCCAGAGGGGCCCTGCACTGCTGCTGGGTCACTTTGGTGGTGTTCAGTGGTGCCTGTTCTGAGCTAACATACGCAGGACACCACCTACTAAGCCCCCTACTAACGACAGTATTAGCTCAGTCGCGGAGCCAGACTGAGTGAGTTGCCCACCCGAGGTGGCAACCACCACAACGTCCCTCCAACGACCGTCCCCCACAAACCTCCAACCCCAAAGGCTTTGACACAAACTCACCACAGGCACAGAAGTGTTTGGGGAAACCGAATCTGAGGTCACCATAAGACCAGAGAAACCGGGACCACCGAATCAGAGGCAATTTTTTTAATTGCATGATGATCAATGACAATGAGGACGACGTAATGATGCTGCTGTGGAAGTGCATATGCTTTGAGACTACTTGACAGGGTTGTACTCTACGCTTACTATCATAATATATCCCGGCGTCAACCGGGCCCGAGAGATACAAACACCTGCAGTGTTGGTCAGGTAATTTGAGCAACACTCTCAAACTCGCATCCGTTAAGTGGATGAAGCTCGACTGTGTGGTCCCAGTCTTCCCACTGAGCCCACAGCACACTCACTCTGGGTAGGAGCCGGCCGGAGTCCGAAAAATCCCTATGACTCTTATGGGAGTCGAACCCGCGACCTTCCAGTCCGTAACCCAAGGCGCTAACCACTGCGCCATGGCGGCTGGTTTTGTGCTTCTTTTTTGTTGTTGTTCTTTTTCATGGTCCTTTCTTCGTCTTCTTCTTCTTCATCTTCTTTTCTTCTTCTTTTTCTTCTTCTTCTTCTTCTTCTTTTTCTTCTTCTCTTCTTTTTCATCGTCCTTTCTTCTTCTTCTTCATCGTCCTTTGTTGTTGTTCTTCTTCTGTTGCTCCTTCTGTTTCTCCTTTTCTTCTTTCACTTCTCCTTCTACCACTGCTTCTACTTCTTTTTCTTCTATTGTTCTAGTTTCTTCTTTTTCTTCTATTGTTCTAGCTCTTCTTTTTCTTCCTTTTCTTCTTCATCTTCTTCATACTTAAAAATTTTTTTTCTCCTTCTTTCTACTTCTTTTTTTACTTTTTTGTTTTCTTCGTATTTTCTTGTTCACCTTCTCCTTTTCCTCCTCCTTCATCTTTCCCTTCTTTTCCTCTTCCTCTTTCTTGTAAGGGTCAGAGCACTAGCTCTCCTCAAGCTAAGGTCAGGCAGCGTTGAGCGTGGTTGCCTTACAGACGGGTTACTGTTTGTGCACCTTGGCTTCAGCACCGTCTCCTAGTTCACCCAGCTGTAAATGGGTACCCGCCCTCTTTAGGGACAGGGAAAATATAAGCAGCGAGGGAGAGGAGATGGGCGCCACCCTCAAGATCCTGCCCCCCTAGAGAAGCTGAGGTCTCTGGCACCTTGTTCCCTAAAGACTGCATACGATATGGAAAACTTGTGCCGTTTTGGGGATTCAACATACGTGCAGGATTGTTTAGAAATGCAGCAAGCTTGGTTTTCTGAAGAGATCAGAGTCTGCATGAACGCTGGCTCTGAACAGAAAGCCTCTTCTAACCAGCTGTCTGTGATCGGGATTTCGAACCCGAGCAAACCCCGAAACTTTTAGGTGAAGTGTCAAGCCACCCTGCCTGTCCCATCAACAAGGCCCTGTGATGTGTGAACTGCGCATGCCTGTAGTGTGACTCTTTGCTGCGCGTTCTCTTGTCAGGTTTCTTGGCTCAGAGTCTGTCGTCCGTTCCTGCTGCGGTGTCCACATCTGCTGGAGTGACGCCGGCTGTTGCGACGTCGCCTGCTGCCGTGCCCACACCCGCAGCACCGTCTGCATCTCAGTCCACTGCAGCAACCCCTGCAGCTTCTTTTGCCACGCCTGCTGCTCCTGTGGCTTCATATGCAGCACCTGTGGCTTCTTTTCAAACTCCTGCGGCTTCTTTCCAAACTCCTGCGGCTGCTTTCCAAACACCCGCAGCACCTGCCGCCTCTTTTTCAACACCGGCGGCTTCTCAAAAGCCTGCGGCGTCTTTCCAGACACCGGCGGCTTCTTTTCAGACTCCTGCCGCACCTGTGGTTTCTTTTTCAACCTCGGCACCCTCCGTGGCTTCTTTCTCGACACCTGTGGTGGCAGGAGCCGTTTCCCAGAGATCGGGGTCCTTCAGCCTTGCGGAGAGGGCTGCTGCCAGAGGTGTGTGGGCCCTGTGTGTGTGTGTGTGTGAGTGTGAGTGTGTGTGTGTTGTGTGTGTGTGTTGTGTGTGTGTGTGTGTGTGTGTGTGTGTGTGTGTGTGTTGTGTGTGTGTGTTGTGTGTGTGAGTGTGTGTGTGAGTGGTGTGTGTTGTGTGTGTGTGTGTGTTGTGTGTGTGTGTAGTGTGTGTGTGTGTTGTGTGTGTGTGTGTTGTGTGTGTGGTGAGTGTGTGTGTGTTGGTGTGTGTGTTGTGTGTGTGTGTGTGTTGTGTGTGTGTGTGACGGATTCAGGGGTGACTATGATCATGTGACTTCTTCCTTAACTCCTCAAGGAGTCAGTCAGCTCTGCCCTGAAGTTTCCAGGCAGTGTGTCTAGGGCTAGGCTGAGCCCATCCCTCTCCAGGTGGCATGCTGGGTATGTTTGTGTCATCCCCCATCCTGCCGACCGTAACCGGTCTACTTTTCACAAAAAAGAGGGATGGGATTCTAGCCTGTGTTCAAAGTGTTCTGTTTGTGTTCATAAACGGGACGTGGGTTTATAGTCTCATCTGAAGGACTTTACATGGGTATGGAGTCAGTACGAGGGTCGACTCCAGAGAAAACATAAATTCCCTCAAATGGACTCCTTAAGGGAGATTTGAACCTGTTCCCTCAGTTAACTCTGGGATCACAACTTTGATACTGTGTCCACCAGGCCATCCCACCCACTACTGTTGTCTGAACACTGACCCTGCCAGCTCCTTGCAGGAGATCACTTACCCTAAGATACAATGAAGAAAAAATGCTGCAGACACGTGTCACGCAGCGCGCAAATCCAGCATAACTCAGTCAAGGTTCCAGGGTCAGATGCTAAAATTAGCATGCCCCTTCCTTTTATCAAGTCCAAGTGTGGTCAGTTCCTGCTGTAATTAGCACCAGCTGGACCCAACTGGGATGGGGTGGAATGGATAGCGGCTGAAAGTAGCTGAAAGTGGGGGAAACTGACAGCTGTGATCATGGTCACACTTTTTTTTGGGTTTTTTTGTGTTTTGGTATGGATTTGAAGATTGTTTGGATGTA
>CM054167.1:12515105-12580105 GCA_028751875.1 Rapana venosa | reverse complement strand
TCGTTTTGTGTTATACAGCTGTAAGTTTCCCTGTTGGGGGGCTGTTAGGTCTATAAATAAGGAGGAGGAAGCTTAAAACAGAGAGAGATGGAGAAGGCTCATCAATGTCAAACCTCCCCTGGGAGAAACATGACAAAAAAGGAAGAAGAAGAAGCTGTTAGTTTCCCGCCACTTGTCAGCTACTCTCAGCTGCTATCCATTCTGTTCCCATCTGGGACCAGCCAGTGCGAATTATAGCAGGAACTGACCGCACTTGACTTGGTACAAGGAAGGGGTTAAATTTAGCACTGGGCCCTTCACTGAGTTTCTGCTGGATTTGCGCGCTGTGGTTACATCAGACTTCTTGTCTGAAATTTTCCAAGGTTAGTGCATTGCCGTCATTGCACACCTGTGCCTGACCAACCTATAGGATCCACAGTATTCTTTTTTTTTTTTCATTATACATATTTTACTTCTTCAAAGGTGATTTTTGAAAAAAAATCAGTTTTTCACATGATAAAAATCAATACTTAGCTTTACACTTTTTTTCATTTTTTCTACTTTGAAAAGTCTGTTTAAGTTTTTCCCAGACAAAGAGTATGACAGATTGTGCTTTGTGTACGTTCAAATGCTAACTTGCACTGGATCTGCACGACTCTGGTTTTCGTCTCAGCCCAGTACTGTGATTATGTAAATTATCATTTTTCAAGGACGCACTGCTCTGCGTTATTTGAGTTTGCATCACATCCACCCTTCTGTCTTTAGACTCTGCTTGTTTCAGCCGTTCATTATCTTGCTGCTCCTTTTTCTGCTGAATTTTATATCCGTAAAAAGTCTTTGACTTTCATCCCTGACGGCCTCTGTGTGTGTGTGTTCAGGAACACTGTCGAGAGATGTACGACCTTAAGGGCTCCTGCCTCGACCTTTTCGCCATGGCGGAAGAGTGTCGGTGTCGGCAGGAAAGGAACCACGACGCCCAGTACCTGCGAGCCCTGCAGCAGCGAACCCTCGACCCGGCCACCGCCACACGCATGCGTCGCCTGCGACAGAACGCGCAGCAGATCGCACAGGCGTTGAATGACGCGGATGCTGTGTTGGATTCTCAGTGGGAAGCTCAGAGAGACAAGGAGAAGAAAACTAGGTGAGGAGGGAAGGGGGAGTGGGAGGGGGGGGGGCTCTTTGTTGAAGTGTTCTTGGTTGTCTTCTGCCGTGTGGAAACATGCATACACACATACAAATATTCATCTTCACTCACACACACACACACACACACACACACACACACACACACACACACACACACACACACACACACCACACACACCAGAATGAAGATATAGTTTTTTTCAGAAACACACACACACACACACACACACACACACACACACACACACACACACACCAGAATGAAGATAAAGTTGGGTGTTTTTTTTCAGAACTGTGTATTCTCTAAGGTTTCAGTTGTTGATTTGGATGTAAGAAGCTACGTGAAGAAATGAAAAGGGGCAAACGAGGTTGAAGTGGTGTGGTTTTTGTATATGATAAATGTAATTCTTGTTATGATTTGATATGTTGTGGATTGCTGTTTGTGTGTACTCAGATGTTTATCTATTGATGCATGTATGTGTGTGTTTGTGTGTGCTCAGATGTGTATGTATTGGTGCATTTGTGTGTGTGTTTGTGTGTATGTGTTGGTGTGTGCTCAGATGTATATCTATTGGTGCATGTGTGTGTGTGTGTGTGTGCTCAGATGTGTATGTATTGGTGCATTTGTGTGTGTGTTTGCGTGTATGTGTTGGTGTGTGCTCAGATGTGTATGTATTGGTGCATTTGTGTCTGTGTATGTGTGTGTTTTACTTATTTTTGATCTTAGCCCAAAGCCTGAGAAGCAGTTGTGTGCTCATGTGTGTGTGTTCATGTGTGTGTGTGCATTTTTTGTTTGCGTGTACTTACCTGTGTGCATCATTTTGTGCATCTGTGTGTGTGTGTGTGTGTTTGTATATATGCTCACGTGAAATTGTGTGTGTGTTTACACAGGGGTATGCGTATGTGTGTTCTGAATGTGAGCACGTCTGTGTTTGTGCATTTCAGCATGTGCACCTCACATGTGCTTAGTATACATGTCTGTGTATGCTTGTAAGTGTGTGCATCTTTGTGCTTTAAGTGTATTCATTGCACATACATGCACACTCATATGCACCAATATGTCAAATATTTTATTTCTAAATGGTACATTGAATAAGCAATACATTTGCTTTTTAAAATTTTTTTTTATCAATCTAGGAACAAAAACAACTTTAAACACAGTCTGTGTGCTGAAGTGTGTGTGTGTCTTTCTTTTTTTAAATATTAAAAAAATTTATTTTGTGTGTGTGTGTGTTTTTCTTTTCTCTGTGTGTGTGTGAAGGATCTACATCCCAAACTCGGACACGCTGTACCGGGCAATCCGCAGCAACCACAAAGTGTTGATGAGCGGCAAGAACGCCCTGGAGCGTGTGCAGGATCAGCTCAGGAGACTCCAGATGAAGACCTCCTCCACCTGGGACACCGTTCTCACTTACAGGTACTCTCTCTCTCTATCTCTTTCTCCCTCCCTCTCTTTTCTCTCCCTCTCTCTTTCTCCCTCTCTTTCTCTCTCTCTCTCTCTCTCTCTTTCTCCCTCTCTCTCCTTCTCTCTCTCTCTCCCACTCTCTTTCTCCCTCTCCCCCTCTCTCTCGCTCCCTCCTTCCCTCTCTCTCTTCCTCTCTTTCTCCCCCTCTCTTTCTCCCTCTCCACCTCTCTCCCCTCTCTCTCCTTCTCTTTCTCCCTCTCCCCCCTCTCTCCCCCCTCTCTCCCCTCCCTCTCTTTCCCTCTCTCTTTCTCCCTCTCTCTCTTTCTCCCTCTCTCTCTTTCTCCCTCTTCCCCCTCTCTCCCCCTCTCTTTCTCCCTTCCCTCCCTCTCTCTACCCCCTCCTCCCTCTCTCCCTCCCTCCCTCTCTCTGTGTCTCTGTCTCTCCCTCTCTCGCTCTCTCTGTCTCTCCCTCTTTCTCTCGCTCTCTCTTTCCATCCCTTCTTCCCTCTCCCTCCCTCTTGCTCTCTCCCTTCTCTCCCCCTCTTCCCTCCCTCCTCTCCCCCTTCCCACCCCCCCTCTCTCTCCCCCCTCTCTCTCTCCCCCCTCTCTCCCCCTCCTCCCTCCCCCCTCTCCCCTCTCCCTCCCCCCTCTCTCTCTTTCTCCCCCCTTTCTCTCCCCCCTCTCTCTCCTCCTCTCTCTCTCCTCCCTCTCTCCCCCTCTCTCTCCCTCTCTCCTCTCCCTCCTCTCCTCTCCTCCTCTCCCTCCTCTCCCTCCCCTCCCCCCCCCCCCCCTCCCCCCCCCCCCCCCCCCTCTCTCTCTCTCTCTCTCTCTCTCTGTGCGTTCTCTCTTCTCCCTTAATAACTCTCTGAGGAGTCGTTGGGACACAGCACTGAATTTTTCAGACCGTGTCTCACGCAGCACGCACATCCAGCATAACTGTCGGTCAAGGGTCCAGGGCTCTGTGCTAAAGTTATCCCACCCCTTCCTTTTACATAAAAGTCCCAGCGTGGTCAGTTTTCAGTTTCTGCACCAGGTGGGAAGGAGAAATGGATAGCAGGTGAGAGGAGCGGAAAGTGGGGGAAACTGACAGATCTATAGCTGTGCTCGTGGGAAAGTTGAATATGGCGAAGTGTGCTCCTTCTCTGGTTGCAGGGTGTATGCTGGGTGTGTTTTTTGTAATCCACTGAATGGTGGCAGGCAATGCGGGATTATGTGACCTTCTTCTTCTTCTTCATGCGTGTTTAATATATAGACATGAAGGAAAACGAGGCACTGGCAGGTCTGCGTTTTAAGTTTACTTGAGGAGTTGTGAAAATTCCTACCTTAATTTACCAGACGCTGCCACTGAGAGACCCACTGCATAGAAGTCATAGAAATGATAGGATCCTATCCTCTTTGCTATAGCAGCTGCCATTTCACACTTGTACCTGTCATTTAAAATTTTTTTTTTTTAAACCAGCAAAATCCCAACCCTATCCTACCCTCCACCCCACTTGTAAAAAAGAAAAAAAATCAGATGTTGCATATGGATAATATGATGAGTGATCGGCCTTTGCGCTGGATGGCAGCAGGGTGTGTCTCTCTGTGTTTGATTGTTGTTTTTGTGCATTTTTACTATGTTCAGCAAAACAAATGTTATATATTTGTCATTGGTTGTATGACTGTGTAAGATTAGGTCGAATGCATGCGCTTTGATTTGTCTTTGCAAGATATAGCGCTATATAAGTTCCATTTATTATTATTATTATTCTTATTAATATTGCGTTCTATATCTTGTACAGTGTAGCAGATAGATAATATTGTGTTCTATATCTTGTACAGTGTGGCAGATGGATAATAGTGCGTTCTATATGTTGTACAGTGTGGCGGATGGATAATATTGCGTTCTATATCTTGTACATTGTAGCAGATGGATAATATTACGTTCTATATCTTGTACAGTGTGGCAGATGGATAATATTGCTATCTTGTACAGTGTGGCAGATGGATAATATTGCGTTCTATATCTTGTGCAATGTGGCAGATGGATAATATTGCATTCTATATCTTGTACAGTGTGGCAGATGAATAATATTGCGTTCTATATCTTGTGCAATGTGGCAGATGGACAATATTGCGTTCTATATCTTGTGCAATGTCGCAGATGGATAGTAGTGCGTTCAAAATCTTGTACAGTGTGGCAGATGGCTAATAGTGCGTTCTATATCTTGTGCAGTGTGGCAGATGGATAATATTGCGTTCTATATCTTGTACAGTGAAGCAGATGGATAATATTGCTATCTTGTGCATTGTGGCAGATGGATGATATTGTGTTCTGTATCTTGTGCAGTGTGGCAGATGGATGATATTGCGTTCTGTATCTTGTGCAGTGTGGCAGATGGATGATATTGCGTTCTGTATCTTGTGCAGTGTGGCAGATGGATGATATTGCGTTCTGTATCTTGTGCAGTGAGGCAGATGGATGATATTGCGTTTTATATCTTGTGCAGTGAGGCAGATGGATGATATTGCGTTCTATATCTTGTGCAGTGTGGCGGATGGATGATAGTGCGTTCTATGTCTTGTGCAGTGTGGCGGATGGATGATAGTGCGTTCTATGTCTTGTGCAGTGTGGCGGATGGATGATAGTGCGTTCTATGTCTTGTGCAGTGTGGCAGATGGATGATATTGCGTTCTATATATTGTGCAGTGAGGCAGATGGATAATATTGCGTTCTATGTCTTGTGCAGTGTGGCAGATGGATAATATAGTGTTCTATACCTTGTCCAGTGTGGCAGATGGATAATAGTGTGTTCTCTATCTTGTGCAGTGTGGCAGATGGATAACATTGTGTTCTATATCTTGTACAGTGTGGCATATGGATAATAGTGCGTTCTATATCTTGTACAGTGTGGCAGATAGATAATATTGTGTTCTATATCTTGTACAGTGTGGCAGATGGATAACATTGTGTTCTATATCTTGTACAGTGTGGCATATGGATAATAGTGCGTTCTATATCTTGTACAGTGTGGCAGATAGATAATATTGTGTTCTATATCTTGTACAGTGTGGCAGATGGATAACATTGTGTTCTATATCTTGTAAAGTGTAGCAGATGGATAATATTGCGTTCTGTATCTTGTACAGTGTAGCAGATGGATAATATTGCGTTCTATATCTTGTACAGTGTGGCAGATGGAGGCAGATGGATAATATTGCGTTCTATATCTTGTACAGTGAAGCAGATGGATAATATTGCGTTCTATATCTTGTACAGTGTGGCAGATGGAGGCAGATGGATAATATTGCGTTCTATATCTTGTACAGTGTGGCAGATGGAGGCAGATGGATAATATTGCGTTCTATATCTTGTACAGTGAAGCAGATGGATAATATTGCGTTCTATATCTTGTACAGTGTAGCAGACGGATAATATTGCGTTCTATATCTTGTACAGTGTAGCTTTGCGTTCTATATCTTGTACAGTGTGGCAGATGGATAATATTGCGTTCTATATCTTGTACAGTGCGGCAGATGGATAATATTGTGTTCTATATCTTGTACAGTGTAGCAGACGGATAATATTGCGTTCTATATCTTGTACAGTGTAGCAGAAGGAGCTTCCAGTGCTTCAGTAGGTGGTGCTGCTGCCATGCCCCGGGACTGGCGTCTGAAAAAAGCTGACCTTTTGACCCCGGAAAAAGTGTCGCTGCTGAAAGAGTCATTGGCCAGTCACCATGTACGCAAGATCAAGTGTCAGCCTTTGGGTGAGTGATTGTCAGATTGATGGCAGTGCCGGGAGTTCTTGTTTTTCTCTTCCTTTTTCTTCTTCATCTTCTTCTTCTCCGTCTTCTTTCTCTTCTCCTTTTTCTATGTTGTCGTAGTCTGTTTCTTTGTCTTCTTCATTTTTGTTTTCTTCTCCTTCTTCTGCTTCTGCTCCTCCTCCTCCTCCTCCTCCTTCTCCTCCTCCTCCTCCTTCTTCTTCTCCTTCTTCTCCTTCTTCTCCTCCTCCTTCTTCTTCTCCTTCTTCCTCCTCTTCTTTTTCCTCCTCCTCTTCTTATTCTCCTTCTTTGTCATCTTCTTCTTTGTCTCCTTCTTCCTACTGCTCCCCCTCTTCTTCTTTTATGATTTTCTTTGTTTTTTTTGGTTTGGGTTTTTTTTAAAGGTTCACCATTGGTGACTATTTGGCATTTGTGATTGTTTTAATTCCTAGAGAAATGAAATGAAATCAAATTCTTTTATTTTGAGGATAATGAGTGAGCACCAATGTGCTTTTTTTTTTTACATCCAGTCATGTCATGGAGATGAGGTGCTATTGCAAATTCATCCGCGTCTCCTACAGAGATCGAATCGCCAATGAAGCGAGGAACAAAATCAGGCAAGCTGTCAGGCTCTATGGAGACCTCTCGGCCATGGTGAAAATGACGTGGTATGGGCACGTCTCGCCATCAAAAGGGCTTGCCAGGACTGTCCTTTAAGGCATTTTCTAAGGAGGGAGGATGAGAGGAAGACAGATGGGAGGAGGAGGAGGACAACATCTTGGACTGGACAGGCTGAGTGAAGGAAGCACTACAAGAGGCAGAAGACAGAGAAGGAAAGATAAGGCAGGCCTGGTTGTCACATCATCCGTGGTGCCCCTTTGGTTGAAAAGAGAAAGGTATATTTAATGTAATGGTGTGTAGTGTCAAGTCCTCTGGAATGACAAGAACATCGCCATCGGCTCCAAGATCAGATGGATGCGTTCCCTGCTCATTTTTGTATGCGCGTGAAATGTGAACCTTAACAGCAGACATTGAAAGAAGGTACAGACCATAGAGATGAGATGCTTTCGCAAACTTCTTTGTACCTCGTACAGAGATCTCTCATAACCAACAACAAAGTGAAAATCAGAATTGAAAATGCCATAGGGCCATATTAACCTCTTCCTTATGGGTAACCTGCTGTAAGGTAACCAACCATCTACTAACCCTTCCTTCCATATCACCCACTACTGGGTTATGGTAGCATACAAATAATTATGCACAGTGCAAGTGTACTGGGAAAGAGGGGTTCTCTCCCCTAACGTAGGGATTGTGTTAGGATTTCCTAACTTTAGTGCAAAGACACAAACTAAAGTGGTACAGGCACATCATATGAACATCTGGACTGGCCAAGACTGTCCTACAGGGAACAGTACAAGGAGGGAGACAAAGAGGCAGACAGAGAAAACAATGGGAAGACAACATTAGAGAGTGGACTGGCCTTGAGTGGAACGACATACTGTGGAAAGCAGAGAACCACAAGGAGTGGAGGAAGCTGGTTGCAAAATCTTCATTGATGCTCCAAAGGTCTAACACAGTAACAGACTACAGGATAGGTGAAGGTGAAGTGTAATGTAATAATACGACTGTAGGTGCTAAAAAGTTGTCTCAGACCTACCGAAGAACTATTCATCATAGATAAAGTTCTCAATATTTTCGATGCTGTCACTATCAACAGTTTTGTTATTATGCTGTCCCAGCGTCTCTGGCCCAGTCGCGCCTGGTATCCTTCAGGAATCAGCAGCGTTCGTGTTCTGTGGTCAGCAGTGATGGTTCACTCCAGGGTGCCAGTCCCAGTGTCAGAGGTACGACTTTTCTTTTTTTTGTTTGAATTGATTGTGTGAGTTCAGTTTGCAGCGTGTGTTCTTTGTAATAGGCCATTTTACTGTTTTGGTCACTACGTGAGGGAAAGAGGAGCACAAAGAGACGACAGTGTGGAAGGGCTTTTCCTATTACTGTCTCCCTTCGTCCCTTAAAGGAGAAGAACTTGGGTTGTTTTGCTATGAGCTTGTGGCTGGAGGGAGACAGTCTCAACAGAACATGTTAAAGCGTTGTGTTGTGGACCTTGCCGTTTAGCTTATGTCAGTAACTCACCAAGCTTAGGCGAGTTCGTTCTCCTATTAGTCCTTTTTTTTGGTAGTAGAATTTGTGCGTATATTGTAAGTAATAAGCACATCTTATCTTTATAAGTAACAAGCTCATTTTATTGTAAAAACCTTATTCCTGTTTCTCTCAGAAATTGAGATCTCAAGAAAACCTACGAGACAAAGTGACATGAATCGACGAATAAGTGAAAGAAGTTCTGATTCGTAAAGCATGTAAAAACCTCCACCACCCAAAAGCATAATGGCAGTGTGTGTGTGTATGGGAGGGGGGGTGGGGAGGGTTGGGGGGGGTGGAAGCAGGTGAAAATGATTTGAGAAATGAAGACATGTGGAGAGCAGGCTTTTCCAGTAAATTGTGCTGAAACTCGTGGAATCCTTTGCCTAAACCTTCAAAACAAAGCAAGCCAATACATTCTGCATGAAGTTCTCCCCACCAAAAATACTCCCTCCTCAAGGGCTTACAGCAAAACTCCCTCTCATTATATTGCTTTACTAAAAGGCAGGGGGTGGGGGTGTGTGTGTGGTGAGGGACGGGGGTGATGCATGTTAATTTTGTGTTCTTTGTGTTGCAGTGAATATGCAAAGATTTGTGGGAATCGTGTGTGCTTTGTGTTGCAGTGAATATGCAAAGATTTGTGCGAATGGTGTGTTCTTTGTGTTGCAGTGAATACGCAAAGATTTGTGTGGGTTTGTGTTGCGGTGAATATGCAAAGATTTGTGTAAATTGTGTGTTCTTTGTGCTTGCAGCGAATATGCAAAGATTCGTGCGAACCATGCGTTCTTTGTGTTGCAGGGAATATGCAAAGATTTGTGCGAATCATGCATTCTTTGTGTTTGCACCGAATACGCAAAGATTCGTGCAAACCATGCGTTCTTTGTGCTTGCATCAAATACACAAAGATTCGTGCAAACCACGCGTTCTTTGTGTTTGCATCGAATACGCAAAGATTCGTGCGAACCATGCGTTCTTTGTGCTTGCAGCAAATACGCAAAGATTTTTTACAAACCATGCGTTCTTTGTGCTTGCATCCAACACACACACAAAGATTCGTACGACATCCCGCGCGTTCTTTTCCTTTCGTCCTTTCCATTCCTTCACCCCTGTCGTTCCAGAAGCGGAAACGGGCAGCGCAGCGCTGTCCAACGGATCGGACCCTCGCTCCACCTTCCTGACCTCCACCCCGGCTGCTGTTGCCATGTCGACCGCTGTCCTTGACCCTCCCACTCCCGCTGCCCCCACCGCCTTCTCTGGGGTCGCTTACTTCAAGCCCAAGGCCACGGCGGCGACGGCAGCAGTGGCAGCAGTGGCAGCGGCAGCGACAACGACGACGGCGGTGGTGGCACCAGAAGCAGAAGGGGCGATGAGCGTGCCTGTTGCTGTGCTGGCTGCTGGAGGGCTGGGCACTGGAGCCGTGTTTAAGGTAGGTGGCTGGGAGGAGGAGGGGTGGGGTGGAGGAGGAGGGGTGGGGGTGTGGGGGGTGGGGTGTGGGGTGGAGGAGGGGGGTGGGGTGGGGATGGAGGAGGGGTGGTGGTGTGGGGTGGAGAGAGGGTGGGGTGAGGGGGGTAGAGCAGGGGGAGGGGGGGGTGGGGGGGTGGAGAGAGGAGAGGGGATGGGGGGTGGCGGGGGGGGGGGGGAGGGAGGGGGGGAGGGGGGGGTGGGTGGGAGCAGGTGTGGGGTGGAGGGTGGGGGGGGTAAGGAGGGGTGGGGGGGGGGGTGGAGATGGGGTGGGGTGGGGGGGTGGGGTGTGGGGGAGGAGGGGGGTGAGGTGGGGGGGGGAGGGGGGGTGGGGGGTAGAGCAGGGTGGGGTGGGTGGGGGTAGAGCAGGGTGGGGGGGGTGGGGGGTGAGAGGGGTGGGGTGGGGTGGGGGGGTAGGAGGGGGGGTGGGGGGTGGGGGGGAGGGAGGGGGGGGGGTGGGGTTGAGTGAGTGGTATGGTGTGGTGTGTGTGTGTGTGTGTGGTGTGTGTGGGTCACTGTCTGTGATGAATAGTTCTTCAGCCAGAGGCCATAGGCGGAGCTTATCGGTTTCGTAGGTTAGCGAACTGAGGTTTTTCACCACCGGAGGACGCTAGTCTGTCGCGATATCCAGCAGAGTGGTACCACTTGTACCTGGGTGGAGTGAGGAATAGGAGTAAAGTCAAGGGCACAACACCGAGCCGAGCGGGGATCGAACCCGCGACCTCTGGATCACGAGTTGACCGCCTAAACCACTCGACCACGGTGCCTCCTTGTGATATGACATGTCCGGGACTTTTCTTGTGTCCCAGTGATTTGTGATACCGAATATTATTATTATTTTTTTTTATTCTGTTGATCGTCGAGGTTAGTATGTGGTCAACGTTTGCACAGGAAATCATGGGAATTGCACAAAGAAAATTCAGTATGAACCCTGTTTCCATATTTAAAATGAAAAAAAGAAGCATTTTGTACATTTTTTTCTCTTTCTTTACTAATTATAGTGTTTTCTGGGTGGTACGTGCAGTAATCAGAATGTGATAAAAAAAACCCATGCCATTCTTGGCAAGGAATGTCCTACAGTCTTCTAAATTCAGACTTGAGGCAAGACACACCACCCACATCCAGCATTTCTTACGCATAGCCAAAGTCGTGAGTATAAATTCATGTGTGTGTGCGTGTTTTGTAGACGCCATCCATGCCAGCTCAGCCAGCACCACCACCACCACCACCACCTTCCTCCAACAGTTTCTCCTCCTTCCCCACCCAGCCCCCCTCTTATTTCACTGGCTCTGTCCCCCCAACCGCCATGTTGCCTTCCCAGCAGCCTCGCTACGAGAACGTCACCCCCACGGACTTTGACGATGAAACTGGCGAGGAAGATTACGACGAATACGCCGGCTACGAAGAGGACGAAGAAGACGAAGATGACGACGAAGAGGAGGCAGGGTTTGGGGACCAGTATGAATATCCTGCCGAGGCGTATACTGCAGGTACGGTAATAAAAATATGAACGATGATGATGATGATGATGGTGATGATGATCAATACTTACACAGCGCTTATTCTTAATTATGAGAATAATAATGATGATGATGATGATGACGTATACTGCAGGTAAGGTAATAATATGAACGATGATGGTGATGACGTATACTGCAGGTAAGGTAATAATATTAACGATGATGATGATGGCGATGACGTATACTGCAGGTAAGGTAATAATATGAACGATGATGATGATGATGATGACGACGTATACTGCAGGTACGGTAATAATATAAATGATGATGATGATGATGGTGATGATCAATACTTACACAGCGCTTGTTCTTAATTATGAGAATAATAATGATGATGATGATGATGATGGTGATGATGTATACTGCAGGTAAGGTAATAATATGAACGATGATGGTGATGGTGATGATGATCAATACTTACACTGCGCTTATTCTTAATTATGAGAATAATAATGATGATGATGATGATGATGACGTATACTGCAGGTAAGGTAATAATAAGAACGATGATGATGATGATGGTGATGATCAATACTTACACAGCACTTATTCTTAATTATAAGAATAATAATGATGATGATGATGGCGTATACTGCAGGTAAGGTAATAATATTAACGATGATGATGATGGTGATGATCAATACTTACACAGCGCTTATTCTTAATTATGAGAATGATGATGATAGTGATGATGATAATAGTGATGATGACTACTGAAAGAACTCTTTACTGCTACAGTTATGGCGTAGCAGCTACGATGCCAGCTGTCTTGCTGCTATGCCAGTTGCTCATAAACTGATTTTCTGCGAACATTTAACGCTGGTGCAAAGGCACGCCAGTGTACTGAATCACAGGAAGCCAGTCACATATGGGTCACCTCGTCTGGAAGAATTTGTCTGCTGAAGTTCAGTACAACAAAGCAAGACAAACTGTGCATCAAATGCCTCATAACTGGTGAAAGCAGAGTTTAAAGACTGGACTGGTGATGAATATAACAAACAAAAGAAATGTATGGATGAGAAACAGAGACTTTCTCAACCCTGGTTTGAAGAGATCCATCGAATAATTACGCAAACATACAGTTTAGTATGAAAAAATGCAGGTTTCAAATGTGTTGTGTGTATCACGGATGAAACAAACAAGCAGTAGCAAACTGTCCAAGGGAGCTAATTTAGTGATTGCGTATGCACTGCTAGTCATCAGAAGGTTGTGTATTGATTGGATGAATTTGTGTCTGTGAGAGCTCAAAACAACAAAGCAAGGCGGAAACTGTACACTTAATCCCGTGGAACTGAAGAAAGAGTTTGAAGGTTATATTCACAAAGTTTGAACAAACGAAACAAGTGTTTTTGCTTATTATATCTTAACCAAAGTCACGCAGATTTCTCGCTGCAAATTCGGGCTGCTCTCCCGGGCAGTCAGTCGCAAATGAAGCGCACCCCTTTTTTTTCCTGTCGCAAGTATTTGTTCTCTATCAAGTGGCTTCTGCTAATAATTCAGACAACCCTGTTGCGTGGGTTTTACGTGCGTTAAAATAATATGTGCAACACAGCGGGGAAACTCGGTTTAGTGGCATCCGAAAGGAGGCGCCAGAGCCACCACTCGATGATTAGGGGGGGGATACAGTTTGGTCACTAAGGACAGCATAAGAACAATAAGACTTACAACTGCCACCCCTCCCAACAACAACAACAACACAACAACATTCCCACCAAACAAAAAAGAAAGCCCTCCACCAAAACCTGAAGTTTAAAATTTTTTTCTTTTTGTTGTTCTTGTTGAAAATCAGCCAGCACCCCGGCCTCCGCCCTGACGCCATCCTCCTACAGCCCCGTCGGCCAAAGTGCCCGGTGCAGGAGTCAGCAAAAATCTGTTCAATGTGTCCTCGTCGAGGCTGGGGACCCCCCCTCCTCTCTCTCCGCCCTTCTGGAAGCCAGTGGGGGTCCATCGTCAGGGGGCTCTGCCTTACCTGCCCCTCACCTGGGCAGTAAGCCGACCGTGGCGTTGTCTTCCGTCAGCGCTGGTGGTCAAGGTACGTGGAAATGACGGGGTTGTTTTTGTTGTTTGTTGTTGTTGGTGGTGGTGGTGGTGGTGGGGTTGGGTTTTTTGTGTGTGTTGTTTTGGTTTTTTATGGGGTTTTGTTTGGTTGGTTGGGGTTTTTTGTGATTGGTTGGTTAGGGTTTTTGTTTGGGTTTGGGTTGTTGGTTGGGTTTTTTATGTTATTCCTGTCAACTCCGGAGAATCATGAAAGTCTCATGGACAAAAAGAAAAACAAATGCAGAAGTAATGGAAATGGCTGGGTACAAGAGATCCCTTCTCAACACCATCAGAGAAAGACAGCTCAAATTTTTCAGCCATATAATCAGGGCTGACGGACTAGAGAAACTGTTATGGAGTGTCAAAATCTGTGGAAACAAGAGCAGAGGAAGACAACGCACAAAATTCACAGACAGCTTAAACAAATTCGCAAGGAATAAAGAGGGCACCAACAATGAGCTCATGAGAGGGACCGAGAACAGGGAAGAATGGAGAGCCATGATCGTCGATGTCTGCAGGACCAGACCGGACACTTGAAGAAAAGAAGACCTGTCAACTGCAATTTTAATTTTTAGTGTAATGTGTATTTTTCTGCGCCTCAATTTAATTATGGACAAAAATGGTCGCATACCACAAAATCTCACCAGAGGTGAACTTTGGACCTCTAGCTAGGGGGAACCCCCCCCCCCCCCCCCCTGTACATGTGATAGTTGACTAGGTATCAAAAGTATCAGAGGTTGAACTAGTGTGTCCTTGTTGTGGATGACAGTAACTGTTGTTCTTTGTTGTCAAACAGCCGGGGGAAAGGAGGATGAGCCAGACTCCACGTCTTCAAGTACGGACCTTTGGTGGTGCTGTGGCTGCCTCGTCCGCCACAGGTATGTATGTAGTCTTATAATAATGATAATAATAATAATAATGTATGGAATTTATATAGCGCTGAATCTTGTAAAGCAACATATCAAAGCGCTCAGTCTTCAGTTGTTGGTGATGAATAGTCTTCAGTTGTTGGTGATAATAATAATAATAATAATAATGTATGGAATTTATATAGCGCTGAATCTTGTAAAGCAACAAATCAAAGCACTCAGTCTTCAGTTGTTTGTGATGAATAGTCTTCAGTTGTTGGTGATATGTAGTCTTCAGTTGTTGGCGATATGTAGTCTTCAGGTGTTGGTGATATGTAGTCTTCAGTTGTTGGTGACAAATAGTCTTCAGTTGTTGGTGACAAATAGTCTTCAGTTGTTGGTGATGAATAGTCTTCAGTTGTTTGTTGGTGATGAATAGTCTTCAGTTGTTGGTGATGAATAGTCTTCAGTTGTTGGTGATAAATAGTCTTCAGTTGTTGGTGATAAATAGTCTTCAGTTGTTGGTGATGAATAGTCTTCAGTTGTTGGTGATAAATAGTCTTCAGTTGTTGGTGATGAATAGTCTTCAGTTGTTGGTGATAAGTAGTCTTCAGTTGTTGGTGATGAATAGTCTTCAGTTGTTGGTGATAATAGTCTTCAGTTGTTTGTTGGTGATGAATAGTCTTCAGTTGTTGGTGATGTAGTCTTCAGTTGTTGGTGAAATAGTCTTAGTTGTTGTGATGTAGTCTTCAGTTGTTTGTTGGTGATGAATAGTCTTCAGTTGTTGGTGATGTAGTCTCAGTTGTTGGTGAAATATCTTCAGTTGTGGTGATGAATAGTCTTCAGTTGTTGGTGATGAATAGTCTTCAGTTGTTGGTGATGAATAGTCTTCAGTTGTTGGTGATGAATAGTCTTCAGTTGTTGGTGATGAATAGTCTTCAGTTGTTGGTGATGAATAGTCTTCAGTTGTTGGTGATGAATAGTCTTCAGTTGTTGGTGATGAATAGTCTTCAGTTGTTGGTGATATGTAGTCTTCAGTTGTTGGTGACAAATAGTCTTCAGTTGTTGGTGACAAATAGTCTTCAGTTGTTGGTGATAAATAGTCTTCAGTTGTTGGTGATAAATAGTCTTCAGTTGTTGGTGATGAATAGTCTTCAGTTGTTGGTGATATGTAGTCTTCAGTTGTTGGTGATATGTAGTCTTCAGTTGTTGGTGATATGTAGTCTTCAGTTGTTGGTGATAAATAGTCTTCAGTTGTTGGTGATAAATAGTCTTCAGTTGTTGTGGTGATGAATAGTCTTCAGTTGTTGGTGATGAATAGTCTTCAGTTGTTGGTTTTGTTTGTTTTGTTGTTTCGCTGCCTCATCTTCTGTGACGTTCCTGTCCTGCTGTTCCCACACCGCTCATCTCAATCTCTCCGCCCCAGCAGTACCCAGATGCCTTATGTCGCATCTTCAGGGTCAGAAATCCATGGGGAGCTTATCAATGCCGGGCCATCATGGGGTCACCAGCCAGAAGGGCCCTGCTCTGCTGCTGGATTGCTTTGATGGTGTACGGTGGTGTCTGTTCTGATCTATCATCTGCAGGACACCAACTTCCCAGCCTCCTAATGACAACAGTAATAGCTCAGTCATGGAGACTCGGTGAGACACTGACCCGGAATAGCAATCGCCACAAAGTCCTTCCCATGATCTGTGAACTTTAAACCCGGAAGGCTTTGATACATACTCACCACAGGCACTGAAGTGTATGGGGAAACTGAAACTGAGGTCTCCATGAGACCAGAGGAACTGGGGCCACTGGATCATGGACAGGTGTGAGTGTTGTTACAGGCGGATAGAGAACATATTTCTCAGTTCTGATTGTCGGTTCTGTCATAATTGCATGAAAGGAACTAACACAAATAACACCAACACCCTCTTGTAAAAAGCTCTCTTCATAAGTGCTCTCTCCACACAAAATTTTGCAAAACTATTTAATGGTTGTGTGGTAAGCAAATCACATTTGAATCATTTGCTTGTGTACTGCTCATTAGCAGGGCACTCTTATTTTAGAAAAGCTTGGTCATTGTTGTCCATCTTCTTCTTCCTTTTTTGTCATGTTTCTACCAGGGGAGGTTTGACATTGATGAGCCTTCTCCATCTCTCTATTTTGAGCTTCCTCCTTATTTATGCCCCTTTCTCTAAGATCATCTGCAATACAGGCAGCCCAGGTCTTGCTAGGTCTTCCCTTTGGTCTCTTTCCATCCACTACGAAGTTCATTGCTCTTTTTATGATGTGGTGGTCTGCTTTCTGTTGAACGTGCCCAAACCAGCGCAGTCTATTGGTACTAGCTACAGACTTCAGATCATCAACATTGTTGTCCATCCAACTGTCTTTTTCTTTAGAGCACATCTTGAATGGTTGTTCGCTCCTTCATGACTTTTTGTTTGTTTCATAACACATACACGCACACACACACACACACACACACACACCCTACACACACACACACACACACACCCCACACACACCACACACACACACACACACACGCACACACACACACACACACACACACACTCTCACTCACACACACACTATTGTAACCAGCTTTTTATTAAAAAAAAAGGAATGCTTCAACAAATACCCGAACGTTCCAGGAACAGCGTTTGGAGCCAAACCGAAATCATCAGACACAACCACAGCAGGGTCACCTTCCCAGACATCTGCAGCAGGAACGACTAGCACCCAGCCCATAGGAGGTTTGTTTGGACTGGGCCCTTCAGTGGCCACAACCACGGCCACCTCGTCAGGATTGTTTGGGTCCTCCTTCAAGCTTGGGGCACCTTCCCTCTTTGGCGGCCAATCGTCGTCCTCGTCTGCTGTCTCCTCCCCTAGTGAGTATGGCTGCCTGCCTTTTGGGCATGTGTCTTGAAGGACTTGAAATTTTTTTATTTTATTTATTTATTCTTCTATATCGAGGATAATGGAATAAGCACTCATGTATGCTTTTTTACATCCAGTCCCCGTGTGTATGCGGTTTTGTAAACTTTGATAGGCCTACAACTGGACTGGAATTTGATTTTAATCACACAAACTCCGAAGTTCCCTGAAGTCGGAATGCGGCTACCTTAATGATGGGTTAAAAGCGGCCGCATACGCAAAAATCTCACGCTGGTGAATCTTGGAGCTCTAGCCGAGGAACAAAATCAAACAACAGCGATTACACAAAACTTCCACGCCCCTCAAGTCCCATCTCTGCCAGGCTGCAGAGCTAAACTGTGCCATGAAAATGACTAGGAAAAAAACACTTCATGATGATGTTGCTCACCAGCGATTTATCCTATCCACAATCTGCTAGAGGTCTTATAATTCTTACCGCTAGTGTTTGCAGAGTCGAGACGCTCTTGTCTCCTATGCTTGTGCTCACAGCTCTTTACCATAGTTGTAAGTTTGGGTGTTTTTTTTTTAAAAAAGGCATATAGCCAGTAGTTTTATTTTGGCTTGAAAACAACATTCTCTTGTTCCTTTCAAATTGTTTATGTTTTTTCCCGCACAGATTTTTATCTTCTTTTTTTTTCTGCCTTGTCGTCCCTCAGAGAGTATTTCTGCACCTTCGCCTATTGCCATCTTACCAGTCTTTTTTTTATTTTATTGTGGCTGTTTTTTTGTGTGTGTGGATCACCTGCTGTAACAGTTAGTTCTCCTTTTCCTTCCGTCTACCTTTCTCTTTTTTCTTCCTCCTTTATGTCCACCTTCTTTTCCTTCTCCTCCTTTTCTTTTTCCTCTTGTCTTCCCACCCTCCTCTGCCTTCTCCTTTTCTTCCACTTCCCTCTTCCTCCTCTTTTCTTCCACCCCTCTTCCTTTCCCTCCCTTTTCCTCCTTTCTTCCTCCTCTTCCCTTTTTCCTTCCCTTTTCTTTTCCACCTCCTCTTCAACTTTTTTTCCACTTCTCCTTTCTTCCACCTTTCCTTTTTTCTCCTTCTTCTTTTCTTCCACTTCCTCTCCTTCCCTTCCTTTTCTTCCACCTCCTTTCCTTCCTCTTTTCTTCCACCTTCTCTTTTCTCCCTTCTTTCCTTTCTTCCACCATTCCTTTCCTTCTATTCCTCATGTCCTCATTTTCCCCCTTCACCTCCTCCTCTTTGTCATCTTCCTCCTCCTTTTCTTCCACCTCCTCTCACCTTTTTTTCTTCCACTTCTCCTTTCCTCCCACCTTCCCTTTTTTCCCCTTCTCCTTTTCTTCCACCTCCTCTTCACCTTTATTCTTCCACCTTTCCTTTTGTTCCTTCTCATTCCTTCACCTCCTTTTCCTCACCCTCCTCCACTTCCACCTCCTCCTTCCCCCCCCCCCTCCTCCCTTCTCCTTCTACTCCTCCTCCACCCCTCTACCCCTTCTAACCCACTGAAGAGCCACGCTGAAAAATCCGGTCGGTCAGATTCTTCCATCCAGGACGAATGTGTGCAGGCTCTCCTCCGGTGGGTTTCTTCTCGGCAGCCGGCCAGACTTCAACCGGCGCGACCGCAGCCCTGTCAGGATTCAGTTTCACCCCATCATCCTCCGCCTCCTCCTCCTCCCTCCCCCCTTCGTCAGCTCCCTCCACCTCCACCCCCACCCCCAAAACTACGTCGGTGTTTGGAGGCGCCTCATCCGTCTTCGGGTCTGGAGGTGCCACGCCCAGTTTCAGCTCCTTGTTGAAGTCTGAAGCTTCTGCCACCACCACCACCACCACCACCACCACCGCTGCTGCTGCTGCTGCCGCTGTGGAGAGCTCGGGGACCCCCTTGACTCAGGGGTCGCTGTTTGGGAAACCCACGACGGGGTTTGGGTCGTCCTCCGGTGCTGGTGGGTCGTTGTTTGGGGCGTCCTCGGCTGGGGATGGTGCCGTGAGCAGTAGCGGGTCGCTGTTTGGCGGTTCGAGTCCTTCGGGTAAGAGAATTTGTCTGTGTGTGTGGGGGGTGGGGGGGGGGGGGGGGGGGGGGGGGGGGGGTTGGGTGTGTGTGGTTGATGTGTGGTGTGTGTGTTGATGTGGGTGGTGTGTGTGTGTGGTGTGTTGTTGTGTTGGTGTGTGTGTTGATGTGTGGTGTGTGTGTTGATGTGGGTGGTGTGTGTGTTGATGTGGGTGGTGTGTGTGTGTGGTGTGTTGTGTGTTGGTGTGTGTGTGTGTGTGTTGATGTGTGTGTGTGTGTGGTGTGGTGTGTTGATGTGTGTGTGTTTGTGTGTGGTGTTGTGGTGTGTTGATGTGTGTGTGTGTGTGTGTGTGTTGATGTGTGTGGTGTGTGTGTGTGTGTTGGGGGGTGTTTTTGGGTGTGTTGTTTGTGTAGAAAGGGTATATTATCATGGGATTGGAAGTGTGTGTGTTGTCTGTGTGTGTTGTTTGTGTAGAAAGGGTGCATTATGGGATGGGAAGTGTGTGGTTTGTGTGTTTGTGTAATGTTTGTGTAGAAAGGGTCTATTACCATGGGATTGGAAGTGTCTGTGTGTGTTGTCTGTGTGTGTTGTTTGTGTACAAAGGGTGCATTATGGAATGGGAAGTGTGTGGTTTGTGTGTTGTTTGTGTAATGTTTGGGTAGAAAGGGTCTATTACCATGGGATTGGAACTATGTGTGTGTGTGTTGTTTGTGTAGAAAGGGTCTATTATCATGGGAAGTGTGTGTGAGTGTGTTGTTTGTATGTGGTGTTTGTGTTGAGGGGTGTAGTATTTTGGGGTGGGTGTATGTGTTTGTGTGTGAGAGAGAGAGAGAGAGAGAGTGTGTGTGTGTTTAAGTGTGTGTGTGTGTGCATGCATGTGCATGCATGTATGCGTGTGTACAGAGAAAAGAAAAAAGGTTTTGAGTGACCAAAAAACCCCCCAGAAAAATCACTGATCGTTCACATTATTCTTGTTCAGGTTCCTTATTCGGCAAACCGACCACAACCACCTCTGCACCACCCTTGTTCGCTGCCGCCACCACCACCACCACCCCTTCTCTGTCCTCCCCCGCATCCACCACCACACCCACCACCACCACCCCTGCCACCAGCGATGACGGGAGCGTTACAGCATCCTCCGGTGGGGGTCTGTTTGCAGGGAGCTTGACATCGGCAACAGCGACGACAACGTCAGCAGCAGTGACGTCGGGCAATCTGTTCAGTGGCAGTGGTGTTCCCCCCATGTTTGGTGGTAGCGGGGATACCGCGACGCCAAGTGGTGGTACATCGCTGTTTGGTGCTGCCACCGCCACCACTGGTAAGGATGATGGTAGCGGAGATATGTGTATGTGTGTATATATGTGTGTATGTGTGTGTATGTACGCTGTCTGGTATATAAGGACTGCATCAGACCTGTTCTCCTGTATGGTTCGGAGACGTGGGTTTTCACAAAAACCGTCGAACGTTTGTTGAAGATCTGTGAAAACCGAATGCTATGCTACATGGCAAAGATCAAACGGGAAGACAGGATCACGAATGAAGAACTATGGAGAATGTGCAAAGTTGATGATCTGAAGTCTGTAGCTAGTAGCAATAGACTGCGCTGGTTTGGGCACGTTCAACGGAAAGCAGACCACCACATCATAAAAAGAGCAGTGAACTTTGTAGTGGATGGAAAGAGACCAAAGGGAAGACCTAGCAAAACCTGGGCTGCTTGTATTGCAGATGATCTTAGAGAAAGGGGCATAAATAAGGAGGAAGCTCAAAACAGAGAGAGATAGAGAAGGCTCATCAATGTCAAACCTCCCCTGGGAGAAACATGACAAAAAAGGAAGAAGATATATATATACTGCCTGTTGAGAAAAAAAAATCGCTTTTTGGTTGTTAAAAAAATCTGAAAGAGGTGTAAGTGTGTCTTGGTGGTGAGTATAGCGGCAAGGAATTTTTGTGAAAATTTTGGCAGATTTCCCATTGCTGCTTGTTTTGATGATTGGCAGCTGAGAATTGGTTGCTGGAAATTCTGGGTTGGTATTTTGGGGTTTGTTTGTTTTTTAAAATTCTGGATTGTTATTCTATAAAGCCTTTGAACATTCCAGACTTACTGGGATAGTGAAAGGGGGGGAGGGTGGTGGCTTCACCAGATTTTTTTGGTGTTTGTTGGTTGGTTGATTGACTTTTTAATTTTATTGAAAAGATTGTAAATGCGCTTCAGGGAAGGTGACTTGTCATGTATGTGCAAGTTTTAAATTTCTGATTTTTTTTCTTTGTGTTTTTATTGTTTGTTGTGTTCGTTTGCGCCAGAAATTTGTGACATTCCTCAGGAAATGTTTCCAACAAAACCATATGTTCAAAAGAAGGAGAGTGGTCGGAACAAACAGTAATGGCTAAAAACTGTCAGAAAAGATGCCGACTTCATGACCGTTGCATCAAAGTAGTTGCACTCAAAAACAGCGCAAATGACAGGATCTTTATTAAAGTAAATGTACATCCATTGTTGTGGTTTGGACTTCCCAGCTTAACCACTAGACTGCCTTACCCCGGAAATTTTCCAGGGCTAAATGTGCACCCTATACGCCTACAACCCGGAAAATTTCCGGGGTGTCGAACCGAAGTAAACAAGCCAGCTTCCTTGACTACAGTTAAAGGGAAAGAACTCCAAAATTAATGGAGATCACTCTCCTGTTGCTTGGCAACATCCAGCTGCAAAAACCGTGGCAAAAACGATTGTTTTTTAGCTCGTATTTTGTGTTTTTATGCATGACTGCTTGGGAAGTTCTTGTTCAAAATGGCTAACACTTCTTGTTGAAGGCATCAATAACTTTACACAGCTGTAAAAGTGGCAAATAAAACTGTAGATTTACCTAACAGTGATGAAAACGATCGCGTATGATTCAGGAGATCGTGTATTTAAAAAACAGTGAATGAGATTTGGCCTAGACTTATGTTTGATGTTATTGAGATTGGGAGTACTCAGAATGACAGTGGTGATAAAGAAATCGTATTTTGGGTCGATTTTTTATATTTTAAATATATTTTCGCAGAGAAATATCATGCTAACTAATTTAAGCTTGCCTCGAAGTAATCTACGATATATATACTGTCATTGGGTAGACTATCAGGAATATTCATGTAGTAGTTTCTGAGTAAGAGGGATATGAACATAGCAGTGGTACATAAGAATTTTATTCCCCGGCATATAGGGTGCACTTGCACTGGGCAGTTAAGAGGTTAACATCATTGAGGGGTGTAGGAGGGGGGGGGGCACCTTCTGTACACACTCACATCACACGCATCACACCTAGGAAACACTGCCAGAGTGTCAGTGCATACTGGATGAAAAGTTTGTAAGGCTGTTTTCTTGTCATAGGGGCAGCCATACTGTGGATTATTTCTCCATTAATTGAGAGTACATGTTGTTTTGTGAAGTTATTTCATGTTGTGTTATGTTATGGGTGAAGACCGTCTCAATAAAACGTTTCAAAGCATGACATTTTGATTTAGACCTAGGCACTTGGTTAACATCAGTAACTGACACAGCTTTTGGCTAGGGCCAAATATACATCCATAGTACACGCTACAGTTCTTTTGCACACACACACACACACGGGTTCGATTCCCGTTCAAGGGGATATTTTCCCCTGGAGTTAACATCAGTGCCGACTCCACTCTCCCCAAAAGTCCTTCGGATGAGACTATAAACCGAAGCCCCGTGTTGTGAACGCACGCAGAACATCTTGCGCACACGTTAAATCCTGTTCCGCTTTTTGTAAGAGTAGGCCATTTTGTGCCGGAAGGAACAGGTGACAAAATTTACAAAACCGCATACACACGGGCACTAGATGTAAAAAGGCACATAAGTGCTTATTCCATTATCCTCGATATAAAAGAATAGAATAAAATAAAACACACACACACACACGTACTCTATGTTGCTGGCATAATGGTCACATATAGAGGAGAGGAGTAGTCTGTCCTTTTTTTTTAAAATTTAAAAAAATATTTTTATAAAGAAAAAATGTTTTGTTAACAATAGACTTATTTTCAATGTCTGCAGTTAGAAACGCATAGGTTTTTCACATTCTTCTTCTTCTTGGTCTTTGTTGAAAAGTCAGACAGCAGCTATTGTTGTCTGTCATAATTATATGAGCGAAAAGGTTTTGCATTCTGACAACAGAGCGAAAAGGTTTTGCATTCTGACAACAGAGCGAAAAGGTTTTGCATTCTGACAACAGGGCGAAAAGGTTTTGCATTCTGACAACAGAGCGAAAAGGTTTTGCATTCTGACAACAGAGCGAAAAGGTTTTGCATTCTGACAACAGAGCGAAAAGGTTTTGCATTCTGACAACGGGGCAAAAAAGGTTTTGCATTCTGACAACAGTGCGAAAAGGTTTTGCATTCTGACAACAGGGCGAAATGGTTTCGCATTCGGATAACAGGACATTAATCCGTCTCTGTCTAAAGGATCCATGTTTGGAGGTTTCTCAACCAACGCCGCCACCACCACCACTACCACCACCCCCGTGGGAGGATTGTTCTCCACCACCACCTCCACCACCTCCTCCACCGCACCTTCCACAGGATCGCTGTTTGGCATGGGCGCTTCCGCCACGGAGTCGTCTACCTTTGGCTCCTCCTCCGGTGCCGCCACCTCCTCGACCACGGGGGCCGACCTGCTAGCCACTCCTCCTCCCTCTGTCTCGGCAGGGTCATCTCTGTTCGGGGGCGCTCCGGGGTCTGTGTTCGGGTCAGCCAGTACCGCACCGGGATCCGTTTTTGGCGGAGCGTCCGCCACCCCCTCAACCACAGGGTCAACGTTCGGGTTCGGGTTGTCACCTTCGACGACGACAACGACGACGTCAGCGTCCTCTTTTGGCTTCGGACAGCCCTCGACCGGAGCAACGACCGCGCCAGGCTTTGGGATGGGTCAGACGTCGTCGGCTGCCGCAACGACGACCACGACGGCGGCGGCGTCTGGTTTCGGGTTTGGGCAGTCGGGTGGGTTTGGCAGTTTTAGCAAACCGGCGTTTGGGTCGTCGTCGTCTGTGTTTGGACAGAGTCCTGGGTAAGTGTTGGTGAGGGTGTTTTTCTGTTGACGGTTTTCTGGTAGTTGATTTAAAAAAAAAAAAGTAATGATTTTGAGAAAGTTGTTACAGTTTGAAAGTGTTGTTTTTGTGTGAATTTTGATTCCTTAGTTTGCTTTGTGGTTTGTTATGTGAAGGGAATCGTGTATACATTCAAATTAATGATAATAATAATAATAAAAATAATAAATGGAATTTATATAGCGGTGTATCTTGCACAGACATATCAAAGTGCTTAAAAATGTGTGCGAAAAAATGTGTGTACTTTAGTCAATCATCTAGCAGGTTCAGCTTTTGTCATACCATCACTCAAAGGAGAAAAGTCATACTTTGTAGGTGAAAATCAGTATTCACAGCTGAACTCTGTCTCTCTTTCTCTGTCTCTGTCCCTGTCCTTTTCTCTGTCTGTCTCTCCCTCTCTTGTCTGCCTGTCTGTCTGTCTCTCTCACACACACAAACACTCACACAAAAACACACAACACACACACAAAACACACACACAACACACACACAAAACACACACACAAACACACACACAAAACACACACACACACAACACACAACACACAAAACACACACACAACACAAACACACCACACACACACACACAAACAACAACAATAACACAACAACAACAACAACACACACCACACTGCACACACGCACGCGCACACACACACACTGCAAACTTAACCAGTACTGCAATGTGTGTGTGCGCATGCATGGTGTGTGCGTGCCTGTGTGTATGCCTACACACGCACACACCACAGACACACACACACACACACACACACACACACACACACACACTCACTGCAAACTTAACCAGTACTGCAATGTGTGCGTGCGTGGTGTGTGCGTGCGTGGTGTGTGTGTGTGCCTGTGTGTATGCCTGTGTGTGTGTGCCTGTTTGTGTGTGTGTGTTGTGTGTGTCAGGTTTGGACAGAGCAGTCCTGCAGGATTTGGAGGAACATCCACAGCCAGTGGGTTTGGAAGCAGGTGAGGCAGACAGTGTGGTGCTGAAAATACTTGTGTACACACACCTTGGAGCACTCACTGTCCCCCAGCCAAGGTTAAACAGCATCAAGTGTGGTTACCAGTTGGATGGGTGACCGTATGCACGCCTTGGCTTCAGTACAGTTCCCCCAGTTCACCCAGCTGTAAATGGGTACCTGCCCTCTTTAGGGTCAGGGAAGGCGAAGAGTGA
The DNA here is from genome assembly GCA_028751875.1 of Rapana venosa. Lineage (NCBI taxonomy): Eukaryota > Metazoa > Mollusca > Gastropoda > Neogastropoda > Muricidae > Rapana > Rapana venosa. The sequence goes on along the minus strand of CM054167.1, from coordinate 12,554,650 downwards.
GGGAGAGAAGATGGGCGCCGCCCTCAATATGCTGGCCCTAGAGAAGCTGAGGTCTTTGACGCCTCGCTCCCCTATGACCTGATAGGTTATGGTACACCTTTACCGTTACATACTCTGTGACAGAAAGCAACGTAGCCTAGCGGTTGGAGCACTGTACTTGTCATGTGGCGGTAACTGAAACCATGTATTTTGTTCTGGTTTTTTTTTTTTTTTGTGGATGGTGAAGATTTCTGGGTTTTGGATAGGGATCGAACCCCTGACCTCTTGATTTCTCGATGGCAGAGTTTTCTCTCAACTGCCAGTGTATTTATTTATTTATTGATTTCATTCTTTTATATCGAGGATAATGGAATAAGCACTTGCGTGCTTTTTTTACATCCAGTCCCCGTGTGTATGCGGTTTTGTAAATTCTGTCATCTGTTCCCACCGGCACACAATGGCCTACTCTTACGAAAAGCGGAACAGGGTTTAACATATGCGCAAGATGTTCTGTGTGCGTTCGCACACGGGGCCTCGGTTTATAGTCTCATCCGGAGGACTTTTGGGGAGAGTGGAGTGGAGGGGTATGCATGAGCCGTAAAGAGTGAGAGTGACTGCTGTTCTTTTATGACATGTCTCTGCCACTGACCACATCATTTTTGAATTTTTGATGTTATCTATTCATTCACATTTATTTGCCTGTTCAGCCCCGGTTTTGGTCAGCCAGCCACAACATCTTCAGAGGGAGGAGGAGCACTGGGCGGGTCCTTCTTTGGCGGGGGTGCTGGTGGCGGCGTGTTTGGTCTTGGGGCCAAGCCCAGCGAAGAGAAAGCCAAGCAGAATGTGTTTGGTTCCACCCAGGCCTTTGGGGGTGGAGCAGCCAATAACTTTTGAGTAGCGTCCTCGTGGTAAAGATGGATTTTTTTTTTTTTTCTTTAAGTGATGTTTAAAAAATATGCAGGGAAATAATATGTGGGATAGAAATTAAAAAATATGGGGGGGGGGGGGGGGGGGGGTAAATAAGCTGTAAAGTAGGACTGTGGTCTCATCAAAAAGAAACTTGGAAAAAAAAAAAAGACTGGTCATCAGTGTGAAGCTATTTTTATGTGGTTGTACCTTGGTTGTGTGTGTGTGTGTGTGTGTGTGTGTGTGTGCAATGTGCCTGTGGAGTTTGGGGAGAAGGGGGGTTTTGGGGGGTGGGCAGGGAAAAAGCGGGTTTTTTTTGTTTAAAAAAATTTTTTTCTATTGCATTTGGGATAGAACTGTGTGGACAAAATGTGAAAAAGAATGTAATGTGCTGCAATTTAACCAGTTTGACATGTGTTATTAAATGGGGTTTATCTTTTCCAAAAAATCTTTGCCTGGTGGTTAGAAAATTGCACTCGCAATCTTTTACGACCCGGGTTAATTCCCCTTCAAGGGATTTTTCCCTGAACTCTGTCTCTGTCTCTCTTTCTGTCTCTCCTTCTATTTCTCTCTCTCTCTGTCTCTTTCTGCCTGCCTCTATGTTTCTCTCTCTCTCTTTTTGTCTCTACCTCTCTCTCTTTCTCTTTGTCTCTCTCTTTCTCTCATGAGTGCTTATACCATTATCCTTGATATAAAAGAAAATCTCTCTCTCATACACTCAGAAACACACACACACATGCATAGTCTGTCTGTTACTCACTTGCTCATACACACACACAACACACACACACACACACACACACACACACACACACACACACACACACACACACACACACACACACACTGCAAACTAACCAATACTGCAATGTGTATGTGCCTGTGTATATGTGTGTGTGCGTGTGGTGCCTGTGCGTGTGTGTTACGTATGTGTGTCTGTCTGTGTGTGTGCCTATGGTGTGTGTGTGTGTTGTGTGTATCAGGTTTGGACAGAGCAGTCCTGCAGGATTTGGAGGAACATCCACAGCCAGTGGGTTTGGCAGCAGGTGAGGCAGACAGTGTGGTGCTGAAAATACCTGTGTACACATACCTGTGTACACATATTCTATTTTATTCTGTTCTTTCATTTCAAGGATAATGGAATAAGCACTTATTGCTTTTTTACATCCAGTCCCTGTGTGTATGCACTTTGTAAATTTTGTCATCCGTTCCCACCGGCACACAATGGCCTACTTTTCTGAAAAGCAGAACGGCCTTTAATGTGTGCGCAAGATATTTTGCATGCGTTCGCACATGGGACCTCGATTTATAGTCTCATCCGAAGGACTTTTGGGGAGAGTGGAGTCTGCACTGGTGTCAACTCCAGAGGGAAAATCGTCTTGAATGAGATTGGAACCTGGGTCAGCAGATCACTTTTCAGCATCTGAATTCTGTAGCAGGGGCAACGTAGCCTAGTGGTTAGAGCAGTGTACTTGTCATGTGGCGGTAACTGAAACCATGAATTCTTTTGTTTTTGTTTTTTGTGTGTTCCTTGGCTTGAGCTCCGAGGTTCACCAACGGTGAGAGTTTGCTTATGATGCGACAATTTTTACCCACCAGTAAGGTAGCCACACTTTCACTTCAGAGATGGTGTCTAAGATACGACACTTTTGTGCATACATTTAAAAAAATTTTGTCATCCATTCCTGCTGGCACAAAATGGGCTAGTCTTCTGAAATGTGGAACAGGATTTTAATATGTGCGCAAGATGTTTTGCATGTGTTCGCACATGGGGCTTCAGTTTATAGTCTCATCCAAAGAACTTTTTGGGGAGTGGAGTCAGTACTAATTTAACTCCAGGGTAAGATTCCCTGAAATGGGCGCCTCCATGGTGGCTCGATCCCTGGCTGTCAGATCACGAGCGCAGGGCTCTGACCACTAGGCTATATCCCCTGCCCCCCACCAAATTCCATGGATTCAAGTCTTCACTGAAGTGTCCATTCTCCAAAGAACTTTCCCATGCAGTTAACATCGATGCTGACCCCTCTTCCCGAAGAGTCCTTTGAAGGGGATGGTAAATCAAAGTCTCATGTGTGAAGGCTTGCATGACACTGTGTGCACATGTTAACGCCCCCATCTGCCTGTGGTATGTATGAAGCAGACCATCTGTTGCTGATGACCTGAACATACCCAGCATGCAGCCTGAGATCGTAAGAACAGTGGGTTCTGCCAGGTTTGTCTTGCTGAAGACATTGCTGGAAGGTTTCAGCATGGTGCCCCAGTGACTACTCAGAACGTGCGATGCCATTCATGTCTTTCCTCCAGCTCTTGTTGCTATGAATTGTTTTGCCTGCTCTAAATGTATGTTACTTTGGGGACTTTTAGGTTTTGTTATCTAGCCCAGAGGACTGGGGCATAGACTACCCCTTACAACCTTGTGGATGGGGAGGATTTCTGGGTTTGAAACTAAAGTTCGAACCCAGGACCTCTTGATTTTGAGTTTTGTTATCTAGCCTGGAAGTCTCGCACATAAACCACAGCTTACAGCTATAGCTTTGTGGATGGGGAAGATTTCTGGGTTTTCGAATCCCTGACTTCTTGATTTCTAGATGGCAGAGTTTTCTCTCAACCGCCAGTGTGCTTTTTGTTTATGAATGTATAGGTGAGGGGTAAGCATGAGCCGTAAAGAGTGAGAGTGACTGCTGTTCTTTTATGACATGTCTCTGTCACTGACCACATCATGGGATAGCTCAGTGGTCGGAGCACTCGCTTTCCCCCAGCCAAGTTAAGCAGCGTCGAGCGTGGTTACCAGTTGGATGGGTGACCGTTTGCGCACCTTGGCTTCAGTACAGTTCTCCCAGTTCACCCAGCTGTAAAATGGGTACCTGCCCTCTTTAGGGTCAGGGAAGGTAAAGCAGCGAGGGAGAGGAGATGGGCGCCGCCCTCAATATGCTGGCCCTAGAGAAGTGAGGTCTCTGACGCCTCGCTCCCCTATGACCTTATAGGTTATGGGACTCCTTTACCTTTACCTTTATTTTATCTATTCATTTGTTTATTCATTCACATTTATTTGCCTGTTCAGCCCCGGTTTTGGTCAGCCAGCCACAACATCTTCAGAGGGAGGAGGAGCACTGGGCGGGTCCTTCTTTGGTGGGGGTGCTGGTGGCGGCGTGTTTGGTCTTGGGGCCAAGCCCAGTGAAGAGAAAGCCAAGCAGAATGTGTTTGGTTCCACCCAGGCCTTTGGGGGTGGAGCAGCCAATAACTGTGAGTAGCGTCCTTGTGGTAAAGATGGATTTTTTATTTTTAAAGTGATGTAAAATATATGCAGGGAAAAAATATGTGGGGAGAAAAGACTGGTCATCAGCGTGAAGCTATTTTTTTGTGGTTGTATCTTGGATATGTGTGTGCGTGCATGCAGTATGCCTGTGAATGTATGGTAGAAGGGGGGAGGAAGGGGGGGAGGGAGGGAGGGGGGTACAGGGAACAGCAGGGTTTTCTTTGTTTTTAAAAAGTCATTTTCTATTGCATTTGTGATAGAACCGTGTGTAACAAAATGATAGAACAGAATGTAACATGCTGCAAACAAACACGGTCTGAACATCTGTTATATAAATGGGGTTGATCTTTTCACACACATACACCTATAGCCTGGTGGTTAGAACATTGTGCTGGCAATCTGACGACCTGGGTTCGAGTCCCGTTCAAGGGGATATTTTCCCCTGGAGTTAACATCAGTGAAGACTCCACTCTCCCTATAAGTCCTTCGGATGAGACTGTAAACTGAGGCCCTGTGTGCAAACGCACACAGAACATCTTGCGCACACAGTAACACCTGTTCCACTTTTCGTAAGACTAAGCCATTGTGTGCCGGTGGGAACAGATGACAAAATTTACAAAACCACATACACACGGGGACTGGATGTAAAAAAGCACATAAGTGCTTATCCATTATCCTTGATATAAAAGAATAAAAAAAAAAAAAAAAAAATAATAAAATAGACCCCCACATGCATGCATACACACACACCACACCACACCACACCACACACACCACACACACACATACCCACACACACATACCCACACACACATACCCACACACACACATACCCCCACACACACCCACACACACACCCCCCTACACACACACATACCCACACACACACACACACATACCCACACACACACATGCACACACACACATACCCACACACACACACACACACTTACCCACACACACACATGCACACACACACACATACCCACACACACACACACACTTACCCACACACACACATGCACACACACACACATACCCAACACCACACAACACACACACACACACACACACACATACCCCCACACACACACATACCCCCACACACACACATACCCCCACACACACACACACACGTATTCCCCCCCCCTCCCATCCTCCCTTCCCACACACAAAATTTTCTTTCAAAAACAACACCTACAGCATGATGTTGTGTGTGGGCAGCGCTGTTTGGCAACAAATCAGCCACAGCCTTTGGCAGCAGCGGTGCCACCTCCACCACCACCCCAGCCACCAGCAGCGGTGGTAGCGTCTTTGGTGGGGGGTTTGGGGCAACCACATCGGGTGGTGGCGGTGGTGGTGGCGGCGGCGGTGGTGGTGGCACTGGTGGTGTGGCTTCTCTGGGGTTTGCTGTGACCCAGTCGCCTGCTAGTTCTGTCGGTAAGTGTTGGGGAATGTGTGGGATGGTTTGTCGGGGGTGTGTGTGTGTGTGTGTTTGGTGCAGGGGGTGGTGGGGGATGTGTGTTATGTGTGTGGGGTGTGTTGTGTGTGTGTTTGGTGGGGGGTGGGTGGGGGGATGTGTGTTGTGTGTGTGATGTGTGTGTTTGTCGGGTGTGTTGTGTGTGTGTTTGGTGGGGGGTGGGGGGATGTGTGTATGATGTATGTGTTTGTGGGTGTGTTGTGTGTGTGTGTGTGTGTGTGTGTGTGTGTTGACCACTCTTCAAATGCTCATTCAGTATTCATACATTCATTCCATCATTCCTTCCTTCATTCATACACTCACTCATTCCTTCATACACTCGTGGGTGTGTCACCAGGAGGGTTTGGCACAGCCCCGGCTTTTGGGGGCAGTCCAGCCTTCGGAGGGTCACCAGCCTTTGGGTCGGCGCCGGCCTTTGGAAGCAGCCCAGGGTTTGGGTCGACAGCGGCCTTCCCCTCCAGTCCCTTCAGCTCTGGACAGCAGACCTCCACTGCAGGGGGATTCAGCAGGTAAAGGGGGGGGCAGGGATGTGAAGGGAGGAGAGCAGTGTTATGGGCGTAGCTGGGGGGTGTTACGGTGAGGGTTTGTGGAGTCTCATGGGAGATAAGTAATATAATAATAATAATAATAATGTATGGAATTTATATAGCGCTGAATCTTGTAAAGCAACAAATCAAAGCGCTCAGATGACTTTTTTTTTTTATCGAGGATAATGGAATAAGCGCTCATGTGCTTTTTTTTTTTTTTTACAATCAGCCCCCGTGTGTATGCAGTTTTGTAAATTTTGTCATCTGTTCCCACCGGCACACAATGGCCTACTCTTTCGAAAGGCGGAACAGGATTTAACGTGTGCGCAAGATGTTCTGCATGCGTTCGCACACGGGGCCTCGGTTTATAGTCTCACCCGAAGGATCTGTTCAGAAGCAAGTTCTTTGGGTTGGTGTTTTTGTTGTACAGATTTTAATATTTTTTATTTGAATTGTTCTAAGGGGCAGGGTGGTTAGTTTTGAGTCATACCCCCCCCCCCCAAAAAGCCACTCTGATAGGGAAACAAATGCAGTTGCAGACAAACAACAAAAAAAGGGTGGCTCTGCTCTTGTGGTGATGCGCTCTCCCCGGGGAGAGCAGCCTGAATTTCATGCAGAGAAATCTCGTGACTTAAAGTGGTATAAAAAAAAAAAAAAAAAAAGATTGTTAGTGAATTTGTGTAAAATCAAATGGCATTTTTATTTCACATTGAATTCCATTTCCCAGTCCTCATAACTGTGATTGTGCATGCATTTAATACGTGTATATGTGAATGCATACATGTGTGTGTGTGAACATGCGTGTTAATGTGCGCATGATCGAGTGTCAGGAGTGTGTGTGTGAATGAACGTACATGACATGCGTGTTAATGCGCGCATGATCGAGTGTCGGGAGTGTGTGTGAATGAATGTACATGACATGCGTGTTAATGTGCGCATGATCGAGTGTCGGGAGTGTGTGTGAATGAATGTACATGACATGCGTGTTAATGTCCGCATGATCGAGTGTCAGGAGTGTGTGTGAATGATTGTATTTGACAAGCGTGTTAATGCGCGCATGATCGAGTGTCAGGAGTGTGTGTGTGAATGAACGTACATGACATGCGTGTTAATGCGCGCATGATCGAGTGTCAGGAAGTGTGTGTGAATGAACATACAAGACATGCGTGTTAATGCGCGCATGATCGAGTGTCAGGAAGTGTGTGTGAATGAACATACAAGACATGCGTGTTAATGCGCGCATGATCGAGTGTCAGGAGTGTGTGTGTGAATGAACGTACATGACATGCGTGTTAATGTGCTCACGATCGAGTGTCAGGAAGTGTGTGTGTGAATGAATGAACGTCTATGACACATGCACAACAAACGGACAACTTTTCTGTGTCTGACAGTTTTGCGGGCAACAGCGGCGCGCCAACGTTCGGCAGTTTAGCACAGTCCTCTGACGCCCCCACCTTCGGCGCTTTGGGACAGGGGGGTGCTGGGGGAGGGGGAGGGTTTGGGGCCCTGGCGGCCCAAGGGGGAGGCGGCGGCTTTGGCGCGCAGGGTGCAGGGTTCGGTGCTGGCAGCCCGGCCTTTGGTGGCGGCAGTCCTGGCTTTGGGGGAGCTCCCCAGCAGCAGCAGCAGCAGCAGCAGCAGCAACAGCAGCAGCAGCAGCAACAACAACAGGCTCCAGGTGAGTGGTCGGGGCTTCTGGTGGGTTGGTTGGCCTCGAATTTGAAAATGGATTTTCTTTTTTTTTTTTTGGCCATGAGCGGGTGGGGGGGCAGGAAGGGTGGTGGTGGTAGGATGGGAAGATTATTTTACAGTATCCTGGGTTTTTTTTCTTTTTTTAATACAACTTTTAAAAAAAAAATAGTTTTTTTATTGTCGTAAGTGCTAAGTGAGCGGGTATATATATCTTTGCTGTGGCGATATGTGCCATTGGTTTAGGGAGGAGTTTGTGGTTCAATAAAAAAAAATGTTTAATAGTAATATGGCATTGACTTCTGTTCCATTATAGAGTGTTTTTGTCTTTCTTCCATTCTGTTTCATTGCTTTTGTTGATATTAGATTACAGAGTTGGTTTTTTTTTGTTATGCCAGTTTGTTATAGAGAGACCAAAACAAACCATTTGAGGATTGTAGCAGTTCTGTATGAGATTTAAAAGTCTCCTTGAGATTTCTGACTGTTCCTCGGGGCTGAGTTGGCTGTTTGGGTCAGATGTTTGACGTTTGATTCTTCTTCTTCATAGGCAAACGCTCAGACAGCAACTATTGTTGTTTGTCATATGAGCAAAAGTGCCTTGTGTTGCCCTTGAGCACCTGACAAGTCAGGCCCAGTGCATCCGACTTTGGCATGGGAGAGAATTGTTATCTTTAAAGTCTTTCTGGAAAAAAGGTAGAAGGATGGACCAAGGAGGCAGAAAATAGGCAAGAAGGAGGTGACGGGAAGAAAAGGAACAAGGCAGAATCAAAGAGAGGGATAGAAAAGAGGGAATTCTTAGCACAAGATTTGCTAAAGGTGGACATGCTATTTTTACTGACAGGTTCCCACGGGGGATAGCTCTGATCTCATTTGCAGTCACCTGGTTGGAAAAGGTTATTTAAATTTTTTCAGAGCCATCAGTTGTGCAGATTCCTTTCCCTTTCCAGTATTTCAGATTGAAAGGCTTTAAACCCAGGTCTTGTGTGAAAGCACATGCCCGGAAGAAGAAGTGTGGCTATCTTAATGGTGGGCAAAAATGGCCGCATATGGCCACTCAAGGCCTTTTAGGTCGGGTTCAGAACTGAATTTCTTTATCCTAAATTCTTGCTTTTATTTTTTCCCCAGTTCTGTGACTGAAGTGAACATTTATTTAGTCTCCTGTGTATCCTGCTAGGTCAGTGTAGCCACTTTTATGTGATGACAGTTTCAGGTGAAATGATCCTCATTTTTGCCTTGTATAAATACAGTAGTGTGTTTATCTTGAGAAGAAAGAAATGTTTTGATTTATATGTCCAAGAAGAAAACTTCTTTGCAATGAGTCGATGCAAACGGATGTTTTGTTTAAAAAAAAAAAAGTTGTTTAGAACCAGTTGGGAACAAGATTACTAATCATGTATTGTATCTTTTGTTTCAGCATTCGGCAATGCCAGTTTTGGGTGAGTGTTGTTTATTGAATTAATCTCTTGATTAGTTTGTTGCTGTTTGTTTATTCATCCATCCATTCATTAACACTTCTGCCTCCTTCCTTCCTCTCCCCGCCATTCTCTCTCTCCCTCCGTATTGTCTTACACTCAAATATAAATTGAAGATACCAAGTTTTCTGAAAACATACTCCTTCATGGAAGCATGGTGCAGCCAAGGTATCAAAACCATGATTGCAACCACCAAGTAAATTATGACGATGATGAATACATTGAGAGCAAGAACAAACATGAAAGCTATTTTTGCACAAAATACTATTTTTGCCCTGTCCAAATACTATTTCACATTTGCTGGGGTAGGCAGGTCTGCTCTGTGTTTCTGTTATTTTTCAACATAAATACTTGTTGACATTTGACGTTATTTTTACCATGGAAAGTCATGTATATTTTCCCATTGTTTTTCAGCGCCAGCCCATCATTCAGTTCCTACAGAGGTTGAGGACGTATGGTCAGTCAGTGCTGGGCAAACTGTACACTTATTGACCCAGGCGTTTCTCCCTCTGTTTCCTCGCCCTGTTGCCTCTGTTTCCTGGCCCTGTTGCTGTACAGACTGATGCTCTGCATGTGCACCATCCGCCGAAGGACAAATGACTTTCTTGCGGGTGTTGGGATGTCACGATAAGAGTGTCTTGTTGATTATTCTCGTTTTTGTCTATATGTCTAGACTGGCCAGCCACAACCGCCGCTGTACCAGAATGAACACCTACAGCGCACTTCCATAGTCTTCCGAGACTGAGGGTTGCTATAAATGGACTGTCACAATTAGAATGTCTTCTGGGTTCTTGTTTCGTCTATATATCATTTGAAGAAACTTGATATGGCCTGGGTTCAGCAGGGTTTTTAACATGGATTGGGTTGTTTTGGTTGGTTGGTTTCTTGGTGGTTTTTAAAATTTTTTTTTTTACTTGTAGAATTGTTTATTTTTTTAGTGTCCTTTTGCGAGGTCTGGACGTAATACAAGTAGGGATATAAAATACTGCAAGATTCCAGTGCACTGCTTTGTTTGAAATACATGTCCTGTCAGGAAATTTAGAGCTTCTTGATTCTGTTGTTTGGCTTGGTTTTGTTCAAATTTTTTTTAATCGACAGGTTATACTACAGCATATACCACATGTCTGAAAAAAGTTCTCGGGTGAACAGTCGCACTGGCAGTTTCCTCCCTCAGTTTTTATTGGTCTATTTTATTTTTAAAATAAAATCCCAAACCCTGTTCTGCCTAAGAACAGGTGATAATGATATGAAAGTAATTGTCATTCTTATAAATCATGAAATTTTACATAAACACTGGAGATGTTCTTTGAATGAACATTATTTTTTGTTTTTGGAATTGTTTTTCAAGGGGTTTTTTGGGGGGTGGGGTAGTGGTTGTTTGTTTGATATTGTTTGTTAAAAAAAACCCACCCAACTGATTTTCTCTCAGCCTTGACCATGAATAATTAGTTCTAAAATACTGAACACATTTTTACATGTTACTGCAGAGTGGTAATGATTAACAGAGATAAGAATTTTGTTTTTCTGTACTTGAGCAAAAAGGTGACAAGTGCCGATTGTCATTGATACTGCAAATGATGTAACATAAGTAGGAATTAAGTGTTTTGTACCCAGAGCAAAAAGGTGGCATTGTGATTGTTACTGCAGTATAGATAGGAATAATTGATATATATATATACAAAATATTGTGTTCTGTGCTTTACAGATTGTCATTATCACTGCTGTATGGTTGACACAAAAATTAACACTTAAGTGTTCTGTTCTGGGAGCGAAACGGTGACAAGTCCAGATTGAGACTATTACTGGAGTATGGTAAATACAGTTTGGAACATTGTGTCAAACATGGGAGAGAATTGGTTGATCATTATGGAACTGGACTGTAAAATGAGTACTGCATGTGGAGCTTAGGAGTCATCGTTCATGTGTCTTTTCTGTATTTGTGAAAGTTGCATCTGCCTGTTCTTAATCAGACTCCTGTCTGTCGCAGTGTTTTGTTGTTTGATTGACCATTTAGATATGAAGTGATGGATGGAATCAATGTGACATTTCCCCAATAAACAAAACTGTCATGAACAAATGCAAAACAAGTGAAGAGAGAGAGAGAGAGAGCTGTTTCTCCCCCCACCAAAAAAACCCCAACAAGCAAACAGAAATACCACCACCAGCATCAAACATGCAAACAAACAAAAAAACAATCACCTCCTTACAGTTGTTTTTTTTAAATAAAATCTATTTACCAAGGGCAGCACATACGTACACTCAGCAGTGTCTCTTTCAACTATACCACATCATCACAAGTGAAAATCACAGGGCTGAGAAGGACAGAAAATGCAATAATAAACAACCGCCTTACAAAAAAACTCCCAACAACTCACCCCCCCTCCCCTCCCCCACACACAAACAAAACAACGAAAAGCAAATACAAAAATGTCATGTTGCCTAGAGCCCTGCCATCCATGAGGGGCCTGTCAGGGTTTTGACCTCAGCATATTCTCAAATGGATGTGAAATTTAAACTTTTGGGTAGCAGTTGCTGAAAATACCACCAACCTCCAATGCGTGACGGCATGTCACCATAATTATTCCATTGCCTAAGGCAAACAAATCGAGGCCATGCTGAGGACACTAGCTATGTGGCTCAATCTATTATCCCTAAATTTTAGATAAAAGATGTTAAAACTAAAAGAGGAAAAAAACAAACACTTGCCACATAGAAATACACATGAAAAACCAACAACACTGCAACCAAAGAACAAAAAAAAATGTCAAAGACTAGTGACAACAACAAAAAATGTCACAGACTGAACAGCAAAATAATGTCACAGATTCAATAACTAAAAAATGTCAAAGACTGTAAGAACAAAACTAACATTATAGACTGTAATAACGGAAAAATAAAGAGTGAAAATAAACTACGACAAAGACTAGTAACAAAAATGGATAACATCAAAGGCTGTAGTTAAAGAAATAATGTCAAGGGCTGTAATAATGGGGAAAAAAAAGGTTACTAGACTTGCTTGAAAGAAGGCAGGAGAATGGATGGGGAAGACAAAAATGAGCAAGAGAGAAAGGACATACAGATAAGGACAAAGACAAAAAGCGACAGCAAAGGGGAAAGTTCTTGCATAGAATTTCCAGGTGAGCTCCCAGCATTCCTGCCTAAGGGAAGGACATTGTGATGAAGTGAAACACTGACATACATAATACACAAAGAACACATCCAGCAGTCACTGCACAACACACACACACACTGACATATTGACATGCCGCACTATCTTCCAGTTCATTGCACTGATATGTAATTCTATCACACCAAGCTCAGTGTTGTACATCATCATCATCTCTTCGTTTAAATACGTACAATTATAGAGATCTACCCCTTGGTACGACGCTACTCCCCATCTCACATCTCATCATAGATTGTCAACTTCAACCAATGTCACCTTGATGCAGGCAGCTGGACTAGGTCTGCAAAGTATGAATACAATAAATATATACATAGCTTCCCACTAAAATACACTTTGTGTATGTTTATGTAGGTGTGCATGAGACTTTCTGATTTCTAACTTGATGCAGCTGTATAGGAAATGGTTCAAAAACCTTTTACTTGATATTTTTGTGGGGGCTTTTTTGTTGTTGTTTTGGTGCTGCCTCATCTTCTGTGATGTTTCTGTAGTACTGTTCCCTTACTGCTCTTTTCAACCTCTGCCCCAGCCATACCCAGATTTCGGTACATTGCAACTTCAGGGTCAGAAATCCACAGTCGGCCTATAAATGTTAGGCCGCTGTGGGGCCACCAACCAGAGAGGCCCTGCATTGCTGCTGGGCCACTTTGGTAGTGTTCAGTGGTGCCTGTTCTGAGTTAACACACGCACGACACCACCTACTAAGCCCCCTAGTGACGAAGGTAAGAGCTCAGTCATGGAACCAGACTGAGTTAGACACCCACCTGAGAAGGTGACCACCACAACGCCCTTCCAACAACCTTCTCCTATGAACCTCCAACCCCAAAGGCTTTGACACAAACTCACCACAACTGTTTTTTCTAACATGCAGTTCCTGCAAGTTTGAGGGATATCTTCATTTTTCAAGACACCTGAGACTGTTTTCCATGTTGCTTCCCTTTCCTCATTTTCTGATCATTTAAAAAAAAAAAAAATGTTGGTTGCTTTCAAGTAAGCCGCTGTCAGTTCCCAGAACCACATGCTAAGAACCTTTATGTGAAAATGAAATCCCATACACATAAGAATTTCAATGGTTTTTGTCAATATTTTCTTACGCTGCAGTAAATCAGGCTTTTTTAAACTTTAAAATCCTGTATGGAGTTCCACAGAGCATGCAAACTCTCCACAAGGATTTTTATAAACAATGTGGGTCCACAGCAATGCACAACTATCATCATTGTGACCAATCCCATTGCTTCTCTAAGCACAAACGGCCATACTGGAGATAACAAAAAGGGAACACCAAAAAAACCCACCAAAAAACGAGTCTCAAGCCATGCTTACACACTACAGTGGATCCACTGAGCTAAATCTGAACATTACTCTCCTCCACCATCATTGCCTTTCCTTGCTATACAACCCATGTACTAAGTACTACATTTGCTCCTTTTAATACAGGCACCAATGCCGCTGGGTGATTTTGGTGATGTTCAATGGTACCTGTTCAGAGCTTACATCACAAATTTACATCTACTAATTTACTATGCACCCTACAGGCAGCGAAAAACTGCTTAGTCTGATACTAGCATGACTGAGTGAGATAAGGAAAGGAGGGTAAAGGAGTCCCATAACCTATAAGGTCGTAGGGGAGCGAGGTGTCAGAGATCTCACTTCTCTAGGGCCAGCATATTGAGGGCGGCGCCCATCTCCTCTCCCTCGCTGCTTTACCTTCCCTGACCCTAAAGAGGGCAGGTACCCATTTACAGCTGGGTGAACTGGGGGAACTGTACTGAAGCCAAGGCGCGCAAACGGTCACCCATCCAACTGGTAACCACGCTCGACGCTGCTTAACTTGGCTGGGGGAAAGCGAGTGCTCCCACCACTGAGCTATCCCGTCCCCTCCCGACTGAGTGAGATGCCCACCCTAAAACAAAGACCATGACTATATTCATTTCACAACAGTGCATAATGAATCTGAAGGTTTTGACACCAACTCACTAACAAAGAAAAAAAACAACATAAAAATTGAGCGAACTGTAAAAAAATAAATTTTAAAAAGTAATAAAAACGCCCTCCCACCATCAACCATTAAATAAAAACAAATAAAATAAAATTCCCAAAATCAATCAAAAGAGTGGGATTCGTATTTCTAAAAAAAAAAAAAAATCAAATCACAACTGCATCTTGAATATAAACAAATGTGAACATAACCAATGACAACCATCCAAAATTTCATTCAAAACTTAACTGATTACTTTCAAACATGCAAGCAGACTCATCACTGTGGAATATACATTCTATATATGTATATATAAATGTACTACATGTGTATATGACTTAAGACTTCATGCAGCCATTCTTCAATAACACTGAATGGCATCCAGAAAGGCAGATAGAGACAATACTGCCCGACGCCGATCAGCAGTCCACAGATCACATCCAGAACGTGGTGGCGACCCAGCATCACCCGCGACAGGCCCAGGCAACAGCTGAAGGTTATGACGAAGGGTGCAAGCGTCTTGCGAACGACTTTGTGAACGAGAAAACTGGCCACCATTGCCGCCCGTGTGGAATGGCCTGATGGGAAGGAGAAGATGTCGGCGGAGACTGTGGCGAACATGTCCATCTGGTTGTTGGAGGGTCGGGCACGTCGGAATATCACCTTTGTTGAGCCAACGACGATCAGATCCAGGATAAGTACTGGAAATAGAAATAATGACTGTGAGAACAAAGGGGACGATTTTATTTTACACTGATTTGAGTTAAAAATTAAAACAGGTTTACTGGAAACAACAGCACTGAAAAACTAAATGATCAGTAAATGCGTTTTTAGATAATGAATGACATGATCATATTTTCAGATAATAATCAAATACTTTCAGCTATACCAGCGCACCAAATTTAAACATTGTGACTATTATATAAAGTTGTAAAAATTTACCAGAGGAAACGGCTATAAAAATATGTATTGTAAGTATTACAAATAAACTGCTAATACTAATAGTAATATGGCACCCTTCCTCCCCTACAGTATACTGTAATAATTTTTTTTTAATACAAACAGTAAAACACATCCATAGACGGTACAAAAAACTCAACACACACACATGTGTAGTTCCTATAATTTATGTTTTTAAAAATAGTTCACACACAGACACACATATGCGCACAGACACAGACATGTGACAGACAAATCATTAACTTTTGTGAATCTGGCCCTAAATCAAGTTTACAAATGATGAGTGAGCACTACAGCATAGGCAGCTGATAATCATCACCTAATTCAGCAGGGAAGTCAGACTTAAAAGAGTGTTGGATTCGAAATGCTGAAACTGCAAAGTAAACCTAGAATGCCAGTTTGCATCAACATGGAACTGTCTATCTGTGGGGCTTTTCCCCTTGAACTCAAAAGAGTGCAACAAGCATGGCTCCTGGACAATGGCAGTCAAGGCAAACAGATCCCAAATGGATGGTATGTTATATAAACAGTAAATTGTACAGTTTCTCAAACAGCTTGAGCTGTTACTAGGTCCACACTAAGTCGCAAGTTGGACCTCAGTTTAAAGTTATATAGTCTCATCTAAAGGATGAGACTGATCAGAGTCAAGTCTCATCTGAAGGATGAGACTGATCAGTCAACACAGACAGGAAAAGAGAGTTTCAATATTGTTCACAGGGACATGTTATCTAGTTCACTTTATCATTGTCCCGTTTCACACAAGGAAATGACACTTCTTTAGTAACTTGAGAGCTGGTCAACCAAGGTACAAGGAAACAAATCCTGAAACCTCTACTAAAATAGGTTAGATAATTCAGAATTGTCACATGGATCAAACACTGAAATATGTACACACACACACACACATCCATTGCTTGTGGTTTACACGTACTTTCAGCACAAAAGGCATGTCTTCTTTTTCTTATGTGGCTTTTTTGCCTTCACTGTACAGAGTATATATATGTACATATTGTGTATCACTGAATAAGGCAACAACTTTTTAATAAGCCAATATTTCTAATATCTCAGTATCTGCATGCTAACTTTTTGTTCCCAGAGATAACAGAAGTCCTGTAGCTGTATATTCAGCAAACACATCAAGTACATCAATCAAATGTCTCTACCAAAAATTGACTCAAAAAATATAAACCTGTCTTGGGAGGGTGGAAGGGGGAGACAGCAGAAGAAGGGTGGGGGAGGGGGATAAAACCAAACCAAACCAATTAATTAAACAATAAAACATGCCTCCCTGCTGGCCCAACTTTATCCTCACTCACCCCTAGACCCTCTTACCTGCACCCCCCCTCCAAAAAAAAAAAATCAGAAGCAAGCAACTTGAGTTTCATGTTTACAAGTAGTGAGTACAAGGCAAAAAATCCCCCCTTCCCCCCAAAAAAACCCCCCAACAACAACAAAAACCCAACAGACAAACAAAAAGAAAAACCAAACCAAACAAACAAACCAGAAAAAGAAAAAAAAAGTACAAAAATCAAAATGCTGTAACAACAACAATCAAAATGACAAAAACACTGTAAACCAGCCTGGTACCATCAAGATTCCAGCCTATAGAATAATGACGTAATGTATATTAATTACTTTTTATAACCCACAATTTTCCCATGGTACAGCGTAACCCATTATGGCTTTAGACTGAACGAAGAATCTGATACAGTATCATTTTAAAAGGTAACTCACTAACTCAGTAACTGACTAACTCTCCTGTGGAGTTAATAATAATAATATACTACCAGTACTAACTCCACTCCCCCCCAAAATGGCAAAAGTCCTTCGGATGAGACTTATTTTTTCAAACAAGGCCCTATGTGCAAACACACATGTACACAAAACATCTTGCACACACGTTAAAACCCTTGCCACCTTTAGGAAGAGTTGGTAGGTCATTGCATACTGGTAGGAATGGATGACAATTTTTTTAAAATGCGTGTTATGTTTCCTAAATACAACATCCCTGAAATCAGAATGTGGCTACTTTAACAATGGGTCAAAATGGTTGAAAAATCTCACCAATGGTCAACCTTGGACTTTTCTAAAAATTTATAGCAATCATGCTTGAGATGTCAAATTACATCAATACATGATAACATCATTCCATGCATGCATACACTGAGTACAGCTACATGAGTGATACTATCCTTGGGAGGATCATTTCATTAATGTGATGAAAACAGTACTACAGTATAGTCTACAGCATAATTATTTGTTTTCTCAGTTTGTTCAAATAAAATGAAGAAATAGTAGATCTACTAAAGCAACATATTCAGACAAGTGTGTCAAATCTATAATAATTTATGTTTTAACACATTACTTTCGAGCCAGTGGTGGTAGTGTGTGTGTGTGTGTGTGTGTGTGTGTGTGTGTGTGTGTGTGTGTGTGTGTTATTTACAACAAAAACAACTGACATTGTGTACAATGTAAAAAATTTGTTGTGATTGTATAAATTTACGTCCGAACGGAGATTTCCGATTTGGGGAGAAGGGGCTGACTAATGTCAGTCATTGTCAGAGAAACTCACAGAAAAATAAGTTGACAATAAGTTCGATGTCTTGCACTCGATGGGTCATGAAAAAAGCAACCACCGTGCCTCCAAGCCACAACAGACCATGGAAACAGATCTCCAGAGCTTTCATTGCTGGCCTGAACCTGGCCAGAGGTGAATCTTCATGTGCACAAATGCTCAAAACCTCTGTCCATTTCTTGTCCTCTGCAACAATCGATTCCCACAACGACAATGTTTTCTCCTGTGGGACTTCTGCTTTTGAACTTGAAGATTCCTTCGTTTGTTTCTGTGAAGCACGATGCTTTAACCCATCATCTTGTTCCATGTTTATGTCGAAGATCTGAGACAGTCACACTGGAGGTATGACAATTCACAGACTTTTAACTTTCCTTTGGCTAACAAGAAAGGATGAGACCTGCGGCCTGGTCTAGGATACATCAAAAACGGAAGTCAAGGGGGTTAACTCTGACGGGTGGAAACGTCATAAAATAATCTCGGTAACAGTCCAAGTTTTCAAAGTAACATCTTTACGATTTTCCATTTGATGGCAGAACTGTTACAGGTCGAAAACTAGACTTCAACCGGTTTGACTGTAAAATCTTTTCGATCGTATTGCACGATGAGTACTCTTTTGTTTTTTCCTTCATGATGAATGACGATGCTATGTTCCTGCTGCGCCTTTTTTCAAGCAGACGACACACTGACAGCCACAAACAGAGCTGGTTGACACCCAACGCATCAACACGGCGCTGACGGCCAGCTTAGAAGGTCCCGATGGATCATTCCGTTCCATCTACGGAAGAAACGGGACGCACATCTTCTTTGCTATGGCATTCAGAGCTAAACCGAGAAAACAACAACAGCAGTGAAACCATCTGTGTTGGACCTGGTGAAAGAGATGGACCCCTTATCAGAGTTCTGCGAATCGAGGCCAAAATTGATAATGAACCAACCCAAATCGATGAAACTTCGCCAGCAGTGTTAAAATACAGAACTCCAAACTTCAGGTACCAGCATGGTGTTTGAATTGGAAGTTAATGCTTTGACTGATCTCGAATTACAAAAAAATCGTTTAGATATAGAGCAGTTTTGCTCCGAAAAGAAGGACAGAAATATATAGTTTTTCTTCTTTGCAAGCAGTTTTATATTTTTAGCATGCTGGTTATCATCGCTTTTGGTATGTGCTTTAATAAAGACAATGTTGTGTTTTCTTTTAGTTTTTGTTCTTTGTGTTTACGACATATTTGGCTGATATGACATCATCCGTTGCCATGGACAAATGACGTTTAAATCTATAGATCTAGACAAAGTTCTTTTGGAATCAAACTAATGCCACTGCATGAATTTGGGTTTCATTATTACTGACTTTCATTTTTTCTTGCTCATTATTGTTTGTTTTAAATCATTATACAGAACCATACTGGGGTAGTAAGTAGGTTTTGGTACTCTTCGCCCCCCCCCCCCCCTCCCCTCCCCTCCCCCTGTCTGTGTCCATGGGGACACTTTAGACCTATATTAAAAAAAAATATATATTGTAGGTCTTAAGACTACGTCATTTGTTTACTATGTATCATCATCATCATCATCATTACCATCGTCATTATTATCATTTGCTATTGTTTATGCTGTTCCAATCGTTATTGGTGGCTAGTGCTTCTGTGCTCTTTTTTTCCCCTTTTTTTTAAAGGAACAACCACAGTGCATTTTCACGTTTGCATGAAGTGGGGAACAACCATGTTGTTAAGCCTAGTGCCTTAACTCTGTCTGTCTGTCTGTCTGTCTCTCTCTGTCTCTCCCTCTCTCTGTCTGTCTCTCTCTCTCTCTGTCTCTGTCTGTCTCTCTGTCTCTGTCTCTGTCTCTGTCTCTGTCTCTCTCTCTCTCTCTCTCTCTCTCTCTCCTCTCTCTCTCTCTTCAAAATACTTTATGTTTATTTGAAATTATTAGTTATAGTTATTAATGATAGTTTCTTCTCAGGGCAAAGGCTGGATGAAAAAAAAGTATGGCCATAGTACGTACACGCACGAACGCATGTGTGCGCGCAGTGGTTTGTGCTCTGGACTCCTGACTGGAAGGTTGGGGGGTTCGAAACCCATGGGAGTCGTAGAATTTTTGGACCCCGGCCGGTTCCTACCCAGAATGAGATATCTTACTGTATGGCCTCTTTGGGAAGACTGGGGTCACACAGTCGAGCTGCATGGATCCGATTTTGAAAGTGTTGCTCAAATTATCTGACCAACACTGCAGGGGTCTGTATCTCTCGGGACCAGTTGAGACCAGGATATAACATGATAGGAAACGTTGAGTACAACCCTGTCGAGAAGTCTCAAAGCTGGTGCACTTTCATTACAGCATCATCGCATCATTCTCATCACAATTGATCATCATACAATGACAGAAAATTGTCTCTGATTCAGTGGCTTCTGTTGTTCTGGTCTCATGGTTATCTTAGTCTCGGTTTCCCATACACTTATCTCCTTGGGGTGAGTTGGTGTCAAAGCCTGTGTAGTTTCTTTGTGTGTGTTGGTTTAGAAGAGGCCACCGAAGTGACCCAGCAGCAGTGCAGGGCCCTTCTGATTGGTGGCCTACAGGTAGCCTAACATCAATAAGCTCCCCGTGGACTTCTGACTTATGAGTATACTATGATGATCCTTGGCATGATGGGTCAGAGAGCTTGGAATGAGCTGTATAGAACAACCGACAGAAACGTCTCAGAAAGAAAAAACAACAACACCCCTAACAACAACAAAACAAAAAACAACAACAAAACCAACCAACCAACCAACCAACCAAAACAAAACAAAGTACTGATTGTTTTGAGATCTGGCCGGCTTTTAACCAGAGAGCTGGGTTTTTTTGTTTTTGTTTGTTGTTGTTTTTAGGAGTATGGGTCTCTACTGTTGTTGTTGTTGTGCGTTCCCCAGCTTTACACCCTGGGGGTCACCCAGAACATGCACTCTGACTCACTCATCCCACCTGGGAATCTCTGTGAGATAGGAAGTACACACTGGATGAGAAGTTTGCGTGTATGACTCTTTTTCAAGCACCTCGCCACATAGGCAGCCATACTCCGACTTCAGAGGATTTTTTTTCTCCTTTAACAAAGGAGAGTGCGGGTTGTTATGTTAAGAGCTTGTCATGGCTGAAGGCAATCCTCAACACAACATTTTACAACATAACAACGTTTTAATGTCGGCCTTGGCAATTAGCTGACATCAATAATAACTGACACAGCTTTTATTGGCCTGGGCCATGGGTCTCTACTGTGATGCAACTTTGTGAATGATGCTAGAATTACTTCACTAAGTTGGTCTGCAGGTGTCTGCATTTGTCAGGCCAGGAAAGAGACTTACCCTGCAGTGAGAGGAGGATTAGAGGACAATCCTTTTATACAACAGTCTCAGCATTGAACACAATCCTCAACGCTGCATGGGCAACATTGTCTTTGTTCACATCAATCATCATGCAGTAAAGAAATATGATATGAAAATCTTTAGCTTTACGTGCCTTAGTCAGGTTCATAGGTATAGCAATCACTGCTTGTTTCGCTTTTTCTTTTAACGACGGAATGATTGGCCATACTTCTTACTTTTAGTATTCAGAATGGTCAATGGCTGCCTCAGTTTTACATTACGTCAGTTTTGACAGGGTTTTTTCTGATGTTGTCTTTATTACGTTAGACATAATATATAGGATCTTCCTCGACATCTTACTTTAGATGCCAGCGTACTATTTTGACACCGCCCCCCAAAAAACCCCCAAACAAAACAACATCAAAAACAACCAAAAATAAAATTTTTAATAAAAAACCCAACAAACCACAAAAAAACCAACCCCCCACCCCCCCCCCCCCCCCCCAAAAAAAAAAAAAAAAAAAAAAAAGCACCCCCCAAAAAACCCCAACAAACAAACAAAAAACCGAAACAGACAACAAAAAAAACAACCCCCAAGTAAAACAAAACAACCCAACAACCAACCAAACACCTTTCAAAACGTTCCTTTTATGGTGTCACTACCACCCGAAGGCAATAGCCTTAACTTGGCAACTGGTTGTTTTGGTGAATAGAGGCTTGTATTATCCATCACACATGGGCAGCGGAATGCCCAAGTGATAACAGCATCCAGTAGAACATAAAGGTGACGCCCCTCAAAGTCCTACCCCCCACTACCACCTCCAATCTCCACTGCAGTCCTGGTGGGCCCGTTAAACATGATACCGGTAACGTAGGACACCATAATTACTGGAGGAAAAAAACCAACGAGGAGAGAAAGGTGACAAGAAAGGAAAATTCTTTGGTTACTTTTTTCCACAATTGTTTCTGACCCAGATTCCATCTTCTCAGCAAAAGTGAACAAGAAGTAGAGAAGACACACTATTAAGAATTTATTTTAGCAGGGGCAAAAAAGCCCGTGCTAAAATAAGTTCTTAATAGTGTGTCTTCTCTACTAAACCAAAAAACCCACCCAAAAAGCGGTGATCTGGAAGCAAGCTTAACCGATTATTAAATGTCATTTACAAAGGATTGGATCAAAACACTTTACGCTGCTCCATTACCATCTTGGCACCAAGGAGACTGCAAGATTTTCACACAAATAAACAATGGCCGAGGAAGAAAGAGAATCGAAAGTTTTGATCCAGTCCTTTGTAAATGGCTTTAACACGACGACAGTCATAATCTGACCGTCGTGATTGGCTAGGTGCAAAACCTGTAAGTGAATGAGATGCAGTCGTCTCTGTCAAGAAGTCCTCCTGGCCTATACAAGCAAGACTACAGCAGCAGGGGGTGAGGCTTGTAGAGCGGCAGACTATTCGGCTCCCTGTCATTAAAATGCCATGATCACAAAAACCTGTCACTTAAAATTCTCCGACCAGCAACAACAGGACACACACACACGCACGCACGCACGCACACACACACACACACACACACACACACACACACACACACACACACAAACACACACACACAGAGGCCGGTGGGAACGATGACAAAATTGACAACACTGCATACACACAGGGACTAGATGTAAAAAAGCACATGCGTGCATATTCCATTATCATCGGAAAAAAAAGAAAATTAAAACACGCACGCACACACACACACACACACACACACACACACACGCGCGCGCGCGCGAATGCACACACACACGTTGGCAATTGCCAACAAATGTATGGTCGATCCTGCAAGTGAGTAGCCTAATGACTCCTTCATGAATCGGAGGATGCGGGGGCTTCACCCTATATACATTTTTAAAAAAAAGCCTTTTGATGAGGCTAACCGGTCCAGTATGTGAGCGCGTGCAGAACATCTTGCATACATATTTTTTTTAAAATCCACCTGTAGTAAAAGATATGGCCAGTGGCATGGATGACACAAACACGCCTAGCATGCAATCTGCGACATAGAGAGGAGTAAGCTGCACCAGCTTCATCTTGTCCAAGACACACTGCCGAGCCTATCCCTTTTCAAGTGTCAGAATGCATGCTGGGCATGTCCGTGTCATGCGTACTGCCGTTCCCATCAAGAAATACCTCGGCAAGACACTTTAACCTACCTTGGAGTCGAGCTGGACAGAAAGCTTACCTGGACCCCACAAATTAGCAACAAGCACAGCAGAAGCCTAAGAAAAATGGCCCTGATGAGGAAGCTTGCAGGAGCAATACTATGGTAAGTATACACCGCAACTGTCAGATCCCATTTGGAATATGCCTTCAATGCCTGGTCAACTGCTGCTAAGATAAACCTCGACAACCTGACTATTAGATGCAGAATGCCGGCCTCAGAGTTATCACAGGTGGCATGAAAACTTCTCCAGTGTCAACTGTGGAGAAAACAACAGGTCTCCTATCATTTGAAGAAAGTAGGCAAGAAAAACTCCTGAGGCAAAATGAGAAGCTGAAGAGACTCACCTCACACCCCCTCCTCCCCAAAGTGAAATCCCCCACGAAGAACCGGCTGAAGCCACAGAGCCCTGACCACCTAATCAAGGCTCTTGGGAGGAAACACCACCATCCTCTGTCAGAAACCAACCAGCTGATTGAATATCTCCAGGACTATGAGGACTGGCAGACAGACACCTCAGCCATCACGTTCAACATCCCAGGTTATGGGAGCAAAGAGTGCCACATAGCAGCTGACCTAAAGTCTCTGACACTGAAAGCACTGAACACAAAATACCTTCCCAAATGCCTGGACAAGAGCATACACAGATGGATCTGCTGAAGAAGAAGTGAAAAATGGAGGAAGCGGGATGTACATCAGATTCCCTAATGTCAGGACCATCGGGAAGTCTCTGGCCACAGGCACCCCGTCCACCAGTTATAGCGTGCTGATGAGGCCTGTGCTCTGCTACTTGCAGCCCAAACTTTCAAACAGGAGGCCCCCCTACCAACCAACATATTGTTCTTTACTGACTGCAAGTCCATCCAGCAGAGTCTCCAGGCGCTAGGGGGAGAGCAGATCCTAAGAGACATAGAGCGAGAACTAAGCCTCCCCAGCCAGAGACTATGGTGGTGCTGCAATGGCTTCCTTCCTAGTGTGGCACAGGGGACAACAAAGATGCGGACCGCCTGTCCAAGGCAGGCAGCAACTTGGAGCAGCCAGCCCATCCAGTGTCCTACAGCGAGGCAAAGACAATCCCCGAGAAACAGTTTCAGGAAAGCATGGCGCCAACCGCTGCACATCAGGCCAGAAGATAAAAAAATGACATTCTTAGCCAGATAGAGCTGCTCAAGTTTCCATCTTCAGACTATGATCAGGACACTGCCAGGTCCTATCTAACACTGTTGGTAAACCAAAAAAAGTATCCTTTAAAAAGCGTATTCTAAAATGGGAATGAAGCCTCCCTCTCTTCAAGGGCTGGTTGGTGGGATTCAAACTGTTGTAATGTTTTCCATATCTATGAATGATGTTGCCGTAGCTTGTGTTGTAGCCAGGTCCAACTGCAGTGTGCTTCCTGCTGTTGTGACAGGGCCTCAGCAACTGTGGAGATCTCCCCGTTTTGTGAGCCTGAAGCCTGGAAAGTGGGCTGGATCCAAGCCTGCATAGATATGAAATTTCACAACACGTACGGGAAGGAAGGATAGTAAGTACAGCTTTTCCGCTGTTAATGCCATTATCTCCATCAGCAGCAGCATGGTCATCATCGTCATTATCATCATACATTGTCAGATAGCTTCTCCTATTGTAAAGGCCAGAGGAAGGGGATTTTAGTGCATGTTGGAAGACATATGGCTCGAGTGGGCTCGAGGACCATCAATGGGCCATTTAGTATTTCTATTTCGCCAGGGGTATGATTGCGAATAAAATATACCTTACACGCTCTTCTACCAACACTTACTTCTAAACATAAGAGAAAAAAACAGGGGAAGAATTTTTTCCACTGAAATCAAGATGCTAAAAGAAAAAAAATTATAAAGAACGGAGAGGAAACAAAATGAGGACACCAGTCAGCATACGCTTGACCCATACATGACTTCAATGCACAGGCTAGGCCTGATCTATTTTATTTCAGCTATTTATCTCTGAAGTCGGAATGCGGCTACCTAAATAATGTGTGTGTGACGGGGGGGGGGGGGGGGGGGGGGGGGGCGACTGTCGCATACACATAAATCTCACCATTGGTGAACTTCGGAGCTCTAGCCGAGAAACGAAACATAAAAAGTTTCAGCTATTTGTGTAGGACACACGGATAGGAAGGAAGATGACAACGTCCCCAAGCGACTTCTGCATTTAGACTTTTGTGTGGCTGATTGTACACATTGTGCGCGTGCATATGCGTGGAAGTGATAATGATTAAAGCAAAGATAATGTAAGTGAACATTGCAATATACAAAACGATTTACGGCAGGACCAGTGTCAAACGTTGTATTAATACTCGCAGCAAAGACTGCCATTTTCATCCCAGTGATCCTCAGTATCTGTGCTGTGCTCCCATAAGAGCTTGACCACCTATTAACGATACATTTATGAGCTGGAAGTATTCATCTGACTGGCAATGCGTCCTATAGGGTGTATGAATTAGGCCCAGGCCCCAAACCATTGTCAGTTATTGATATAAACCAAGGGCCAGGCCAACATTAGAATCGTTGTCAGGGTCGTCATATAATTACTATCACCCCCCTTCTCCTCATAGCCATAGCTTATCGTCATCATCAAAACAACATTGCAATCACTATCAGTGTCATTGTCATCACCTTTGTCTTAATAAATGTCATCCCCAACGTCATTGTCAGTACGGCTGTAATATCATCAACATCAGTTGTTATTGCATAATCTCTATTATCATCAAAATGATCGTTGTCGTCGTTGTCAATGTCACCATTACCTTGTAGGTTTACACATGCTAGTGCACAGAAACTGGTGCAACATTTTATCATACATCATTACAGGGATTTGGGGATAAACGGCTCAGAGCTTATTTTGAGTGCAAGTATTGTCTGTACCTCTGTGTGATTATAAATGAGTATACGTGGTAACAAGCACATGCTATACTTAGCAGGAAGATGACATAAAAATCATTGCCTTAGCATGTGTACCTTTGCGATCATGTGGGGGAAAAACACTACCTCTACCGGTAACCCCGCCTCCCCCAGCAAAACACAAACACATACAACACACACACACACACACACACACACACACACCAGGCCTAACCTACCAGTGAATTGATGGTCTGGAGGTAACATCCCCACATAGAAAACGAACAGTCACAGGTTCGATTCCCTGTAAACCGAGCTTTTCCCCGTCCATAAGATCTTGAGTGGGGGTGTGGATGCTAGTTTTTCGGATGAGACGACAAGGCCAGACTGAAACACATTTTAGTGCACGTAAAAGAACCCACAGCAACAAGAGAACTGCATCTGGCACAATTCTTGTAGAAATGCCACTCCCACAGGGAAACAAATATACATACAGACAGGAAAATACGAAAAAACCCTACTCAAAACCCACCCCAAAACAAAACAAAACCAGTGGATAGCACTGCTCTTGTGGTGACTCGCTCTAAAGCAGACCAAATTTCACGCAGAGAAATCTGCGTGACTGACAGTGATATCCATTACAACAACAATATGTAAGCATGGTACCAGGAAGCTTTGTTTGTTTGAATGTTTGAGCGTTTGGTTTCGTACTTTTCTGACAGGCAATCCACCGGCTGATAATATGTTTATAATGCTTTCTTGGTGATGGCAGTACCAGCTGGGAATTCCCGGAGTTGACTAGCGGTAAACAGAGCATGATCAGTGACTGCGACGGTCGCCATTACCCCTGGTACGGCTCCCGCAACGAAACCGTCATTTTCAAGGTGAGTTATAGCAGTGTAATTATATAATTATGGCATGAAAGCATATATCTGAGAAAGATAACCAGAAGGGTCGAGCGTGGAGTGGTGGGAACAGAAAATAACTGGGAAGGGGTACACGCGTGAGAACGTGTGCACACAAACACGCATGCACGCACATTCACACTTAACTTCTTATATAGGGAGGGGGAGGGGGAGAGAGAAGAGAGAGAGAGTGGGTTGAGGTGGGACAAAGGTGCTACTTCTCACATCCTGAGTTCAGAATACAGATCCACAACTGATCTTATTCTGTCACACTTTCAAAGACATCCCCCCCCCCCCTATCGCCCAGGAAAGTACATAACAATTATATGTTAGGCTACTGAGAAAGAAAACAGTGGATGGCAGAAGAAACTCCAAGCGACTGTGGTGGCCCTTCTCTCATACTCGTGGATTTCTGACAGTTACGGGTAACAAAGTTTAGAACAAACTTTAAGTTATCATAATAATTATCATTATTCCTTCTTTTAAGTATTAGGCACCCATCCACGTCATGCAGGCTTCATTGTTGTTCTAGTCTCGTTTAGAAGTTGTGGTGCTGAAAAACGCATGAAGATCTAA
This sequence comes from Rapana venosa, assembly GCA_028751875.1. Classification (NCBI taxonomy): domain Eukaryota; kingdom Metazoa; phylum Mollusca; class Gastropoda; order Neogastropoda; family Muricidae; genus Rapana; species Rapana venosa. The sequence continues at coordinate 12,526,762 of CM054167.1, read as the reverse complement.
TGGTGTCCTTTCTAATATTCTACTCCGCATACGTTACTAGGATACCTTATTGCTAAGTCCAGCTTAAAAACAGAGTTGGTTAAAAAAGAATCTGTGTAGGGTATCAAATTGTATCAAAAATAACTAGGAAAGGGGTAACCCTCCCCCCCCCCTCCCCCCCCCACCCGGCTCTCCTCCTCCACCATCTGATTTCCTCTCCCCCCCACCCTCCCCTTCAGGGCCCTTGCGACCGTTACCAGACAGCCACAGTGTTCATGAACGACAACTTCCACCCGCACGTCACGTGGCGCAATCCAGCCAATCGGCATCAGCTGGAGCCCAACCTGACCCACATAGTGCGGGACCAGAGCTTCTACGTCTGGCTGGTGGCCTGGAACATGGTGACTATGAAGTCCTTCGTCCTGCAAACCATCTCCTGGAGAATGCAGGTCTGTGAGGGTACACGCGCGCACACACACACACACACACACACACACACACACACACACACACACACACACACACAGAGAAAGAGACTTTTTTTTTAAATCGAGGATAATGGAATAAGCACTCATGTGCTTTTTTACATCCAGTCCCCGTGTGTATGCGGTTTTGTAAATTTTGTCATCTGTTCCCACCGGCACACAATGGCTTACTCTTTCGAAAAGCGGAACAGAATTTAACGTGTGCGCAAGATGTTCTGCGTGCGTTCGCACACGGGACCTCGGTTTATAGTCTCATCAGAAGGAAGGAGAGAGAGAGAGAGAGAGAGAGAGAGAGAGAGAGAAGAGAGAGAGAGAGAGAGAGAGAGAGAGAGACGCAGACACAGATAGTTTATTCAAATAGGGCTCATCCCCTTATAAAAAGGGGAATGTGAACAATATTATACATAACATAAATACAGTGAAAAGTCGTTTTACCATGATATCGTACGTTACTTCACGAAGTGACTATTTCTCTAAGCTTGATAGCCTTGTACAAATATAAAGAAAAGTTCTGTATAACTTCAGGATTTGTACAGGACATCAATAAATTCAGTTTAAACAAGCATGGTTTCCTATAATATTTGGGTTCAATAAATTTCACTCTAAGGTCATGTAATTGTTGGCAACATAGAGCAAAGTGTATTTCATTTTCCTGTGACACATTGCATAATAGACATAACAAATCATGATCATTATATGTTCTGTATATTAAACGATGTATATTCAGATCAGATATACCGAGTCTAAATTTTGCTGTGATATGTTTCAGTTGCATGAATTTGTAAATAGCATTTTAAGTCATGGCCATTACAGTATGTTCTATAAAACTCAAACCTTTGGCTAGTACCAATGTGGTGGTTCCAGTTTTGCCACCGGCAGTCAATTAATCGTTGACGAAATACTTTAATTAATGAATACACAAATATCACCCACACCTTGATTCAATCACACATATCCAAAACCATTTTCATTTAAACAGACACGCATCCTTGATACCCAATTTGTCTTTCCTCTTGCATCTAAATTATACAACATTTTATACGCCTTATGTTGGTGGGGGGCGGGGGGGGGGGGGGAGGAGAGAGAGAGAGAGAGAGAGAGAGAGTTATTTCTAACTTTTTAAAATATAATTCTATTGCCCTTTTCCCCCTCTCCCCCTCTCTCCCTCAACCAAGTGCTTTAGTACACTACACGATGATGAATAAAACTATTTGGCGTGTGGGGGGTGGGGGGGGGGGGGGGGGCGGGGCGGGAGGGAGGTGAGTGAGCTGAAGTATCAACTAAAACATCTTTCATTTCAAAAAGACACAAAAAACTGGGTATGACCACGTCCAACGGGGCAGCAGGCTGGGAGCGTGGGATCGTGGCGAGGGAAGGGAAGGTGACCGTCTGACTGCTGTGTTCATTCAAATTTGTCATAAAAACATTCATTGTGTTTTCTCAAATAAAGAAAACAATAACAACAAAAACTGGTGATTATTGACTTCCTGTTCTGCCAACCCACTCAAGGCTTTGGAGAACTTGATCGGTGATTGTGGGTTATAATGCACAACTAATCATGCATTTTGAAAACCTGAAGTGTAATACTTTTGGTCATCAAAAACACAGTTCGAAGGTTGAGGGTTGGTCCAAGCACATCAATGGCCAATACTATAACTATATCAAATACGTGATTTTTTCACCTGTTCTGGCAGTCCTCCTAGAAGGCTAAGAGATTTGTGTCGTAGGATGAGTGGGGATTTAAATTAGACACGATTGCCAATTTAAGTGTGCTTATTGAACTAGATCTGACATGCTAGCAGAAGTATTGAATTTTATGCGTGATTGTCTCGAAAGAGAACGCGGAATGAAAGGGGGCAAACTCCATCACGTAGTCCAAAAATCTAGCTGGACTCCAAAACGTTATCAGCATCGATGGTCATCATGGCATAGTACAAAGAAAGGCAAAGAGGTGTGTGTGAGGAGGAGGGTGGGGGAAGGGGTTAAAGAGTCTCAGAAACCGTAGTCATTTGTGCCTCGACCTTCAGGTCAGTCTTGGCAATGTGCTTAAAGCATTGCAAACGTATATGATAATAATTTATTACGTGCATGCTCGTTCGCATAGTGTGCGTGTAAATGTGTATCACAGGCATGCGTGTCTTCACGTTGTCCGTCCATGTTCACGCGCGCTCAGGCACACAAACAAACGGTTGTGTTGTCCCCCAGCTGGAAATTGAAGTGGACCCCAGCAAGCCCCTGGGCCAGCGGTCCTGCCTGGTGAGCAACCCGGTGCCCGAGCAGCCCTTGCTGCTGGACTACAACGTGCCCATCCCGCGCTGTGCCCTCACCCCGCCCTGCGCCAACAGTGCCCAGATGCTCGTCTGGCATCCGCGCCGGGGACGGCCGCTGTGTGTCATTCCACCCGTCTGGAAGACGGAGGCACACCGGCTGAAACGAGCCAGCAAACTGTAGGAAAGACTGGATGTCTGTCGCAGCGGCATCTTGTCCTCGGCGGCTCTTCTGAAGGGGTCTGTCTGTCCCAGTCTCCGCTTCCCTCTGGGGGGATTTGGAGGAACTGTATAGTTCAGTCTGCTGGCACCTGTGGTCGTGTGTGGACCTCCTCCCTGTCTTTGTCCTGTCTTCCCTCGTCCATTCCGCAAACCCCCCCCCCCCCCCCGTCCCTGTTCTCCCCCCTCCTCCTCCCCTCCCCTCCCCTCCTCCCCACCCCACCCCACACCACCCCCTGTCCCTGGCCCTTGTTTATACTGATTAATGCATACAATAGTGTAAAGCAGTATTCGTATCTCGTGTGCAGTTTTCTGAGACTGGCTAATGTGTATCGGTACACTGGAGAGACATAAGTGTCTTCCCATCATCACCGCTTCATTTTAGGGCAGATTTTCGTAATCCTAATGTTCCTTTTTTCCATAGAGTCTTATAATTATATTGTTCATTCATACCAGTCCCAGTTTTCATACTGCCGATTCTCATAATCCCAACATTTTTTTCATATTAGTCCCATTCTTTTTAAAAAACAATTTTTTCAGGCAATTCTTCTAGCATCAATATTTCTTTACACCACCCAAATTAATTTATCTTGAGGCCAACTCCCCCCACCCCCCACCCCTCCCACCCCACCCCCCAAAATAACCCAAATGTCCATTCTCATCACCACTTGATCTCTTAATGTCGGTTCCCGTAATTTGTCCGAATTTTGTTTTCTGTGAATCTGGAAAATTGTGTGTTAACAAGCAGCCAGGAGAAAGAAGCCTGGCAAAAGTGGAACGTGCAGGACATGTGGTAGATTAGCATACTGGTCAAAGATGTGTGGTGGCGTGGTGCACAGTATTTTGAAGCAGTGAGCATCGTCACATTCGCTGTGAATGTCTTTTGGTGTTTGACTTGGAATCTCGCAGAGCAGACATCGAGAGGCCGAGAGAGGATTCATCGAGCATACGAAATCCCCCCCCCCCAAATTTGGTGAAACAGTGAGCAACAAATGATCTGCAAGACTGGTTGGTTGCTGAAAAACTGGTTTCTCTCTCTCTCTCTCTCTCTCTCTCTCTCTCTCTCTCTCTCTCTCCTCTCTCTCTCTCTCTCTCTCTCTCTCTCTCTCTCTCCTCTCTTCTCTCTCTCTCTCTCTCTCTCTCTCTCTCTCTCTCTCCTTCTCTCTCTCTCTCTGTGAATTCTGACGTCTTCTCTCATCCTCTCTCTGTCATGTGTATCCTTCACTACACCCCACAATAACATTCCCTCTTTCTCAGATCTTAAGTCTTTGATTCTGCATTTTCTCCTGTCTCCTCTCTTTCCTATTTACTTGACTCAGTCTCCGTTCTTCGTCTCTGATATCTAACAGCTTTTAAAACAATCGTTTCATGACAACATATCATTTTTCAGAGATTATTGTCGGCCCCTAACTGTCGATTTTGTCGTCTAGTTGTGTTTCTCATGACTGTCAGACCCCTTCCTCCCCTCTTCACACACATACATCTCGCTCTCTTCTCTCTTAACTGAGTTTCTATTCCATTTCCATGTCGTGGATCTTTGTCTTGCTTTGTTTCGTTGTTTGTTTGGTTCGGGGGTTCAGTTTGTGCTGTGTACCGTAAGCACTTCAACCGATTTCTGAACAAAAGGGTTGAGCATTATCTTCTGTTCGATTCTAAAGTTTGCGATCTTTCTACTTCCTTGGTTGTTGCAGGTTGATGTCCTTCAATATAACAGATTCTGTCACAAGAGATGTACGGTAGAAAAATGAAAACATTCCTGAACCACTTATGATATTCAACAGCTTTCATATCAGTCGTCTTTGGCTTTCCTAGTGGTTAGGAACAGCACATAAGAGGGTATTCTGTTAAAAAAAAAGAAGTAAAAGAGCAACGTAAAAAGAAAATAAAACAAAGTATATACAAAATAAATCTTCCCCAAAAACACCGGCTAATTTCGATAGCAAACTTTAAGTCTGCATAAGTTAGATGTAGTCAAAAAGATTCTATGCGAGACAAACTAGATGTTTTTTCCTCGCAAAGTGCTGTGGTACACTCGGTCAATCCACACACACACACACACACTCTCTCTCTCTCTCTCTCTCTCACTCACTCACTCACTCACCCATCACAAACACACAGACACACACACACATCAACATCATTATCGTTGTCATAATCTTCCCTTTCAAATTGCTGCTCCCCTTATTAATTCTTATAAAGATAATGTGATTATATATATAATCTAGTTACCTCCATACAATTATTTAACTAGTTACCTCATGATTAAAACTAGCTTTCTTTTCGTCTTGGTTCATCCATCTGGTCACATTTTCCAAAACATTCCACGATATTTTTAACGCAGCAATTTGTCTGACTGGATTTCCCTCGTGTACTGTAAAGTTGGGACAATCTTGAAGTGAATTCGATTTAAATTACTTTAGTTTGATTTAAATCAATTCAGTCTACTAACTGGCTGGGATACGTAGAATTGGGATCCTTGAAGATCTGTTGTTGTTTTGTTTTTGTTTTTAGTCATAAAGCCTCTCCATGTAGATATGGGTGCATACACATATTGGAGAGAGAGAGAGAGAGAGAGAGAGAGAGAGAGAGAGAGAGAGAGAGAGAGAGAGAGAGAGAGATGTGTGTATGTGAGAGAGAGAGAGAGAGAGAGAGAGAGAGAGAGAGAGAGAGAGAGATGTGTGTGTGTGTGTGTGTGTGTGTGTGAGGAGAGAGAGAGAGAGAGAGAGGAGAGAGGAGAGAGAGAGAGAGAGAGAGAGAGAGAGAGAGAGAGAGAGAGAGAGAGAGAGAGAGATTGTGTGTGTGCACGCGCGCGTACGTGCGTGTATTCAGTTGTGTTTTGTCGTTCTTTCTTTTTTTGTGCTGACTTTCTTTCTACCTTTCTTTAGGTTTTATTTTTAGAAAAAGAAAGAAATTTCAGCGTTCTTTCTGTCTTGGTTAAACGTGTTCTGTTTATTCTCCCTTCTTGTTTTCATTTATTCCTTTATCATTTCCTGTTTTCTTCCTTCCTCCTTTACTATCTTCCTTTCTCCATTCTTTCTTTCCAGCCTTCCCTCTTTTCTTCTTTCCTTCCTTTTCTTTTTTTTTTCTTTCTTCTTTCTTCCTGACCGTCCTATTTTTCCTTTTTTTTCTCGTTCATTTGTTTTTTTCCCTCATTTTCTGCGTCTGTGTACATGGCCTATATCTATTTCCTTTTGTAAGTCAGATTATTTCTATTACCACAACCGCTTTTTGCCACTGCCATAATATTTCCATAAAAACACAGTGTTACAGGGAGAGAGAGAGAGAGGGTGGTGGTGGTGGTGGTGATTTAGGTTTTGAGTATGAGAGAGAGCGAGAGAGAGCGAGAGAGAGAGAGAGCGAGAGAGAGAGTTTATATTAATGTATTTATAGTCAAACATCTTTTATAATTCCTTTTTTTTAGGAGGCAAAAAGAAAGAGGTCTTATACGTTTGTAAGTTTGATACTTAATCTTACTATATTCATAGCATGTGTAGTTTATATAGCAGCGATAAAGTTTTACGTTGTTTAGGATTTGTACAGGCTTTGGTCATGTATGGTTTGTGAATCTTTTATATATAGCACAGGGGCTTTTGAAGTACTTAGTGTTAATTACACGATTCATATATAGACAGAGACAAGGTCTTCGAGTTTAAATGAGTTAATAAGTGATAAATCAGTGCCAAGTCGGATTCATGTATGTTACATTGAATGCTTTGTAATCTGTGATTTACGTACTAACGTGTGAGCATAGAACTAATGATGTGTGGGTATAGAACTAACCTTTGGCGTTTGAACAAACCAATCAGCAGATTTCAGACTTGAACAGCCAATCAGAGGGCGATATTTGTCATCAGAACTGTGCATAAATAGTGGCAGGGCTTTTTATTCTTATTCACTGAACTTTTAGAGCGCTAGGTATTTGAAGTTGATGGGTCCCAAACCTACATGGTTTTTGTGTGTGTGTGTGTGGATTTTGTGGTGACAGTTTTAGCCGTACCTTGCTCAATGCACGTAGTGTGTGTACACTAACCTGTGATTAATAATTTCTTTGTCCAAATTGCGCTTTCTACAGGCCTTGCTTGCTTGCTTTTTCTCTCTCACAGATAGACTACACTTTCTTTTTCTCTTAGTCCTGCATCAAATGTTTCCGACCAAGGATACAGTAATGTCAAATTACGGCAAAAGTGGTTATGTGCATAATTAATGAGCTGCATAATTAATGAGCAGCATAACTATTGAGTAGTGCCAGCAACATGTGTGGCACAAAGCTCGTGCCAACAGTTTGATTTGTGCAACATTCCGTCCACAATAAATCACTGAGATCTCATCCTTTCACTGACTGGAAGTGGATCATTTTTGGCTGATTGGTTTGCTTGCTTTTGGCCAGATCTCTTGTCTCCTATACTTGTATTATACGTTTCTGCTTGGTTGTCTGATATCTCTCTTTCCCTCCCTGTCTGTCTGTGTCTGTGTGTTTCTCTTTCTCAGTGGCTTATCTCTCTCTCTCTCTCTCTCTCTCTCTCTCTCTCTCTCTCTCTCTCTCTCTCTCTCTCTCTCCTCACCACACACACACACACACACACACACACACACACACACACACACACACACACAACATGTGGGACAAGACAGCCTAGTGGTTAGAACATTGCGGTCGAAATCTGATGACCCGGGTTCGAATCCCGCTCATGGGGATTTTCCCCCTGCAGTTAACATCAGTGCAGACTCCACTCTCCCCAAAAGTCCTTCAGATGAGACTATAAACCGAGGCCCGTGTGCGAACGCACGCAGAACATCTTGCGCACATGTTAAATCCTGTTCCGCTTTTCGAAAGTGTAGGCCATTGTGTGCCGGTGGGAACATAAGATAATATTTACAAAACTGAAAACACACGAGGACTGGATGTAAAAAAAGCACATGAGTACTTATTCCATTATCCTCAATATAAAAGAATAAATAAATAAATAAAACGCACACACACACACGAGAGAGAGAGAGAGAGAGAGAGAGAGAGAGAGAGGAGAGAGAGAGAGAGAGAGAGAGAGAGAGAGAGAGAGAGAGGAGAGATGGACGAAGAAGAACCACATAAACCCATCAACTGATAACAATTTATTCATGAACTACACAAAGAGGAAACTGTAAAATTACATAATAAAAATGTCAATTCAACCGCTACACTAAACGTGCTTGGAAAAAAACCCCAATCAATCAATCAATCAAACAAACAAAAATGAGAAGTAAAATGGATGTCACAATACAATATTCAAACTGTACATAATTTTGCCAATGTATACTGACTTTTCGTTTTTCTGTTTTACACACACTTTCACACAGTGTTTGCCTAGTTCAAGGAAGATTTTGTTCACACAAATACACACACACATACACACGCGTACGTCTGCACAAATTCACGCGCGCACGCACGCACGCACGCACACACACACACACACACACACACACACACACACACACACACACACACACACACACACACACACACACACAGCTTTTGTTCACAAACGCAATAAACACACACGCATTCATATACTCGTGCGTGCACACCACACACACACACACACACACACACACACACACACACACACACACACAAACACACACATACCAACACTGGGATAGGTAAGAACACGCATAAAGTGATTCAGTAACATGAAAGCAATCAAAATGAACATGATCACCAAACACAAATGAAGAATAAACAACAACAACAAAAGCAAGCAAACATACAGCCTACATAGACCTAAGACAGCTAGCCAAACCACAACACCAAACATTGCATTAGAAATGTGTCTCTAATTGAGACACTTAACTCCCCCCTCCCCACTTTCTCCACCCCCTCCACCATCACCTCATTTGTGGAAATGCCAGGGGCTCTTTCAGTATAAACAGCAACCCTGCCCTCTGGAAAATTTATGCAAGGAATTTCACCTTTTTTATCACTCTCAGTGTTTGTCTTTTTCCCCCCTTACCTGTTTATCCCCCCTTTCCCGCGCTTATTTTCTGCTTTCCCGGTCAGTTCTCCCAGATTTTTTTCAAGTACTCACAGCTTTTTTTTTTCTTTCAGCATAAAAAGCAACCCCGCCTTCAGGAAAAATTATGCGAAGAATTCTCCCTTTTCTATCACTCTCAGTGTTTGTCTTTTTCCTTACCTTTCTATCCTCCCTCTCCCTCCCCCGCGCTTATTTTCTGCTTTTCCAGTCCATTCTCCCGGATTTTTTTTTTTGGAAGCAAGTCTGACAGCTTTCTTCTTTTCTCTTGAGGTGTTATACGATATTTTGCATGTACTGTTTTGTTCTGATGACCAGGGAGTGATGCTATAAGCTCTGAGAGTGGCACAGGAGGTCCATTCTGCAGTGTTGTTTGCTCATGTGGATGCGGCATTTCACATTTACATTTTTTTTTTTGATCACGGCGAAATATTCGTTTGATTTTTTAAAAACTTTTTTTTCTCTATCGTAATATGGAGAAGATTAAATTATGCAGAACGACTGGCGTTCTAAGCAGTGGTTAATTCATTTGAAAGAAATCCTAGCCGGTTATAACGTAAGTTACCCATACCTAGTAAACACAACAATGACAATATAGAAATATGATCAACATGTACAAATCAATGCAGAAGCTTACCACACCAAAAATCCACAAAGAAACAAAATCATTCTGAAAAAAACAACACACACAAATTAGGCAGGAGAGGGTCGGGTGGGGGTGGAGTGGGGATGGGGGTGGTTGGAACTGAAGGACAGGTTAAAAACAAACCTTGTACAAAATCACACAAAGAAGCCATACTTGTCACATAAAACTGTGCGGGGAAAGAAACGGCACATACACAAACTTTACTACACGGCTGCTTGTCTGCGCTTTTGTGGACATAAACCAATGGTTTTATTTTTTCGTACACGACTGTTTTGCCCACCATTAAGGTAGCGGCATTCCGACTTTGGGGATGAAGATTTCAGTGTAATTTACATCATAAAGTCAAAGCCGTCATTTTCAACTTTGAAAAAAAAAACACCCGAGAAGAAGAAAGCCCAGAACATACCAAGATACAACATTTCAGGTACATAGTTTTGGCACCGAACAGAAGTGACACTCTATAAATAACGACCTACAAGCCGGAAAAGACAATCTAAGCATAAAATAAAATACCCAACACCCAAACTATAGCTTCTTCAACTGCTAACCCGAACAACCAACAGACAACACAGCTTGTAGCTTACACTGACAGTATAAAAATGGTCTCTGGTAGAGGCTGTGTGTCACTTAGAGAGTAAGTACACTAGCATTTGGAGAACTTAATGGGGCATCAAGCAGGAATATTAACTCCAAACAACAGTAAGTTTCATCCTAACTGACTTGGCCCACAACCCCCCCTCCCATATCCTGCAGTCCTGTTCTACCTTCAACACTCTGACACACCTGACAGTGCCCAGTCCAGTAGAGCTCCAGGGAAAAAACAAAACCGTGGGAACTGGCAGGGTCACTACGACAGACTGCAGACTTTGCCATCCTGACAGGATTAAAGATCTAACATAGCCAGGGAGCGAAGAAGTGATAACTGAAGGGACACAAGTAACCTTTTTTTTCCCTTTGAGGAAGTTATTCCCCCTGACCCTTTTTGTCCTTTCTGTGCCAGCAGAACAAGTGTCACAGTGTCACAGGCTTATACATTCTTCTTCCTTATCTCCCCTAACTTCCTGAGGAGTCACAGGGGCACAACACTGAGTCATTCAGGCCGAGTCTCTTGGGCAAGTTGAAGCAGGTGGAGCCCATCCCTCTCCCAGTAGCCTCCATGCTGCCTCTGTTTAGCATGACAGTGGACTGGTCTATTGCTGGACAACTGCAACCACCTGGGTTTATGAACTGGTTGACATCTACGTTGAATACGACAAAATACAGGGTGACATTGCCTGTAAGTGCGACAGGAACTATGCTTACGACTTTTAACAATACTAGTTCTAAGCCAAATACATGTTTGAGTCAATAAATACGAAAGCAGAATCCATACACGCTCAGCATTGCTACGACATAGTTAAAGGACCCTTTCATTCCCCTTCATGCATTAAAATTAGTAAAGAAGAATGAAGTTCTTGTGCACTAGAAAATACACTGAAAACGAAGCTGATAATTTCAAGCAGCTTGAAAATGCTACAAACATCAAAAACAAACAAATAAAAAGTTAAGCTGACATCAGAAACAAAATGATACAGTTCCAAGAAATGACAAACTTTGCACAATCTGTTATCTAGAAATGTAAGCAAAACCTGCAAATAACAAAGGCGTGAAAATTTACACTACAAACATAGAAAAGAAAACAACACAGTCGCCAACCAAATCTGCATGAAAATGATACACTATGAGGAACAAACCACAACATACTGGCAAAGCAGTTCTTCAACATATTGTTTCGGAAACATAATATCAAGGGGTTCACGCTTCTCTTGTGACTCAGTTTAAAAAAAAGAAGATATACAATGAATTTTCTGCTCTTAGACAATGGGAATAACCAGCAAATCCTGTACAGTCTTGCGCATATGTCGGTCTTATGTTAGAATGCGGTCGGTTGTTCGGATGGTTGTGTCGGGGTGTGCAAACTCCAGGTTTGATGATGATCAGGAAACAAACTCTGAGAAAGTTGCAGGGATTCAGAATGAAAGTATTTTGCTGGGAGATCATTTTTCAGGGCCTCCAG
>CM054167.1:12495105-12500105 GCA_028751875.1 Rapana venosa | reverse complement strand
CAATTAACTACACTACACTGCACTACATTACAATTAACTACACTGCACTACATTACAACTAACCACACTACACTGCACTACATTACAATTAACTACACTACACTGCACTACATTACAATTAACCACACTACACTGCACTACATTACAATTAACTACACTACACTGCACTACATTACAATTAACCACACTACACTGCACTACGTTACAATTAACTACACTACACTGCACTACAATTAACTACACTGCACTACATTACAATTAACTTCACTACACTGCACTACATTACAATTAACTACACTACACTGCACTTCATTACAATTAACTACACTGCACTACATTACAATTAACCACGCTACACTGCACTACATTACAATTAACTATACTACCCTGGGGACGGGATAGCTCAGTGGTCAGAGCACTCGCTTTCCCCCAGCTAAGGTTAAGCAGCATCGAGCGTGGTTACCACTTGGATGGGTAACGGTTTGCACGCCTTGGCTTCAGTGCAGTCCTCCAGTTCACCCAGATGTAAACGGGTACCTGCCTCTTTAGGGTCAGGGAAGGTAAAGCAGCGAGGGAGAGGAGATGAGCGCCGCTCTCAATATGCTGGCCCCTTGAGAAGTGAGGTCTCTGATGCCTCACTCCCAGGATAGCCTAGTGGTCAGAACATTGCACTCGCAACCTGACGACCTGGGTTCGATTCCCGTTTAAGGGGACATTTTCCCCTGGAGTTAACTTCAGTGCAGACGCCACTCTCCCCAAAAGTCCTTCGGATGAGACTATAAACCGAGGCCCCATGTGCGAACGCACGCAGAACATCTTGCGCACATGTTAAATCCTGTTCTGCTTTTCGGAAGAGTAGGCCATTGTTTGCCGGTGACAGAATTTACAAAACCTCACACAAGTGCTTATTCCATTATCCTCGATATAACAGAACAAAAATGAAATGAAATGAAACGACCACACAGGTTATGGGACACCTTTACCTTTTTCATTTATTTATTTTTTACACTACACTACACTACACTACACTACACTACACTACACTACACTACACTACACTACACTACACTACACTATACTACACTACACTACTACACTACACTACACTACACTACACTACGCTCCACTCCACTACACTCCAATTCCACTCCACTCCACTCCACTCCACCACACTCCACTCCACTAACTACAGTAGATAGAGAGAAGGAAACGTTTATGAAAAGAATGACAAAACTCTGAAAAGAATGACTATGAAAAGAATAACACAACTCTGAAAAAAAGACAAAACTATGGAAAAAAAATGACAAAACTATGAAAATAATAATAATGAAAAGAATGACAAAAACTATGAAAAGAATGACTATGAAAAGAATGACAAAACTCTGAAAAAATAATGAAAAAACTATGAAAATAATAGAAAAAAACTATGAAAAGAATGACAAAACTATGAAAAGAATGACAAAACTATGAACATAATGACTATGAAAAGAATGACAAAACTATGAAAAGAATGACAAAACTATGAAAATACTGACTATGAAAAGAATGACAAAATTATGAACATGATAACAAAACTATGAAAAGAATGACAAAACTATGATAATAATGACTATGAAAAGAATAACAAAACTATGAAAAGAATGACAAAACTATAAAAATAATGACTATGAAAATAATAACAAAACTCTGAAAATAATGACAAAACTATAAAAAGAATGACAAAACTATGAAAAGAATGACTATGAAAAGAATGACAAAACTCTGAAAAAATAATGAAAAAACTATGAAAATAATAGAAAAAAAACTATGAAAAGAATGACAAAACTATGAAAAGAATGACAAAACTATGAAAAGAATGACAAAACTATGAACATAATGACTATGAAAAGAATGACAAAACTATGAAAATAATATTTAAAAAAACTATGAAAAAAAGACAAAACTATGGGGAAAAAAGACAAAACTATGAAAAGAATAACAAAACTCTGAAAATAACTATGAAAATAATGACTTTGAAAAGAATGACAAAACTATGAAAATAATAACAAAACTATGAAAAGAATGACAAAAATATAAAAATAATGACTATGAAAAGAATGACAAAACTATTAAAATAATGACTATGAGAAGAATGACAAAACTCTGAAAATAATGACTATGAAAAGAATGACAAAACTCTGAAAATAATGAAAAAAACTATGAAAATAATGACTATGAAAAGAATGACAATACTATGAACATAATGACTATGAAAAGAATGACAAAACTATGAAAATAATGACAAAACTATGAAAAGATTGACAAAACTATGAAAAGAATGACAAAACTATGAACATAATGACTATGAAAAGAATGACAATACTATGAACATAATGACTATGAAAAGAATGACAAAACTATGAAAAGAATGACAATACTATGAACATAATGACTATGAAAAGAATGACAAAACTATGAAAAGAATGACAAAACTATGAAAAGATTGACAAAACTATGAAAATAATGACAAAACTGAAAATAATGACAAAACTCTGAAAATAATGACTATGAAAAGAATGACAAAACTATGAAAAGAATGACAAAACTATGAAAAGAATAACAAAACTATTAAAAAGAATGACACTGCTATGAAAAGAATGACTATGAAAAGAATGACAAAAACTCTGTAAACAATAACAAAACTATGAAAACAATAACAAAACTCTGAAAAAAATGACAAAACTATGAAAAGAATGACTATGAAAAGAACGACAAAATATAAATAAAAACTAAACCTCTGAAAAGAATGACAAAACTATGAAAATAATGACTATGAAAAGAATGACTATGAAAAGAATAACAAAACATGAAAGAATGACAAAACTATGGAAAGAATGACAAAACTATGAAAATAATGACAAAACTATGAAAAGAATAACAAAACTATGAAAATAATGACAAAACTCTGAAAAGAATGACAAAACTATGAAAAGAATGACAAAATCATGAAAATAATGGAAAAAACTATGAAAAGAATGACAAAACTATGAAAAGAATGAAAAAAAAACTCTGAAAATAATAACAAAACTATGAAAAGAATGACAAAAACTATGAAAATGATAACAAAACTATGAAAATGATGACAAAACTCTGAAAAAAAACTATGAAAATAATGATAAGAAAAAAAATGAACAAAAACTATGAAAAGAATGACAAAACTATGAAAATAATGACAAAACTCTGAAAATGATGACAAAACTCTGAAAATAACTATGAAAATAATGACTAAGAAAAGAATGACAAAACTATGAAAAGAATGACAAAACTATGAAAAGAATGACAAAACTATGAAAAAATGACTATGAAAATAATGACAAAACTATTAAAGAATAGCAAAACTATAAAAAGAATACAAAAAAAACCTACGAAAAGAAATGACAAAAACTCTGAAATTAATAACAAAAACTGAAAAGAATGACAAAACTATGAAAAAGAATGACAAAACTATGAAAATAATGACTAAAAAAACAAACTATGAAAAGAATGACAAAACTATGAAAAATGACAAAAACTCAACTAAGAAAAAAGAATGACAAAACCTAGAAAAGAGACACAGACTAATGACTGAAAGAATGACAACAAATTGGAACAAGTAATGACAACTATGAAAAGATTGACAAAACTATGAAAAGAATGACAAACTGAAAATAATGACAAAACTTGAAAATAATACTATGAAAAGAATACAAAACTATAAAAGAATGACAAAACTATGAAAAGAATACAAAACTATTAAAAGAATGACACTCTATGAAAGAATGATATGAAAGAATGACAAAACTCTGTAAACAATAACAAAACTATGAAAACAATAACAAAACTCTGAAAAAAATGAAAAACAGAAAAATACTATGAAAAGAACGACAAACATGAAATTAATAACAAACCTCGAAAGAATGACAAATATGAAATAATGCTATGAAAAGAATACTATGAAAGAATACAAAACAGAAAAATGACAAATATGGAAAGAATGAAAACTATGAAATAATGACAAAACTATGAAAATAACAAATTAAAAATGACAAAACTCTGAAAAGAATGAAAAATTGAAAAATGACAATCATGAAAATATGGAAAACTATGAAAGATGACAAAATATGAAAAATGAAAAAAACTGAAAATAATAACAAACTATGAAAAGAATACAAAACTTAAAATGATAACAAAACTAGAAAATGATGACAAAATTGAAATAATATGAATAATGACTAAGAAAAAAATGACAAAACTATGAAAAGAATGACAAAACTATGAAAATAATGACAAAACTCTGAAAATGATGACAAAACTCTGAAAATAACTATGAAAATAATGACTAAGAAAAGAATGACAAAACTATGAAAAGAATGACAAAACTATGAAAAGAATGACAAAACTATGAAAAGAATGACTATGAAAATAATGACAAAACTATGTAAAGAATAGCAAAACTATAAAAAGAATGACAAAAAAACCCTACGAAAAGAATGACAAAACTCTGAAATTAATAACAAAACACTGAAAAGAATGACAAAACTATGAAAAAAGAATGACAAAACTATGAAAATAATGACTAAAAAACTATGAAAAGAATGACAAAACTATGAAAAGAATGACAAAACTATGAAAAAAGAATGACAAAACTCTAGAAAACATCACGACAGAGGAGACAGACAGACAGACAGAGATGTGGGACAGGCTATACTGCTACTACTGACGACAGTCGGGAGCACAGTCGGAAGCCATCGCACAGCTGCATAGACTGGCGATAGACAGCACGACGGTAACTCTGCCGGTACGGCACTGGCTGCGCTTGCTGCAACTTCTGCACGCACACGTGACGTCTGCAACACCAGCCAGTATCATCATCATCATCATCATCATCATCATCAGTGACGTCATTTTTAAAAAACACACCGAAATCAACGTCATCGTGGTCGTCGTTATTGTCATGAATGTTGTCATCACTGTTAATGTTA
>CM054167.1:12482605-12487605 GCA_028751875.1 Rapana venosa | reverse complement strand
TGCTTTACCTTCCCTGACCCTAAAGAGGGCAAGGTACCCATTTATAACTGGGTGAACTGGGGGAACTGTACTGAAGCCAAGGCGCGCAAACGGTCACCCATCCAAGTGGTAACCTCGCTCGATGCTGCTTAACATTGGCTGGGGGGGAAAGCGAGTGCTTTGACCACTGAGCTATCCCAAATTTTCCCCGGGAAAAGTTAGGGAGTACTTGTTTTATGTTCGCAGTCTCGACTGACTTGTTATTTATGCAATATTTTTTTAAAATTGTCATTGTTTCAGGTCATGCTTTTTTATGAGTGGTGGTGATAGAAAAAAACCGATGTGGTAAGCAGTTTATCCGTGGTCGAGTGGTTTAAGCGGTCAACTCGTGATCCAGAGGTCGCGGGTTCGATCCCCGCTCGGCTCGGTGTTGTGTCCTTGGGAAAGACACTTTACTCCTATTTTCCTCACTCCACCCAGGTGTACAAGTGGGTACCAGCTCTGCCTGGGGAAGTATCTGGCGACAGACTAGCGTCCTGTCACAGGGGTGGTGAAAAACCATCAGTTCGCTTAACGCTACAGAAACCGGGATAAGCTCCGGCTCTATGGGCCTTCTGGCTCGAAAGAACATACTAAGCAGTTTATAAAGGATTTTCAGTTACGTTTGGACCAGGTTCGCACAGTTAAATGCTTTGATCCAGTTAGTGACAAAACCCCTAAAATCCATTTAAGGACAACACACACACGTCCTTTTTCGCCGTCTTTGGAATGTTTTCCTTACTGATTGAAGCAGTAGTGGCACAGATACGTCATGAAGGCAAATACGTCATGTTGGGCTCAGTAAAAACACGTCATCTTCACCATCTGTTTCAGAGGGCTGATTGCAAGTCATGGGACGGCAAAGGAAAACAAGAGGTTCTGTGGAACCAGACAATCTCTTCTCTCTCTCTCTCTCTCTCTCTCTCTCTCTCTCTCTCTCTCTCTCTCTCTCTCTCTCTCTCTCTCTCTGTGTTGCTACGTCTTAGTTATGTTGTTTTGTTACAAATTTATATCGAGAAGTTATTTGGTTTGTTTCACTTTCTTGTTTTACTTTTCAAAATTTTTATTTTATAGTTTTCGTTTAGTGCATAACCTTTGCATATATAGAAGGGTTATAAGAAATCAGTAGGTCTACATAATTACACATTGACCTGTGAGATTCTCTCAGATCTCTCTCTCTCTCTCTCTCTCTCTCTCTCTCTCTCTCTCTCTCTCTCTCTCTCTCTCTCTCTCTCTCTCTCTCTCTCTCTCTCTCTCTCTCTCTTCTTTTAGGGGTCGCGGGAATTTGAACTTGACTTCAAAGGAATTAAAGGCTCTGCACCTTAACCACTCCACTTTGGCACTTAATTTGTCCAAACGAGCAAACATCTAAGCAGAACATCTTAGCAAAGTGCTTCAAAGATGAAAGATATCTCACTTACTCATCTTTATCAATATCCCCACTCACTCCCTTCACTCGAGAAAATAAATAATTTTCTCATTATAAAAAAACCAAATCAACCTCCTTCTACACCCCCCCCAAAAAAAACAAAAAAACACACCCACAAACAACAACAACAAAACAACCAACCCCACCTCCAGCCAAAAAAACCCATTTCTCCTCCTCCCCCCCCCCCCCCCCCCCCCCTCCCAACCCAATTTTTTTGTGGAATATGTAGCTTGGCCTAAAACTGCAAGAAAAGTAAAATCAAAGAAAAGAAATGAGACTGCAACTTCTGGTTGTCTGAGGAATGTAACAATTCTATTACAGTTTGCACACACACACACACACAAACACACACACACTGGGGGAGGGGATAGCCTAGTGGTTAGAACATTGGGCTCGCAATCTGACGACCCGGGTTCGATTCCCGTTCAAGGGGATATTTTCCCCTGGAGTTAACATCAGTGCAGATTCCACTCTCCCCAAAAGTCCTTCGGATGAGACTATAAACCGAGGCCCCGTGTGCGAACACACGCAGAACATCTTGCGCACACCTTAAATCCTGTTCGGCTGTTCGTAAGAGTAGGTCATCGTGTGCCGGTGGGAACAGATGACAGAATTCACAAATCCGCATACACACACGGGGACTGGATGTAAAAAAGCACATATTGTTCCATTATTCTCGATATAAAAGAATAAATAAAATAAAATAAAATAAAATAAATAAATAACACTAGCACACACAGATGGCTTGATGAAAGACAAAAAATGCATTGCTTATTCAATGTACCACTCTGGGAATACACATTTTACTTTGATTATGACACACCCACGCCCCCAAACGCCCAATAACCCCCCTCCCCCCCTCCCCCCACATGCCTTTCCCTCCTTGCATTCTTGTTTAAACTTCTATTACACTTTCCTCTCTTTCCTTGCCTATCACTGAGTGTGAACAGACGTTAATTTGAAGACAACAACAAAAACCCAATTATTGTTAGATGTGCCAAGACCTATATCATTGTTACATATTAATATCAACACCTATATTCTTGTTAGACATTTCAAGGCTTATAGAATTATCATTGTTACACATGGCAAGACCTATATTATTCTTAGGCATGGTAAGACCTATATTATTGTTACACATATCACAAGACCAAAAATTACTAGAAAATCATGTGGCTTGGCAAATCCTTTCTATCTTTTTTCTGCCCTTTCTTTTTCTTCTTCTTTCTTTCTTTTTATATTTTTAAAAATATTTTTCTCTCTCTATTTTTTTCATTCCTTGAATTATTAAGGTTCAGAGTATAATCTTCTATTCCAGAAATGGCTTAGATTTCGTGTTTCAGTCTGATTCAGAATCCTCCCTATAAAAATCCTTTTTTTCTTTCTCTTCCCAGCCCTGTCTCCCTAAAACAGCCTCCTCTTCAAAGTCAAGTATCCGAGACACTGCTTCAACCTTCACCAGTAACTGGGTCAGTGGCGCCAGGCCAGTGGCGCTTTGAGGTCAGTGGCACGTGAATGGACAAGAAGTGAGGGTCAGGAGGTCATATCCGTGACCTCTAATCAGGTCAAGTGTGGGGAGGGGAGGTGGCACTTGGTGCACTTGGTGTCGGTTAATTAATGAACCATCACTTTCTCTTTTGGGTGAAGGGCTGATTAGTCAGTAGTAAGTGAAGGGGCGGCGAGGGGGCCCCGTCAGGGATTGAGACAGATTCAAAAAAAAGAAAAAAAAAAGAAGATTTTTAATGATTATAAGTGGTGGTTTTGTTTGTGATGGTGGTGTGTTAGTGCTGTGATTATGGTGGTGATGGTTACGAGGCTGATTTTTAAATTGTCATTGAGTACAATCATAAACATTGCTTTCACTATATATAATTATAATAATCTTTTTGCATGAAAGATGTAGCTGTCCGGTTGGGAAAGAGCTGCAGCGGGAACTGACATCACATAACTGACAAGGAAGCGGAAGAAGTTGCCTGGTCTCCTTCCTCCCTTGGACATGCCACACCTCTACTACGCTTGCTGCTGCCAGGGACAGGAACCATTTGATTCGAACTGCCCATGTGTCTTGATCGACCCTGTCCCCTTTCAGGCTACACACCGGTATTCATTTGGGGGTCATGTAGTATCTTCTATAGAGTGTGCGAGTGGGAAAAAAAATGTTGGTGATTTTCACAGATTTTTTTTAAGCATGAAAAAATGTACTGTGCACTTGTTTTTGGGGATTGAGGACATAAAAGCAATACCAGGTAGTCAGGAGAAAGTTGGAAATAATCATCAAATGAGGTTTGCCTGTATTCCTATAGCGTTGACCCCTACGTGTGCATATTGCTGTAAGGAAGCTTGCAGAGACCAAAGGACTGAGGGGGTACAGTGTTTGCTGAAAAATTAAAAAAATTCAAACCTACCAAATTTGTTCAAAATCACATGAGTTTTGAGTCAGAGGCTAGTCTTTCACAAAAAGTGTTTTTTATTTCTGTAGATGCCTTAGTACGTGTGGTATGAATATAAGAGTCACATAGAAAAACAGAAAGAAAAGAGTGATTTTTTACAGCTACAGTAACCCAGTAGTGGGTGATACAGGGGGAAGGGTTAGTAGAGGGTTGGTTAACCCTATAGGGGGCTACCCATAGAGAAACGGGGACGGGATAGCCTAGTGGTTAGAATATTGTGCTCGCAATCTGACCACCCCAGTTCGATTCCCGTTCAAGGGGAATATTTTCCCCTGGAGTTAACATCAGTGCAGACTCCACTCTCCCCAAAAGTCCTTCGGATGAGACTATAACATCTTGCGCACACGTTAAATCCTGTTCCGCTGTTCATAAGAGTAGGCCATTGTGTGCGGTGGGGACAGATGACAGAATTTACAAAACCACATACACACGGGGACTGGATGTAAAACAAAAAAAGCACATAAGTGCTTATTCCATTATCCTTGATATAAAAGAATTAAATAAAAAATTTTTTAGAAAAAGAAAAGAAAAGAAAAGGTACCGTGAGTACAACAGGTATATGGCAGCCAGCACCTATACAGCATGAGCAAAAGACTATAAAATTGAAAAAAAAAAACCAACAAGGGCAAACTTGCAGTGTTGTGTCCAGGACTTCTTCAGTCACTGTAGATTTCTTTGTCTGGAATTGGGGCTGCTTTACTGGGAAGTTACTTTTTTAATTTTTTTATTTTATTTTATTCTTTTGTATCGAGGATATTGGAATAAGCGCTTATGTGCTTTTTTACATACAGTCCCCGTGTGTATGCGCTTTTGTAAACTGTCATCTGTTCCCACCAGCACACAATGGCCTACTCTTACGAAAAGCGGAACAGGATTTTAACGTGTGCGCAAGATGTTCTGCGTGCGTTCCCGCACGGGGCCTCGGTTTATAGTCTCATCCGAAGGACTTTTGGGGGAGAGTGGAGTCTGCACTGATGTTAACTCCAGGGGGAAATATCCCTTTGAACGGGAATCGAACCCGGGTTGTCAGGTTGCGAGCGCAATGTTCTGACCACTAGGCTATCCCGTCCCCCCCCCCCCCCCCCCTCCACCTGTCACAAGAG
>CM054167.1:12462605-12475105 GCA_028751875.1 Rapana venosa | reverse complement strand
TTTATGTTAATGAGAACGGTTGGTTGTTTTTTTTTCTAGTGGGATTTGTGTTGTATTGCTATTGTTTATTGGGCTGTATTGTATTGTTTTGTGTTGCATTGTTTATTGAGTTGTATTGTACTTTTTGTTGTTGTTGTTGTGTATAGGCCACTTACAGTTACAGCAGATTTGTTTGTGCAAAATGCAGATTGCTCTCCCCAGGGAGAGTGCATCAATACTTGTGTAGTATTCACAATTATACGTGGCACAACAGAGGCCCAACAATAACACGAGCATACATACATCCGACGTCATTACAGTTAAAGAACTGGTGAGTGTTGTAACCGTGAAGAGTAGTCTGTGCCATTGATTATTCACTCTTTATCGAGATATGGTACCCTATTGTGTACGAAGCTGGAGTGTAGTGAGTAGGAGTGAGTGTACTATAACGAGAAACTGTGTGCCAACAAAATTTTCACGAAGACAATGACACCCATCAAACCTCGTTCACTGGAGATTGGACGAGACACGGCCCGGAAGATAACAGCGCTAGCGTTGACCTAATTCGCCCAACCCTAAATCCTTCATTCTTTACGACAACAGCCAGTGAAATGTTCTCTCTGTGGTCTCATCGTTTGTCGAGTTTTTCTGTCTACAATTACTGATAGTCCATAATGAAAACCAAGGTGCTAAACAACTGATAATATATACATACTGTCACATACAAACAACCAAAACATGTGACATCAACTACTAGCACGCTCAGTAGCGAACATTAAACAATATCAAATAAATAACAAATATGTAGTAGCTTAGCTTAGACATTTTTAATTAAGTGGGAGATATTGAACTGATTACTAGTCTGCTAATAGGCAAATATCCATATATTATTAATTAAAGCACGCACACACACACACACACACACAAGCATAGGCATACATGCCCACACTCTATAACAGTTAAAGAACTTGTGTAGTGTAGTGTAGTGTAGTAGTGTAGTGTAGTGTTATTGATTTTATTAGTTCATTCTTTTATTTAATAATAATAATAATAATATTAATAATAATAAAGTATGGAACTTATATAGCGCTGAATCTTGTAAAGCAACAAATCAAAGCGCTCAATAAGGAGGAGGATAGTGGTCCCTGATTGTGTAGCGTAGAGCATGGAGTGTAGTCTAGTCTATTGTAGTGTAGTGTACTATAACACCAGACTGTGTGCCCAACCAAAAGTATTTATTCACGAAGACAATGACATCCCATTCAAACCTCGCTCACTGGAGATTTGGACAGAGATCACGTGCCGGAGAGATAACATGGCGGCTAGCCAGGCTGACCTAGATTCCGCCCCAACCCTAAATTCCTTCATGTTCTTTTATCTGAACAAAACAGCCAGATGAAAAATGTTATTCTTCTCTGTGTGTCTCTCGGTTTGTCCGCGTGCTTTTCTGTCTGACAAATTCTGATAGTCCATAATGAAAACAAGCAGGTGCTAACTTACCTGATAATATATACTGCTATGTACGTGCTCACATACTAACACATACACACACATATGCATCAATCTTTACATATGCACGCTTGCAGGTAGCGAACAATTAAACAAGTATATAATAATATAACAAATGTATTGAATGTAGGCTTAGTCTTTAGACATTTTTTTGAAATTAATGGGGAAGAATTATTGGACTGATTACTTTATTCCTGCTGAATAGGCAAAAAAAACAAAACATCAGTTTAGCCCATGGGAGTGATTTGTTACACTTTGGGAAGAGAGAGAGAGAGAGGGAGAGAGGGACAGAGAGAGAGGGAGAGAGAGAGAGAGAGAGAGAGAGGGAGGGGAGAGAAAGAGAGAGAGAGAGAGAGAGAGAGAGAGAGAGAGAGAGAGAGAGAGAGAGAGAGACATGGGCCAGCACTATGACCTTTCCCCACCTGGAAATAAATGCAGGTAGAGGTGCAGACTCTGCACATTTCTCGGCCCCACCTCACACCCCCCACCCCCCTTCCCTCACCCCCCAATACTCCCCACCCCCTCCTCCCTTTCTCTGACACAACACCGAAAAGAGGGCAAAAGGGGGAGACCACCTTATCCTGCCCTGCTGCCTTTTATTGTCTGCCCTTTGAAGAAAGAAAGGGGGCCAACAGCGGTTCTTGCCAGCCCAAAACAATCAGGCAGTAAAAGCTTTGAGAACTGTTCCGGCAGTCTTGAGCTGGTCCCAGCATCACTACTTCACCTAGTGCTCCACACGCTCAGCCAAGCCCATACATGTTGACTTGGAGGTGGTTGGTGGTGATGATGGTGGTGGTAGTGGTGGTAGATGTCACAATGGGTAGGTAGGTGGTGATAGCTTGATCTAAAAGATCGTGGGTTCATTTCTCGGTATCAGGTACCAGACTGTTACAAACAGCGCTCACCAGGTTAGCACACAACCCATTCTTAACATTGCATTACCCATGGTCTTTTGCTAAAAGGCGAGAAACCTTTTAGAGCTTGTGGTGTGTGGGAGAACCTATCAAACACCTGTTTCTCCATGGATTCAAGATGTCGAGAAACGTTAGACATTTCAGCATTTTAGTGTCGAGTTCTTTCAGGCCCTGTTTCATGCTGTTCCACCAGACAGTATTATTTTTTTCTTTCTAAATCACTGGAAAGAATCTGGCATTTTCCACCTGACAGAGTTAACATGAAACACCAAAATATGTTTTATCTTTTAGGCATTGTGTTTAACTGAATTTGCGTGTCAGTTATGTGGTTATCCCTCTACAAGTGATGGTCCTCCTATTTGGAACCTTATGGTTGGTTAGGGCGTTGATACAAGGAATGATAGACTGTTGGTTTTCACCGTGGTATTTTGATCTGTATGTAGCAGCACGGTTTAAACTGAGGTGTAACCACTAAAAAAGGGTAAAGGTGTTTCCATAACCTATAAGGTCGTAGAGAAGCGAGGCATCAGAGACCTCAACTTCTCTAGGGGGCCAGCATATTGAGGGCGGTAGCGCCCATCTCCTCTCCCTCGCTGCTTTACCTTCCCTGACCCTAAAGAGGGCAGGTACCCATTTACAGCTGGGTGAACTGGGGAAATTGTACTGAAGGGTAAACGGTCACCCACCCAAATGGTAACCACGCTCGACGCTGCTTAACTTGGCTGGGGGGAAAGCGAGTGCTCCGACCACTGAGCTATCCCGTCCCCAATCGTGAGTAAGTTTCTTAGCCACTGTATATAGTGGGCAAGTGGCAAATGTGCTCAAACAGTCCAATGGCAGCCTGACGGCTCAAGTTGGGAATGATGTCTACTGGTGTCGGACCTCAACCACTAACCAGCCAATAGTCGTGACATGGTCCTTGCAGTCAGCTGGGCTGTAAACAATGTGATTGGTGTTGCTACCCCTTTCCACTCTATTGAATTCTTCTTCTTCCTCATCGACGAACGCTCAGATAGCAACTATAATTGTTCTCTGTCATATAAGCGAAAACGTGTTGCACTGCCGTTAAGTGCCTGACAAGTCAGACCCAACACATCCGACTTCGGCATGGGAGAAAAACTCTTTAAAGTCTTTCTGGAAAAAAAGGCAGGAGAATGGACCAAGAAGGCAAAAAAAAAAAAAAAAGGCGAGAAGGAGGTGACAGGTAGAAAAGGAACAAGGCAGAAACAAAGAGAGGGATAGAAAAGAGGGAATTCCTAGCACATAATTTCCAGAAGGTGGGGATGCTGTTTATACTGACAGGCCCCCCGGCATCCTCACGGGGAAGTCTATTGAATGAGGCTTTGAATTGGGGTACCCTCTTTTTGTGGAGCAACAGACTCAAGACTCAAGAACACTTCATTATCTCGAACAGAGAAAATTAATGTGAGTGGCATATTCTTTAAGAGCCAGGAGCTTTGGCCTGATGTTGGGAGGAGTTGGTGCATCACAGTTATCTGTAGGGTCTGTTCATATGATATTATCAGGCACCGTCTTTTCTGTCTGTTACTAGTGTCTCTAGCCAAGTTTAATGGAAATAAATAGATGAATGAATATACACAAGAATAATGTGCCGTGAATGAAAGTGGCGTAATATAACAACAAAAACAACAACAACAACAATAATAATAATAAGAAGAAGAAGAACAACAACAACAACAATAATAACAACAATAATAATAATAAATCGAATTTATATAGTGCTTTATCTTGTAAAAAAATAACTCAAAGCGTTGCATTCAACCCACTTACACACATGCAACCAATAACATAACAGTTATAACAATTCAAATATATTACACACACCGCCGCGACAGACGCCACAGCACACAAACACACACACACACACACACAACAATCAACACGCACAAACACAACACACACAATACAGTAGCAGCGCATCGCAACCAAGCAAACGAATTCCAGCAAACACAACACTGAAAGATCCAACAGCACATTACAATTGACAATGCAATTTACAGTACAGGCATCCACTGCAAGTGCAATATTTCCAGCAATCTGACAACAGCTTCAAACGTCCCAAGAGTCCTTATTTTGCCGGAATTTGCAATAGTTAGGATGCAGGCGATTTCGGGACTAGTTACCTGAGACGGATGTTGCAATACAGACGTCACTTTCATATTCTACACAGATGCACGCGTTCCCTCCGCTCTGCTGCAGATACCTTGTGCCTACGAATACCTAGATTCAACCAATCCACTGTTGGCCGCCGCTCATTCTCTATTTCGGGTCCATCGACCTGGAATGAGCTCCCTCCCTCTCTTCGCCAGAAGCCTAGCTATGACACTTTTAAATCCAGCCTCAAGACATATTTATTTCAAACCTAAGGTTCCCCCCCCCCCTCCTGTTTCATATCAGAACTATCCCACCTTCACTAGCCCATGTCCTATCACCCTGCTAAAGTATATGACCTGTGTGTGTGTGTGTGTGTGTGTGTGTGTGTGTGTGTGCTTTTGAAAAACATTTGACTATTGAAATTTTATTTCATAGATTTTGTCTGCAGCGCACCATGTTTGTAATATCTGTTTGTTTAAACTATTGATTATTCATCATTTATTGCATGACTGTGTAAGATTAGGTTGAATGCATGCGCTTTGATTTGTCTTTGCAAGATATAGCGCTATATAAGTTCCATTTATTATTATTATTATTATTATTATTATTACTCTGTCGAAAGGCGTTCCTGGTTTTAACGTGTGTGAAAGATATTCGGCGTGCGCTTGTACACAGGACTTTGGTTTATAGTCTCATCTGGTGAAATTTTGGGGGGGAAGTGGAGATGTTCACTGATGTGAACTCCGGGGAGAAAATCTCCACTGGGTGGGGGCTCGAACCCATGCCATCATTAAATCTCGAACTCAGTGCTCTAACCACTAGGCTTCCCCCCCCCTCCCCATCCCTACCCCCACCCCTCAAGTCTGCACATAAACTGACCTGGAAAATTGCACACAACTCTAAAGCCCTCGATGCCCCACATGTTGAAATTGGAATTTGTGACCCGCAATGTCAAGATAATCAGTATTCAAAAAGTGCCCCATCAGCTAGCAGACAAATCTGGTCTTTAATACCCTCAATAGTTCAGTCATAGCCCGACCTCTCTGACAAGAATGTTGAGTGTCGTCTTATATTATCAGCTAACTTCAGCAATGCCAGCCAACACTAGCGGAGAAGGGTCGAGGGAAGAGACAGAGGGGATGGTTAGATTGCATGTTCGACGTTGGTGGAAATAGTAACAAAAAAACCTCATCTCATCATCTCATCTGCTCCTGTAACCCCCTCCAGGGTCGTAGAGGCACTGCAGTGATGAACGTTGCACCAGTTGGCTCTATTTGTGGCGGTTGTGGGCAAGTGCCTGGGCTGTGGAGAAGCTCTTTTCCCTGTCCATTCAGTGATGGTGTCTGCCCATTTCTTCTTCGGCCTGCCTCGCCTTCTCTTCCCCTGCACTGTTGTTCCTTGCAGTGTGGTCTTGGAGAGCCCAATCTGATCTTGTCCCATGTCCATACCATCTGAGCTTCCTTTTCTTGACTGTGGTCAGCAGGCCTTTGTAGTGCTTTACTTGTTGAGTGATGGTTTGTCGGACTTCTTCGTTGGTAATGTGGTCTGTGTATGGTGGCATTGGTGGCATAGCAAAAGTACAAAAACAACTAAGGAGCAGTAAACCTGGATCAGACAGAATATCGATTTACCATAACAAGGAAGAACTGTTTATCTGGTCCATCCATTGTGTGTTGATTTCTTAGAGTGAAAGTGGATTGCATTCCCAGGAAGGATTGACTCGCCATCCTTCAGTGCTCTCTCTCTCTCTCTCTCTCTCTCTCTCTCTCTCTCTCTCTCTCTCTCCTCTCTCTCTCTCTCTCTCTCTCTCTCCTTCCCTCCTTCAAACTCTGGAAGAATGGAGATAAAAAATCCGAATACGAACAAAAACCGATCTGCACACTTACTCCATTTTAGACGGGTGTGTCAACCAGTTAACCGCCAAACCACGTTAAACCCAAATGAATCAGTCACTGCACAGATACCAGGGTAGGTCACAGATGGTTAATTATCATCTCTCTCCTCACTCTCTCTCTCTCTCTCTCTCCTCTCTCTCTCTCTCCTCTCTCCTCTTCTCTCTCTCTCTCTCTCTCTCTCTTCCCCTCTCTCTTCCCCCCCCCCCTCTCTCTCTCTCTCTCTCTCTCTCTCTCTCTCTCTCTCTCTTATATATATATATTATATATATTATATATATATATAAAGTTAGCAACAAGTCAAGGTAAGGAATTTTTTTTACCATCAAAAACTGGATTTGCTTACTCGTTCGTTTGGGTCTAAACATTCAACACTGCGAAACAGAGCTGAGACACGGAACATTAGGGAATAAGCAACCACTGGTCGCAGAGTTTGTTCCAGGGGGTCGTCTAACCATCGCTAAAAGTGTCAGGCGATGAAAGGATCTTATCCTCTCTGCCCATCGACACCGTTCTCACACTTGCTACACTGCGTCAATGTCGGTTTAGCAGGTGCTTGATACTGATAGCGTGAACGAGAGCGAGGGAGGGAGGAGGGTAGGGGGGGGGGGGGGGGGGGGGGGGGGGAGGATACGGGAGCGATTAAGCGTAAGGAGGGATGATTGCAGGGGTGAGGGGGGGGGGTAATGCTCTCATTCCTTGTCAACCATATAATTATTTCTCATATATATATATATATAAGTAAAGGTAGAGGTGTCCCCTTAGCCTATGTGGTCGTAGGGGAGTGAGGTATCAGAAATCTCAACCTCTCAAGGGGCCAGCATATTGAGGGCGGCGCCCATCTCTTCTCCCTCGCTGCTTTACCTTCCCTGACCCTAAAGAGGGCGGATACCCATTTACAGCTGGGTGAACTGAGGAACTGTACTGAAGCCAAGATGCGCAAACGGTCACCCATGCAAGTGGTAATCACATTCGATGCTGCTTAACCTTAGCTGTGGAAAGCGAGTGCTGTCACCACTGAGCTATTACGTCCCCATCTCTCTCTCTCTCTCTCACTCTCTCTCTCATATCTTCTCTCTCTCTCTCTATATATATATAATATATATATATAATAGATAGATATATATATGCATGCTACCTTCCGCTATGGGGAAATTGCCACTTCTGGTGATTATCCCCGTTTAGCTGAAACAAACAGTTTTGCTGAACAGAAACCCGTGTCATCCTTGCCAGCTGTCATCTCCATCATCACAATGTACTGTGGTCACTGTCATCTCCATCATCACAGTGTACTGTGGTCACTGTCATCTCCATCATCACAGTGTGCTGTGGTCACTGTCATGTCCATCATCACAGTGTACTGTGGTCACTGTCATGTCCATCATCACAGTGTACTGTGGTCACTGTCATCTCCATCATCACAGTGTACTGTGGTCACTGTCATCTCCATCATCACAGTGTGCTGTGGTCACTGTCATCTCCATCATCACAGTGTGCTGTGGTCACTGTCATGTCCATCATCACAGTGTACTGTGGTCACTGTCATCTCCATCATCACAGTGTGCTGTGGTCACTGTCATCTCCATCATCACAGTGTGCTGTGGTCACTGTCATGTCCATCATCACAGTGTACTGTGGTCACTGTCATCTCCATCATCACAGTGTACTGTGGTCACTGTCTCTCATCACACAGTGTGCGGTCACGTCATCTCATCATCACTGTGCTGTGGTTTAGGGCATCTCCCTCATACAGTGTACTGTGCACTGTCACCAGGTACGGGAATCTGGTTTAGAGTGATGGCATTCATTCAGTCGATCTGTGACAGGTTCGAATCGTTCAAGAGGATTTCCTCTGGAGTTAACAAACTTCAGTGCCGACTCCACTCCCCCCAAAAGTCCTTCTAATGAGACTATAAACCGAGGTCCCGAGTGCAAACGCACGCAGAACATCTTGCGCACACGTTAAAACCCTTTCCGCTTCTTGGAAGAGTAGGCCATTGTGTGCTGGTGGGAAGGGACGACAAAATTGACAAAACTGCATACATACGAGGACTGGATGTAGAAAAAAACATGATTGCTTATTACATTGTCCACGTAATAAAAGAATAGATAAATAAATAAATAAATACATGAATTACAATGTACTGTGGTCATTGTCATTGACCACTGACTTCATTTAACACATAATAATGCACGTACATAATACACGCACGCACATAATCGTAAAAGCGTAAGCACACATACATAACATTATACACACACTCACACATAATTATGCGCGTGCAAACGTAAACATACACACAGGGAAACGAACGCAGGTACACAACAGTGCAGTACCACCCTTTATCCTGTTTTGTACCTGTGCCTATTTCTATGAGCGTAGAATCTTTCTTACAACAGAGTTGTAACCCATCTCTCTCGTTACCGTAGGTTCTTTTACATGCGCTAAAAGACAATTTACTCACCGAATCCTGGTTTATCGAATCTTACAAAATGTAAGCATCCAGAGCACAACTGAAACCCCAATGGAACGGGCATGGGAGAAGGCAAAGTGAAGCAGCTGCAGGTCAAGATGTGAACCCGTGATCGATAAGCTTTCTGAAGGGGTGCCTTTATCTATCTATCTATCTATCTATCTATCTATCTATCTATCTATCTATCTATCTATCTATCTATCTATCTATCTATCTATCTATCTATCTATCTATCTATCTATCTATCTATCTGTCTGTCTGTCTGTCTGTCTGTCTGTCTGTCTATCTATCTATCTTTTATTTCGAGGATAATGTAATAAGAACTCATGCGCTTTTTTCATCCTGTATGCAGTTTTTGTCAATTTTGTTATCCGTTCCCACCGGCACACAATGGCCTACTCTTCCAAAAAGCAGAACGGGTTTTAACGTGTACCCACGATGTCTACGCGCGTTCTCACACGGGACTTCAGTTTACAGTCTCATCTGAAGGACTTTTGGGAAGAGTGGAGTCGACACTGATGTTAACTCCAGAGGAAAAAAAAATCTCTTGAACGAGAATGGAACCCGAGTCAGCAAGATCACGAATACATCACTCTAACCACCAGGCTATCCCGTCCCCCTCTTGACCACTTGACCAGAGGTCTGATGTTTCAGAAGGGGCATTGTCCTTCGTGCTGCCTTTCACATCTACACTAATGGAGTGACAGGTGAGGGAACCATTTATACTGCCTTTGAAACAACAGAGGACTGTGTCTGGGACAGATGAGAAGGGGAGGTAACATCTGCAGCTGACGTCAGGGCAGGCTGCAGTCTAGGGATATATCTTTTAAAAAAATCTATTAATTGCTACAACTATTGTATCAAATTATTATCATTAGCATCATTATCATTATTATTAGTAGTAGTAGTAATAGTGTTAGTATCATCATCATCATCATCATCATCATCATCATTATTATTATTATTATTATTATTGTTGTTGTTGTTGTTGTTATTATTAGTTATTAATTATAAGGCAGAACAGAGAGAGGAATGGAGGGAACTGGTTGTTGAGTCTTTGAGGGTGCCCCCACGGTCGTCAGACTACGGGACAGATAGATAGATAGATAGATAGATAGATAGATAGATAGATAGATTATTATTAGTATTCCAGAACATACAAAAAATAGTAGCAATATTCAAAATCAGTTTGCTGTGGAAAAACCAACCCTAGACTCAAAAGTGGCACGATTCTTTGAAAACTCATAGGATTTAAATCCCCGCCCCCCTCCCCACCCTCCATACTTTTTTCCCTTAGGCATGAACATTTTTTCTACTTATTCATTTCTCCATATTTTACCAGCCTCTAACTCAAAACTGACTGATACGTTACCTACGTAACAGCACGAGCAGTCCACATAGAAATGATCATTTCCATTTTACTTTTAATTACTTGGCATCAATGTGTTTCTGAGTTCCACCTTGAAATACAGTAGTCACTTCCTATTAAAAAAAACCCCAAACTTTTAAAGAAAAGAACCCCCCCAGTGGATTTTGTTTTAATGATAAGACCGCTTCCATCTTTCTTACAGTTATTTGACATATAAGTATACTTCTGAATTAAAAACAAACAACACGACAACAACCAACAACACAGTATTCCATTCTTGCTTAAGAAATATTGTTTTAAAAAAACACGAGGATTTTATTTTAATAGCACTTATCTGCTTGATATTGTCATTTATGTGTGGATAGTAGCCTGTATAATAGAGAAACTGAAAACTAAAGAGAGAGAGAGAGAGAGAGAGAGAGAGAGAGAGAGAGGAGAGAGAGAGAGAGAAGAGAGAGAGCGGATAATTAACCATCTGTGACCTACTCGGGTATCTATCCAGTGACTGATTCATTTGGGTTTAACGTGGTTTGGCGTCAACAGGTTGACGTACCCGTCTAAAGAGGAGTAAGAGTGCAGGTCGATTTTTGTTCGTATTCGGATATTTATCTCCATTCTACAAGACTTTCAAGAGTGGTCAGGATGCTAGTCTTTTGGAAAAGACGATAAACCAAGTTCCCATGTACAGCATATGTTTAAAACATATGAAATAACTTACGGCAACGAGAGTTGTTTTACATTGTATTGTATCGTATTGTATTGTATTGTAGTGTGGTGTATTGTAGTGTAGTGTAGCGTAGTGTAGTGTAATGTAGCGTAATGTAGTGTAGTATAGTGTAGCGTACTGTAGCGCAGGGTAGCGTAGTGTAGTGTAGCGTAGCGTAGTGTAGTGAAGTATAGTGTAGTGTAGTGTAGCGTAGCACAGCGCAGTGCAGTGCAGTGTAGTGTAGTGTAGTGTAGGGTAGCGTATGTATTGTATTGTAGTGTAGTGTAGTGCATTGTAGTAGTATAGTGTAGTAGTGTAGAATAGTAAGTGTAGTATAGTGTAGTAGTTAGTATGTATAGTATAGTGTAGAGTAGTATAGTATAGTGTAGTGTAGCGTAGTATAGTATAGTATAGTGTAGTGTAGTGTAGTGTAACTTTCAGCCACGGCAGATTTCTCTGCATAACATTCAGGCAGCTCTCCCTGGGGAGAGTGCATTGGCACCAGAGCAGCACCTCTCTTATTTTCCCTGTCTACATATGCATAGGTGGCTTCTTCTACAGAATTTTACCATGGACAGCTCTCCAGTTACCGAGGGTTCTTTTACGCGCGTAGTATGTATGTTGTACACAGGACCTCGGTTCATCTGAAAGACTAGTTCCCGGACCACCAGTGGATGGGGGAAATGTTCGGTCTTAAAAACGGAATCGAACCCACGAACTTCACG
The DNA here is from genome assembly GCA_028751875.1 of Rapana venosa. NCBI lineage: Eukaryota > Metazoa > Mollusca > Gastropoda > Neogastropoda > Muricidae > Rapana > Rapana venosa. The sequence goes on along the minus strand of CM054167.1, from coordinate 12,463,422 downwards.
CTTTAGAAACGATGCGTTACCTCTAGACCACCGATACCCCGTTGCAGAATCATGAATCCCCAAACATAGTTACAGGCACGGAAAATACTAATTAAATTGTGTTGCCGTTATGGCTGTTATTGTTGTTGATTATTTTATTTATTTATTCTTTTATTTCGAGGATAATGGAATAAGCACTCGTGTCCTTTTCTTGTTTTTACATCCAGTCCCCTTGTGTATACAGTTTTGTCAATTTTGTCATCCGTTCCCACCGGCACGCAATGGCCTATTCTTCCGAAAAGCGGAGCGGGTTTTAACGTGTGCGCAAGATGTTCTGCGTGCGTTCGCATACGGGACCTCGGTTTATAGTCTTATCCGAAGGACTTTTGGGGTGAGTGGAGTCTGCACTGATGTTAACTCCAGAGGGAAAATCCTCTTGAACGGGAATCGAACCCGGGTCAGCAGATCACGAATACATCACTCTAACCACCAGACTATCCCGTTCCCGGCTGAACACCCTGGGGGATCACCCAGTATCATTACACATTCTGTCTCAGTCATCATCCCTGGGAATCACTGTGAGACAGCGAGTACATACCGATGAGAAGTTTGCGTGTATGCATGACTTTGTATACCATGCCACTTTTAAGACACCGCAGATTTCTCTACGTGAAATTCGGGGCTGCTCTCCACGGGGAGAGCGCGTCACCACAAGAGCAGCGCCACTCATTCATTTTGTTTTCCTTTTTTCCATTGTCAGGTACTTCAATAATTATATAGGCAACCTTATGCCAGCTTTAGAAGATTTTTTTGTTCTTAAATTTAATAGAAAGTAGAG
>CM054167.1:12447605-12460105 GCA_028751875.1 Rapana venosa | reverse complement strand
TTGTTGCCAGCCCTCTCTCTATTCTTTCCAGGTTTTTATGACCGTCTCATCTGTCCCGTGAAACAACTGAGGGTGGTGGTGGAAAAAAAGAGAGAAGGTAAGAGAGACATGTCCAGAGCAGGTACAAGAAGACAACGGGTAGGAAGGAGAAAGGGGGACTGCGAGGGGGTGGGTGGGTGGGTGGGGGGGGTGTGCGTAGACAACTGAGGAAGTTGGCGGTGGTTGGTGGTAGTGGTGGTGGTTGGGAGGTAGGGAGGGGGGGGTGGAGGAGGAGGAGGGGAGCGACTGCAGAGGTATTGCGACAGCAGAGAAAAGGGGGTGTGGGGTGTGAGGCGGTAAATGAACAGAAAGGTCCTTGGCACAAAAGCTTTGCCTGTAGATAGGTATGGTTACTCACCCAGGACTAAATGTCACTCACAGGAAAGTTCACAAGACCAGAGGAAACTGGGAACAAAAGCCAACACACACACACACATACACACACACGCTGCCTGACCTTGTCTAGGGTACCTAAGTTGTTGTTTTTTTTCCCCAAGCAAGAAATTGGTAAAGTTCAGTGGTCTACAAGTTACGCAGCTGTCTACCACCAAAAAAAAGAAAAAAAAGGGAAATGTCCTGGGTTCGATCTTTGTTTTGTTCCCCCCCAAAAAAAAAACAACACACAACAACAACGTTTTTTTTTATCACTCTGACAAGATCTTGATAGGTAGCCTTGGATGTTAGAATCTCTGATGAGTCGACAAACTGAGGTTTCGTGTGCAATACACGTTTAGTGTAGGTTAAAGAACCCTCGGCAAGAAGAGAGTTGTCCCTGGCAACATTCTGTAGAAAAGCCATTTTAATAAAGAAAAATGAAATTTTATTTTACATGAAGCAAAAAAACCTTCCAAAACCTCGGACTTGATACGACAACATATGATATGGTACACTAAACACAATACAATACAAGGAAAACAATAGCAATGCAATACACACAAACATAGATATAATAAACATTTAACACAATACATTACAATACAATGCAATACAACACAAAGCAATGCTATACAATACAATACAATGCAATACAATGCAATACAATACAACACAATGCATTACAATACAATACAATACAATGCAATACAACACAAAGCAATGCTATACAATACAATACAATGCAATACAATACAACACAATGCATTACAATACAATACAATACAATGCAATGCAATGCAATACAATATAAAGCAAGTGCAATACAGATTCTTATTCCGTTGATTTTACGCCTCTGAGACATGAACAAGACAAAACTTGACCACGACAAAAGTCACAGGACAAAGATCTACAAGACAAGGGACAAAGCTTAACAGACAATGATACTTCACAGGCACAACCGTTAATGGTCCTAGCATTTCAATGAGACACACATCACCACATAACACTTTACAGGCACAAACGTTAATGTGCCTAGCATTTCAATGAGACACACATCACCACATAACACTTCACAGGCACAACCGTTAAGGAAGGAGGGTGGCAGGATGGTTAAGATGTTCGCCTGCCAACAAGTTAACCGTGAGTTTGTGGGTTCGATTCCCAGCCTCGCCCTTTCTTCCCAGTTTGACGAAAAAATCGAACTGAATGTCAAAGTTTTTCGGATGAGACTATAAACCGAGGCCCCGTGTGCGAACGCATGCAGAACATCTTGCGCACACCTTAAACCCTGTTCCGCTTTTCGAAAGAGTAGACCATTGTGTGCCGGTGGGAAGAGATGACACAATTTACAAAACCGCATACACACGGGGACTTGATGTAAAAAAGCACATGCGTGCTTATTCCATTATCCTCGATATAAAAGAATAAATAAATAAATAAATATAAATGAGACACACATCACCACATAATACTTTACAGGCTAGAACCCAAGGAGACATAAACAAAATTATGGAGACGACACTGAGACATTTATTGATAAAGCAAACTACACTATGCACAAGTCACAAAAGGGACACTACCCAAAACGCTTCAAAGGAACATAACTCCAGAGGCGAACCTCAAAGAAGGAACTTTTTTTGTTCAAAGCAAATATTGAAAGGACAACTTCACGGCAGGGGGAAGCTGGGGATCTATTAGTATCCTCATAACAGCATCCCCACATTCTGGAAATTCTGTTCTAAGAATTCCCTCCTCTCTCTCTCTCTCTCTCTCTCTCTCTCTCCTCCTCTCTCTCTCTCTCTCTCTCTCTCTCTCTCTCTCTCTCTCTCTCTCCTCTTCTGCTTTCTTTGTTCCTTTTCACCACCTTTGTCTATTTTCCGTCTTCTTGGTCCAATCTCCTGCCTTTCCCCCCAGAAATACTAAAAAGACATTTCTCTTCCATGCTAAAGTTGGATGCATTGGGTCTGACTTGTCAGGTGCTTAATGGCAGCACAACGCATTGTCGCTCATATGAGAGACAGCAATAGTTGCTGTGTGAGTGTTGAATGATGACAAGGAAGAAAGGACAATACTCACGAGAAATCTTCAAAAGGACAGTGCTCAAATGGGCAAGTTCTAAAAAGAGAACACTCAAAAGCAAACTTTAAAAGGACAATAGTCAAGGGCTGATCTCAAGACATATATATATATATATATACATATATATATATATATATATATATATATATATATATATATATATATATATATGAGAGAGAGAGATGAAAGAAGAAGAGAGAGAGAGAGAGAGAGAGAGAGAGAGAGAGAGAGAGAGAGAGAGATATCTTTGTTTCTTTTTCGTGATATTTTCACAATCTTTAAACACTTACAATGATCTTATTTTGATTTCAAAATCTGGAAACACTTACAATTATCTGATTTTGCATCTATTTGACACAATTTTGTTCAGCTGCAGCCCATTTTTGCACATCTACAATTATCAGAGTACCCTTTTTTTAAGCATTGCTTGTTGTACCCATTTCGTGTATTGGTGGTACCTTATTCTGAATTAATAAATTTTTCTTTTAGCCAAGAGGGCAACACATAAGGAGTAAATAATTATAAAAGGAGCAATACTCAAAGGAACAAACCTCAAAGAGACAATATCTAGGACAAACTAAGAAAGGGACAATACTCTTATGGTAAATCTTAAAGGGAGAATACTCATGAGGCAAACACCAATGGGTCAATACTCAAAAGGGCAAAATCTAGGAAAAAAAGAGAAGAAAATAGTCTCAAGGGGCAGACACCAAAGGGACAGTACCCAAGTGACAAACATTAAAGGGATAATACCCAAGAGGCAGACATTAAAGGGACAATACCCAAGGGGCAGACATTAAAGGGACAATACCCAAGGGGCAGACATTAAAGGGACAATACCCAAGTGGAAAACATCAGAAGGACAATACTTGGGTTTTGTTTTCCCTTCTTTTCTTCCTTATTCTTCTTTCTCTTTCTCATTTTCCTTCTTCTGCTTCCTTTTATCATCTTGTTGTTGTTGTTGTTGTTGTTGTTGTTCTTCTTCTTCTCTTCTTCTTCTTCTTCTTTCTTCTTCTTCTCTTCTTCTTCTTCTCGTCCTCCTTCCACCACTCCATCCTCCTCCATTTCTTCCTCCTCCACTTCTTCCTCCTCCTACTCCCCCTTGTCTGTCTTCTTCTTTCTTACCTCCGTTTTCTTCTTCTTTTCCCCTCCTCCTCCTCCTTCTTCCCTTCTTCTTTCCTCCACCTCCGTTTTCTTTTTCTTTTTTTCCTTCTCCTCCTCCTTCCCCTTCTTTTTCTCCTCCTCCGTCTTCTTTTTGGTTTTTTCCCCCGTTTATTCTTTCTCTCCCCTCATTCTTCTTGTTCTTCCTCTTCCTCTCTCTGTCTGTCTGTTTGTGTCTGTTGTCTGTCTGTCTCCCCCCCCTCTCTCTCCCTCCCTCTCTGTCTGTCTCTGTCTCTCTCTGTGTCTGTCTGTCTCTGTCACTCCCTATCTGTCTGTCTGTCTGTCTGTTTGTCTGTGTCTGTGAATTCCTGTTCAAAGGAGTAACCGACACACGATAATCTTCATGCAGACACTGAAGTGTCATCCTATCTGACATAGCTTTGTCCTGTATGTCTCTTTTTTTCCTGCCTGCCTGCCTACCTGTGTATCTGCTTGCCTGCTTTGTAGGTGTGTGTGTGTGTGCGTGCGTGCGTGCGTGTGTGTGTGTGTGTGTGTGCGTGCCTGCGTGCGTGCGTATGTGTGTGTGTGTGTCTTTTTTGGCGAGTGCTTTAGAAGGAAGGTAATTCAGGAGGTAGTTCGAATGGGGTTGTGACTATAGGTTGTGTGGTGTGTGTGTGTGTGGTGTGTGTGTGTTGTGTGTGTGATGGAATTAAGTGTGTATGTATGTGCGCACGTGCGCGCGCGCACGCAGACAGACAGACAGACAGACAGATATGGTTAAAAATTTTTTATTCTGTTTTGTCTTCTTTGTTTGTTTTGTTTGGTTTTTCTTTGTTGCTTGTTTGTTTGTGTTATGACGGATATTTTTTCAAGATTTTTGAATTATTGAATTGTATGGTTTAATATTTTTCTGGGTTTTTTGTTTTGTTTTTAATTCCACATATGCATGCGTTATTGTTTTTCTTGTTTGATTTGTATAGTTTACCATAGATTAGGTTTTTTATTCTATGTCTGCATATACATTATCTTTTTTTTCTCGCTTTTTTTCTTTAGATAGATGGCTTGATGAAAAAAAGCAAATGCACTGCTTATTCAATGTGCCATCTGAAAATAAAAGTTTGACTTTGACTTTGACTTTGACAGATACAAAGAGGAAGGAAAAGTAAGAGTGTACTCTCTGACCCTCCACCTTCCCCTCCCCGTTCCCCTCCCCAAGTCTCACAACAACCACTCCCCTCTTGCTTCAGCCATGTTTGGACTTTTGTTATTTGGAGAGAGGAAGAGAGGGAGAGAGGGAGAGAGAGAGAGAGAGAGAGAGAGAGGGGGAGAGAGAGAAGAGAGAGAGAGAGAGAGAGAGAGAGAGAGAGAGAGAGAGAGAGAGAGAGAGAGAGAGAGAGAGAGAGAGAGAGAGAAGCTCTGGACTCCATCTTTTCATCCATTTCCACGCTTTGTCATAGAAAAAAGAAAAGGAATGCCAAATATCGCTACATTTTTCAACCTAATCTATGCTTATCTGTTTGGGTTAATGCTGGATAAAGCGACAGATATCATGATGTGTGTGTGTGGTTGTGTGTGTGTGTGTGTGTGTGTGTGTGTGTGATATTTGGGATGTTTGCATTCATTGTGTTGTGTGTGTGTGTGTGTGTGTGTGTGTGTGTGTTGCGCGCGCGCGCGCGCGCGATTTGGGGATGTTTGCATTTCTGACACCCTCCTGTCTGCTTCATCTAAACCCACTGTTCTTTGTGACAAAAACAATGATTTTTTTGTGTAACTGATGATTGAAATTTGCATTATTTATGAACAAACACGTGTACTACTTTTGTTCACTTTTGTCTCACTTTCTTATGCAGTTAAAAAGGTAAAGGTGTCCCATAACCTGTGTGGTCGTAAGGGAGCGAGGCATCAGAGACCTTAGCTTCTCTAGGGGGCCAGCATATTGAGGGCGGTAGCGCCCATCTCCCCTCCCTCGCTGCTTTACCTTCCCTGACCCTAAAGAGGCAGGCACCCATTTACAGCTGGGTGAACTGGGGAACTGTACTGAAGCCAAGGTGCGCAAACGGTCACCCGTCCAATTGGTAACCACGCTCGACACTGCTTAACCTTGGCTGGGGGGAAAGCGAGTGCTCTGACCACTGAGCTCTCCCGTCCCCTTTACGCAGTTCAGTAATCATATTCAAATTGCAGGGCTTTGAAATGAACACGTACACAGACAAGAAACATTGCAAGGAGTTGAGGGAAACGTCTTGTCTGGTCTGTCTCCATGGCCTTCATTAACATTGTGCTCGTGATCTGCTGACCCGGGTTTGAATCTCGTTCAAGAGGATTCTTTCCTCTTGGATTAACATCAGTGCTGACTCCACTCCCCCTAAAAGTCCTTCGGATGAGACTATAAACCGAGGTCCCGTGTGCGAACGCCCACAGAATATCTTTCACACACGTTGACACTCGTGCGGCTTTTTCAGAAGAGTAGGCCATTGTGTGCCGGTGGGAACGGATGACAAAATTGACAAAAGTGCATACACATACACGGGGCCTTGATGTAAAAAAGCACATGAGTGCTTATTCCATTATCCTTGAAATAAAAGAAGAATTCTTTAAAAAAAATTATGCACAAGCTGTCTAGTCTATCTCCATTTCCTTCATTTGTTATCTGTGCACAAGCTGTCAAGTCCCAAAACATTTCAGCAATCTGGTTGTTAAAAAACAAATCTTCACATCAGCACTGACAACAACTTCATTTTCTTTCAAAGTGTCATTTCAACGTTTTCTTAACAGTCCCTTCTTTATTTCCAACTAAACGTAACCCCCCAAAAATTAATCAGCGCCGCACTAAGGTGACACCCGTCTTGCAACTTAGACAGACAGCATCAGCGGAAGCAGCAGCAGCAGAAGCAGCAGCAGCAGCAGCAGCAGCAACAGCAGCAGCAACAACAGCAGCAGTCTCAAAGTCACTCATTGGAAAATGAGTTGTGACAAGCAGCAGAGCCAGAACTGCATAAACTTCAGGGTGAAATCGGCATTGAAAAAACACACTGACATGGGGGAAGAGAGAGAGAGGAGAGAGAGAGAGAGAGAGGAGAGAGAGAGAGAGAGAGATAGAAGAGAGAGAGAGAGAGAGAAGAGAGACAGAGAGAGAGAGAGACAGAGAGAGACAGAGAGAGAGAGAGAGAGAATGAGAGAGAGAGAGAGAGAGACAGAGAGAGAGAGAGAGACAGAGAGAGAGAGAGAGAGAGAGAGAGAAGAGAGAGAGAGAGAGAGAGAGAGAGAGAGAGAGAGAGAGAGAGAGAGAGAGAGAGAGAGAGGAGGAATAAAAAAAGTGAACATGCTTTTCCGCTGGAGTCCTCACAGGGGTTTAGTATTTCACTTGTCTGGAAGAGACGCCCCATAAAGAAAATATGTCTTGAGACACCCTCCCTCCCTCTCCCTCTCCCTCTGTCTCTGTCTCTCTTTCCTCCTTTCTACTCCTGCACTACAACACAGCTGGCGTGTGTGTGTGTGTGTGCGTGCGTAAGCGCACAGCTTCAGCGTGTGCACGTGCATCAAGTAGCCTGGGAAACATTTTGGCTTGCCTGGTCAACTGACCTGGTTTTTCGTGCACTCAACTTTCTGTGCATTTCATTTCTTTTGAAGAAGAAGTCTTATCTCTTCTGCCAATCAACAACCCAGTGTCGAGTTACTTTCGTTTTCGGTTTTGTTGTTGTTGTTTTTTTCTTTTCTCTGTGATCATTTTTTCACAACCTTCCTCTACTCTCCCTACCCTCTTTGCCCCCCCTTAATTTCTTTCCTGTCCTCCTCCTCCTCTCTCTCTCTCGCTCTCTGTCTCTGTCTCTGTTCTCTCTCTCTCTCTCTTCTCCTCTCTTCTCTCTCTCTCTCCTCTCTCTCTCTCTCTCTCTCTCTCCTCATATCTCCCTCGTAACCCTTGACTCTGTTTACAGGTTGCCTACAAGGGCTGTCTCTCTTCTTTGTTTTTTGTCTTTTTTCATTTTGTACTTTCAATCTTGTTTTTTCCATGTTGTTGTTTTTTTTTTTAAAAATTATTTTATTTACTTCTTCCTTTCTTTCACCTCCTCTGCGTTTGTCAGTTAGTCTCTCTCTCTCTGTCACTCTCTCTCCTCTCTGTCTCTTTCTGTCTGTCTGATTGCCTTTGTCTCTCTCTGTCTCTCTGTTTCTCTGTCTGTCTGTCTGTCTGTCTCTGTCTCTGTCTCTGTCTCTCTCTCTCTCTCTCTCTCTCTCTCTCTCTTCCCCATGAGTCAAATACTTGACTACAGATAACACAGCTGTGTGACAGTGGCACATTTTCAGACATAAGCCAGGAACTGCACTGGCACAGTTTTCATCATTAATTAACACGGAGACATAGGAGAAAGCTAAGCTGTTTGAGGAACCGGGTTCGTGTCGTGAGAACTAGAGAGTTTGAGTCTGATAGGTTGCCATGGAAGAGCAGCAGAAAATGCTGGCATGCTTTCTCTCCATGTTCTGGAACTGTCAGGATCATCCGCTGTTTCCAGGCCTTGCAAGGAAATGTCTATCTCTCTGTTGTCTCTTCTTCCATATATATATACAGACCAGGCTGTGGTATGGTGCATTTTCTTTCCTGTCTGTTTCTCTCTCTCTCTGACTCTCTTTATGTCTGTCTATGTCCTTCGGATGAGACTATAAACCGAGGCCCCGTGTTCGAACGCATGCAGAACATTTTGCGCACACGTTAAATCCTGTTCCGCTTTTCGGAAGAGTAGGTCATTGTGTGCCGGTGGAAACAGATGACAAAATTTACAAAAGCGCGTACACACGGGGACTGGATGTAAAAAAATGCACATGAATGCTTATTCCATTATCCTCGATATAAAAGAATAAGTAAATAAATAAATAAAAATCTATCCGTCTCTCTTTATGTCTGTCTATCTGTCTCTCTTCCTGTCTGTCTATCTGTCTCTCTCTGTGTTTCTCTCTCTGACTCTCTATGTCCTCTATCCGTCTCTTCTTTTATGTCTGTCTATCTGTCTCTCCTTCGTCTGTCTCTCTCTGTCTGTATGGTCTCTCTGTCTCTGTCTAGCCCCCTCTCCCACCCCCCCATTTCTCTCTCTCAAGGGCCTGGATACAAAAAAATATATGAATGCTGGTTATTCTGTAATCCTTGGAAAAACAAAGATCATTATTCATTCATTTAAAAATTTTTTCTCTATCTGTGTGTCTGTCTGGATGTAACAAGAGCACTCGAGATGTTATTCATCATCTATCCTCGAAATAAAAGAATTTAATCTGATTTGATTTGATGTTGATTTGATTTCGATCTCTCTCTCTCTTCTCTCTCTCTCTCTCTCTCTCTCTCTACTCTCTCTCTCTTCTCTTCCTCTCTCTCTCTCTCTCTGTATGTCGTCTGTCTGTCTATGTTTTATGTGTTCCTGAACTCTTGATTCTCTCGTACATTCAGTCTGTTCCCCTCTTCTCCATCTCATGGAATCATTAAACACTGATATGGCTCAGCAATGATGGACTAAAAACAATCAACAAACAAAATTACACTTCACTGTCTATACACATCCCCCTCATTAACAATTTCAATTTTTGATATTGTTGGGCGTTCCCACACCTTAACACCCTAGTAGGTCACCCAGATCATTGTACTTGATCTCTACTCATCCTAATCTGGGAATCACTGTCTAGACCGTAATGTAATACCACACAAACAATAGTAAAGTTGCATGCATGCTATGGCTGTTTCTTTAAAATACCTCGCCATAATAGAGAAGGAGGAGCCGTACTTCATCTTCAGTGGGAGGAGCCGTATCTCCATCTTCAGAGGTGTTTTTTTTCCCTTCCTTTAATGGAGAGCAAGGGGATTGTTTTTGTAAGCAGCCTGTCGCGCTTTAAAGACTATTTTCGACACATAACATGTCAAATTACAACATTTTGATGTAGGGCTTGGCACGCGAATCCGCTGTCATCAATAACTGACAAAAAAGTTTTCAGCATGGGCCAGAATTTTGTTGCTGACAGGTCTTGCATGAAAGAATAACATGAACTTTACCAGGGGACACGTCACACTGTCAAGAAAAACCCCAACATACCTCTCGTTGTCCACCCACAGGGACAAAATCAATAGGCTGGGTCTTAGAATCCTCTCAAAGGTTGTCGTGTCACCTTTCTTTGTTTGGAAAGTGTATGAGAAAAACAAAATGAAAACACCACCATCTACAGAAGTGAAAGGTTATGTGGTTCAGCTTTTTTCCCCTTCTCTTTGGGAAGAGCCACCCTTTCCAAAGAAAAAGTGTAGATGCCTTTCTGTATCCCATTTCTTTGCTTCCTGTACAACGTCAATGCAGCTCTGTGTGTGATGGTGTGAGTGTGTGGGTGTGCTGTTGCGTGCGTGTGTGTGTTGTTGGTGTGCGTGCGCGTGTGTCTGTGTGTGTGTAAGTGTGTGTGAGTGTATGTGGCGCGGGGTCTGTGAGTGTCGTACATGTGTGGGTGTGTGTGTGTGTGTTGCTATTGTGTATGAGTGCGTGAGCGCGCTGTGGGTACGTGCGTGATTTTGTGTGAGTCGAGTGAGTGTGTGAGTGAAGTGTGTGTGTTGTTGGGCGCCGTGCGCCGCCCTACAGCTGCCAGTGTGCGCACGTGCATCAAGTGGCCTGGGAAAGTGATGATGTAACAGCTTGCTGGCAGAATGGTTGACCTAGTTTTTTTTTTCTTTCTGTTTGCCTGCCTGACCTGTGTGTGTTTTCTTTCTGTCTGTCTGATATCTGTGTTCTTTCTTTCTGTCTGACCTCTGTGTGTTTTTTTTCTGTTGACCTGTGTGTGTTTTCTCTCTGTCTGACCTCCATGTGTGGTGTGTTTTCTTTCTGTACTGACCTGTGCTGTGTATTCTTTCTGTCTGCCTGTGTGTGTTTCTATCTGTTGACCCATGTGTGTGTGTTTTTTTCTTTATGTCTGACCTCTGTGGGTTTTCTTCTGTACTGTCTCGTGTGTGTTTTCCTTTCTGTTCTGACTGTGTGTTTTTCTTTCTGTCTGACTGTTTTTGTTTTTGGTTTTGTTTTTTTTACCCTTTCTGTCTGATGTGTGTGTTTTATTTGTCTGACCTGTGTATGTTTTCTTTCTGTCTGTCCTCTGTGTTTGTTTTCTTTCTGTCTGACCTGTGTGTTTTTTCTTTCTGTAGACCTCTGTGTGTTTTCTTTCTGTCTGACATCTGTGGTTTTCTTTCTGTGTTCTGACCTGTGTGTGTGTGTTTTCTTTCTGTCTGACTGTGTGTGTTTTCTTTCTGTCTTCTGACCTCTGTGTGCGTGTGTTTTCCTTTCTGTTCTGTCCTGTGTGTTGTTTGTGTTCTTCTGTCTGACCTGTGTGTGTTTACTTTCTGTTGATCCTGTGTGGTGTTTTCTTTCTGTCTGACCTCTGTGTGCTCTCTTTCTGTCTGACCTGTGTATGTTTTCTTTCTGTCTGACCTCTGTGTGGTGTGGTTTTTTTTTCTGATCTGTCTGTCAGCCTCTTCTGTAGTACACAGACTGTTTGAGCTTGCAATTGTGTTTATTTTGTCTTCAAAATATTGTTTCTTGTAATTTTTTTTACATTCTGTGCTGTTGGTCTGTCTGTCTGTCTGTCAGTCTGATTTCATTACTGTAGAAGTTTTATTATTGCCCTGTTTGTGTTTGTGTGTTTGTGTGTCTGTTTTTTTTTTTTCTCTCTCTCTCTTTGTGTGTGTGTGTGTGTGTGTGTGTGTGTGTGTCTGTGTGTGTGTATGTATGTGTCTCTCTGTACAAGAAAAGGACATTTTTCTACACACAAGCAAACAAACAACTCCAAACAAACAAACAAAACATAAAACAAAACAAGAAACAACAATAAACAAAACCTCACCCTCACCCACACCCACCCCCTTACACTAAAACGAAGAATCTGTAGCAACAAAGCATTATAGCACCCTGTGATGAATCGCAGAAAATTTACGAGAACGTAAAAACAAATCTCTCTCAAGAAATCCCGGTTTTTTTATATTAAAAAACATGGCTGAACGCACGCACGCACGCACGCACGCACGCACGTACGCCGCGGCGCGCGCACAACACAACACACACACACACACACACACACACACGCACACACACACACACACACACTATCACACACACACACACACATTCACACACACACACACAAACAAAATTGCTGACAATGCTTTCTCTCCATGTTTGTGGATGCTATCAGTGGTGGTGGTATTTCCTTTCCATGTGGGAAATATTTCCTTCCCCATGGTTGTCTGTTGTTTTTGTTGTTGTTGTTGTTGTTGTTGTTGTTTTATATTATGTGCAGCAGGCTAGGTTGTGATATAATAGCGTGATACTGGTTGGTGCGTTGTGTGTGTTTTCTGCCCTGTCTCTGTCTCTCTCTGTGTCTCTCTCTGTCTGTCTGCACTCTCGCTGTAAACTCTGTGTGTGTGTGTGGTGTGTGTGTGTGTGTGTGTGTGTGTGTGTGTGTCTCTCTCTCTCTCTGTCTCTCTCTGTCTCTCTCTATCTGTCTCTGTCTTTTCCCTCATATTAAAGATCATTCATTCATTCGTTCATTCGTTCGTTCGTTCGTTCATTCATTCAATCATCTATTCGTTCATTCATTCTCTCTCTTTCTCTCACAGACAACACACTAATAAAGTCAAATTCTTTTATTTCAAGGATAATGACTAAACACCAATGTACTCTCTTACATCCAGTACCCGCCCTTATTTCACTCACTCACACACTCATTCACTCTCACACACACTCACTTCCACCCCCCCCCCCCCACACACACACACATTCACCTACACCACCCCCCCCCCCCACTCACCCACACACCCACCCACCCACACACGCATTCACCTCCCCTCCCCGCACACACCCTCCCCCCACCCTCCCCCCCCTCCCCCCCCAATACACACACACGCA
>CM054167.1:12427605-12435105 GCA_028751875.1 Rapana venosa | reverse complement strand
ACTCCTGACTACCAGCAAGCAATGGCCTACTCTTTTCAAAAAGCGAAAAGGGTTTTAACGCGCGCGAAAGATGTTCTGCGTGAGTTCGCACACGGGACCTCAGTTTATGATCTCACCCAAAAAGACTTTCAAGGGAGTGAAGTCGATACTGATGGACTCAAACTCAAACCCTAATAATTTATTTGCATAGATAGAGCATATCCATTGCAATGGGAGAATACAACATATCTGGCATTTATGGTTGTCCTGACAAGGAGTCCTTGTCACGGAAATATTTCGCCATTTTTTGTTGTTGGTCAACAAACATATCCAAAAAAGAAATGTTTAGAACACTATCAGCAGTACATATTTATTTATTATTTTATTTATTTATTTATTCTTTTATATCGAGGATAATGGAATAAACACTCATGTGCTTTTTTTTACATCAAGTCCCCGTGTGTATGCGGTTTTGTAAATTTTGTCATCTGTTTCCACCGGCACACAATGGCCTACTCTTCCGAAAATCGAAACAGGATTTAAAAACGTGTGCCAAGATGTTCTGCATGTGTTTGAGCACGGGGCCTCCCTCGGTTTATAGTCTCATCCGAAGGACATAAATGATTATCATCATAGCAATCGCGATACATCTCGAGAGAGAAAAAAAAGGTTTTTTTTTCTTTCTCCAACAGTTCGACACAAAACCACAGAGAGAAAAGTCCTGCGAAAAAAAAAAAATCTCTTAGAACGGACGTCGCGGTCGAGGCTCGAACCCTGGCCCTCAGATCGCGAGCTCAGTGGTCTAACCACTAGAGTATTCCGCTCCCCTGGGTTTTTTTTAAAAAAAGAAAAAAATTAATTAAAAAAGAAAAGTTGTTGTATTTGAATTCAAACAACAGCTGTTGTGGCGGATGCTCTCTTTCAACCTCAGTGCACTCTCTAAACCGTTTCGTTAGCAGCCAATTAAGGGGGAGACAATCGCAGACAGCGCGGGTTTAACCCGCCTATCGCTGCACTGACGAGTTATCTCCCCCTGTTTGCCAGACAAGCTGAATTTGGACCAGATAATTCTACGTTTTTGAAAGGAACCTGCTGCTCTGTTTTTTGTTGTTGTTCTTTGTGAATTGGACCCAGATAAATCTAAAAATTCAACGTTTTGAAAGGACCTACTGCTCTGTTTTTTTGTGTTGTTGTTCTGTTGTTATATGATTGTATCTCTGCTAGTTTTAAGTTAGGGTTTGTCGTTGTTGTTGTTGTTGCTGTTGTTGTTGTTGTAGTTGTTGTTGTTGTTGCAAGCCCTGATATGGCCTCTGTGGTCGGCGGGGCTGTAAACAACAGGATTGGATTGGATTGTTGTTGAATAATTATGGACAGATTACATCTCCCTCCTCTTTTAAAGAAAAAAAAAGGATGCAAGTAAAGTATACATATACTAATTCCATCTTCTTCAAAGATATAAACAGAAGTAGTGTCACCCCTCCCCCTCCCCCTATGAAGAAAAAAGGGTTTTCAAATATAGCATTACGCCCCCTCCTCCTTCCCCCCGTCCCTCCCTAAAGAGAACCACCAATCAAACAACCCTCCAAAAAGCCCCCTAAAAACAACCACAAACAATTTAGAAATACTTTTTCCCCGAATTTCTCAAAGAACGTGCCGCGACTGAAAGAATATAAATGTCAATCCAACATAAATCCTCTTCATCCTATCATTTTCCCCGTCAATCCTATCCAATAATCAAACATCCAACCAACCACTCACTTCACTTAACCAAACATCATTCAATCAATCAAACAACCAAACAACCGATCAATCAACCAATCAAAACCAATCAATCAATCAACATGCCAACCAACCAGCCAACCACCAATCAACCAATCAATCATCCAACAACCAACCAACAATCAACCCAAACCAACCAACCAACCAATTAACAAACCACCAACAAAACAACCAACCAACTAACTTCCGGGCAAACCAACCAACCACACATCCAACCAACCAGCCAGCCAACCAACCAACCCACCAACCAACCAACCAACCCAACCAACCACCAACCAACCAACCAATCAACCAACAACCAACCAATCAACCAACAACCACCAATAATCAACCCAACCTAACCAAACCAACCAATTAATCAACCAACCTACACTCAAGAACAAACTCGAGACATGGACAAAGCCAGCAGAAAGGCTTGCTGAAGACCAGTGCAAAATCGCTGACAATCCTTGCCCAGCACTTCTGGACAACTCATTTTTGCACTCCAAACCCTACAAACCCCCCTTTCCTTCCCACTCCACCCCCCGCCCGCCTCCCCACCATCCTCCCCATCTCCCCACCCCCTACCCCCCTACCTCCTCCCTTCCACCTCCCTCCTCCCCACCACCACCACCACCACCACCACCGTCATCAACGACTAACACAAAGACGAGGAGGGAGGTGAGATGAGGGTGAGGTGATGTGATGGAGGGGGCAAAAAATTAATAAGAGAGAACAAAGAGTATGGGTTGGGGTTGAGAGCGAAGAAGGTGATGGTGGTGGTGGTGGTGGTGTTGGGGGTTGGGGGGGGGGGGGGTGGGGGCGGGGTTGGGGGGGTTGGGGGGGGTTGAGGGGGGGATGTTCTACTTGAGTGCGTAAGGTGGAGCAAAGTGTGAACAATCTCACTGTCACGCCCAGCTATCCTCCGTTCGCCCCTCCATCACCTCTTGACCCCGCGCGCGCTGACTGTATTACCTCGTGACGTGAAAGGAGTGGATGCGGGGGGGGGGGGGGGGGGGGGGGGGGGGGGGGGGGGGGGGGGGGAGGGGGGGGGGGGGGGGGGGGGGAGGGGGAAAGGGAGGAGGAGAGGGGAGGTGGGAGGTAGAAGGGTGAGGGTGAAGAGGAGATGGGGAGGGTGCTTAGAATGATGAAGGAATTTGTTTAAAATATTTTTTTATTTGTTTTGTTTTATTTTATTCTTATATTTTCGAGGATTATGGAGAAAATAAACACTCGTGTGCTTTTAAAATATTTTCTTTTTGTTTGAATTACATACATTTTGGGGGGGGTGGGGGGGGGGGAATGAAGAAATAAATTTTCGTTTTATTTATTTTATTTTATTCTTTTATTTCGAGGATAATGGAATAACACTGAAGTGCGTATTTTTTTTTTTACATTCAGTCCCCCCCCCCCCCCCCTTCTCCTTGTGTGTAACAGTTTTGTAAAATGTTGTCATCTGTTTCCCTCCTCCCACCAGCACACAATGCCTACTCTTCCGAAAAGCGGAACAGGCTATTAACATGTGCGCAGAATTACTGGCGTAGCGTTCTTACAAGCGACCACGGTTTGTAGCCGTAGCCTCATACAAAGGACTTTTTTTATTTGGGGGGGGGGGGGGGGGGGGGGGGGGGGGGGGGGGGAGGGGGGGGGGGGGGGGGGGGGTGGGGGGGGGGGGGGGGGGGGGTGGGGGAGGGGGGAGTGGAGGGGGGAGGGAGCGGAGTGGAGTTGACACGAGATGTTAACTCCAAGGGAAAATAACCCAGAACTGAACGGATCGTGAAACCCGGGTCAGCAGATGCCCAAACTGCAATGCGCAACCGTTCTAACAAACAGGTTATGTGCCCGCCCCAACAATGATGAATATGATGATGATTGATGATGAAGATGATGGTGTTGGTGTTGGTGATGGGTGGTGTTGGTGAAAGGTGATGATTATGAAGATGATGATGCGGAGGAGGAGGAGATGATGATGATGAGGATGATGGTAGTGGTTGGTGGGTGGTGATGTGGTGACAATGATGATGATGATGGTGATGATGAGGATGACGGTGATGCTGATGGTGGTGACAATGACGGTGTGGATGAACGAATGGCGGATGATGAATGATGATGATGGTGATGAAGATGAAGAAGAAGAAGAAATGATGATGATAGACACGCGGTGATGCTAATTAAAAAAATATAAATATAACTCATAACCGAAACATCCGAAAATATAACCTCACCGCGTCCCAAACAGATGACTCACACGACTCCAAAGATGGCGGGAAAAGAAGAAGAAGAAGAAGAAGAAGAATTGCGAAGAAGAAGAAAAAAGAAGTAGAAGAAGAAGAAGAAGAAAAAGAAGAAGAAGGAAAGAAGGGAATTATTCAAGAGGATTAAGACACGAGTAGAAAAAAGCCAGGAGGAGGAAAGGAAGGAACGAGGTAGGGAGGGGAGTAGGGGATGTGGGGGCGGGGATTTGGAAACATAAAGACTCAACCTGTGGACGGTGGCGAAGATGAGCGTCATCGAGTAGGGCAGGCAGTACAGGCAGGTGAGTAACTACCAAAGTGCGAAGAGGACTCGTAACAGTGAGCACGTAACCAGAAACCACAATTAGCGCTAAGCAGTTTTAATTGCTTTTAGGGGGTGGGGGGGGGGGGGGGAGGGCGTTTTAGTTTATCTTCGCGTAATCATCTATAGGGCTGCGGAGAGGTTTATTTTTGGCTTGTTTCTATTATGAGGTTCTTGTTGTTGTTTTTATAGTCATCATCGTCGTCATCCCCTTCGTCATTACCACCGCCACCGCCACTGCCACCACCACCACCACCGTCCTCCTCCTCCTCCTCCTCCTCCTCCTTCTCCTCCTCATTATCATTATCTGTCGTCGTCTCGTCGTTGTTGTTGTTGTTGTTGTATTGTTATCTTCATACATTATCAATAAGAACGACACTACTATACTACTACTACTACTACTACTACTACACTACTAACTACTACTACTACTACTACTACTCCTCCTCACTTCTCTCCTCCTACTACTACTACTACTACTACTACTACAACTACTACTAACATACTCTACTAACTACTCCTCCTCCTCCTCCTCCTCCTACTACTACTACACTATACTAATCTAACTACTTCTACTACACACTTACTACTATCTCACTACTACTACTCTCTTCAACAAACATCAACAAACAAAGGGCATTTCATGTAACAATTGCACTATCACTGACTGTAACCTGTTGCCAGGGTGGAACACCTGATTAAAAGACGAGAGAGAGATGAAGTGAGTGAGAGCGAAGAGAGAGAGAGAGATAGGAGAGAGAGAGAATCTTTTCATTCATTAATCATTTTCATTATTAAATATTAGTTTTATTTCGAGGATAATGGAGGATAGAGAAGAGATAAGATAGAAGAGAAGAGAGAGGAGAGAGAGAGAGGAGAGAGAGAGAGAGAGAGAGAGAGAGAGAGAGAGAGAGAAGAGGGAGATTCATTTATTTATATTATCATTTTCATTTTATTTATTGTTTTATTTCGAGATAATGGAGAGAGAGAGAGAGAGAGAGAGGAGCGAGAGAGAGAGAGAGAGAGAGAGAGAAAGAGAGATAGCGAAGAGAGAGAGAGAGAGAGAAGAGAAGAGAGAGAGCGAGAGAGAGAGAGATAGTGAGAGAGAGAGAGAGGGAGATTCTTTTATTTATTTATTATTTTATTTATATATTGTTTTTTATTTCGAAGGAAAATAATTGGAGAGAGAGAGAGAGAGAGAGAGAGAGAGAGAGATAGAGAGAATAGAGAGAGAGTGTGTGTGGGTGTGTGTGTGTGTGTGTGTGAAGTGTGCATTTGGACTTGTCAGAACTATTACTTACTGTGTAAAGAATGGATTGAGTGCAAGCGCTTGATTTGTCCTGTGCAAGATACAGCGCTACATAAATTCCATTATTTATTAATATTATTTATTATTAATATCAAATTCTATTTCAATGATAATTGAAGAGATAGAGATAGATAAGATAGATAGATAATAGATAGAGAGAGAGAGAGAAGAGAGAGAGAGCGAAGAGAGAGAAAGAGAGAGAGAGAGAGAGATACAGACAGACAGACGGAGACAGAGACAGAAAGAGAGTTACCAATATACCATGGAAGCTAGCACACAAGCAGACAAATGTAGACAGGTATGACATGAATGCAGACAGACAGACAAACACAGAACAGACAGACAGAAAGAGAGTCAGTCTCATGAACACATAGACAGACATGAGTCAGTTAGATTGACAAGACAAGACAAGACAAGACAAGACAGGAGGCTGCTAGCGAAGAGGCGAGTCGTTTTGACCAAAACACTGGTCACAAGTTACAGAAACAAATCCTGGTAAAGGAATGAGTGTTGTGTCTATAGCAGTCAAGAGCTACTCTCTCTCTTCTCTCGTCTCCTCAATCTCCACATTTCTCTCTCTCTCTCTCATCTCTCGTCTCTCTTCTCTCATCTCATCTCTCTCTTCTCCTCTCTCATCCCCCTCTCGACTCTATCTCTCCTCATGCAACACTCACACTCATCTCGTTCACTCTAATCCTACTCTCTCTCTCTCTTCTCTCCTCTCTCTCGCGTCTCTCCACTCATCTCAACTCCTCATCCTATTCTCTCTCTCTCTCTCTCTCTCCTCTCCTCGTCTCGTCACTCTTCTCTCTCTCCCCGCCTCTCCACTCCTCTCCTCTCTGTTTACCATTCCTACACAAAGTGCCTAACCTTTGCGGGGTGGACTTTACATTTCACGGGTGGAAAGATAGGTGGTGGATAGGTAGGTAGTAGGTCCAGGAGAAACCAGACAATGTCTGCCAGACCTTGGAATACATGAGACTCTACTCGACGAGTCATAAACATAAGCCCAGTCTGCCAAAGCATACCTACCTTGTGAACACGTTTGGTTTGAAGAAAAAGTCAGGAACTCGTACTTATTCACATGATATATTAAAAAAACAGAGTAACCCCCCACGTCTAAAAGATTAAATATATATATATAGATATATATAATATATATATATAATATATATATATAATATATATATATATATATATATAGATATATAATATATATATAATATAGTGTGTGGTGTGTATGCTCAGCATCAGGAATAAATTATTATGTTTCGTTTATTTGGGGTGGTTGTTTGTTTTTTTTACTATCAGAAGCTGGTAGACATGGAATAATGACTCTGTCTCTGTCTGTCTGGTCTGTCCGTCTGTCTGTCTCTCTTTCTATTCTTTGTTTTTTTATTTTCTGTCTGTCTTTCTGTCTTTCTTTCTTAACTTCTTTACTTTCTTTGTTTCTTTCTTTTTGCCCCCTTTTTGGTCTTTCTTAGCTTTCTTTCTAGTCCTTTCGGATGAGACGATAAACGAGGTCCCCGTGTGTTACACAAAATTTTCAGCGCAGTAAAGACCCACGGCAACAAAGAGCGATTGCCTGGCAAAATTTCTAGAAAAAAGTCACTCTGATAGGGAGAACAAATAACAGTTGCAACCAAAAAAAAAAAAAAGGGTGCGCTGCTCTTGTTGCGACGGCGCTCTCCCCGGGGAGAGCAGCCCGAATTTCCACGCAGAGAAATCTCGTGACTTAAAGAGGTAAATAAAATCAAAATAAAATAAAATCAAATAAAACAGCGTAAAAACACTACTCGTCTTTTGCCCCTTTGGGACTTTCTTTCTTTCTTTCTTTCTCTCTTTCTTTCTTTCTATCTTTTCTTTTCTCCTCCCACTTTCTTTCCTTTCTATCGATT
>CM054167.1:12412762-12417762 GCA_028751875.1 Rapana venosa | reverse complement strand
CACGCACGCACGCACGCACGCACACACACAGAGTAAAACAATCCACAACACGCCGATTGACAAACCATCCAACAAAGGACAACAAAAGCACCCCCCCCCCCCCCCCCCAATCACCCATCCCCCCAAAAACAACCCAACAACAATAAAAAACAAAATAAAAAATAAAAACCCCTCCTCACTCCCCTAAAAAAAACAACAACCCTAACCTTCACACACACACACACACACACACACACACACACACACACACACACACACACACACACACACACACACCACACACACACACACCACACACACACACACACACACACACACACACACACACACGTAGGCTCTACAATCAAGCTAGACAATCACTGTAGGCTCTACAAATCAAGTTAGACAATCACTGTAGGGGCTCTACAATCAAGTTAGACAATCACTGTAGGGGCCTACAATCAACTTAGACAATCACGGTTCTATCTTACCTCTAGGACGACTACAAAAGCCACAGCCATTTTATTGGTGAACAACAAACAAACACAAAAAAAAACAAAAAAAACAAAAAAGAAAGAAAAGAAAGAAAAGAAAGAAAAGAGAAAAAACAAACAAACCAGAAGGTTCTTACATCCAGACAGGGGTAGGACAGAAACATGACAGCAGAAAAGAGGACAGACTGGCAGAACATTTAATAACAATAAAATGCTGCTGAGTTCTCAGACATTTCACCCCCTCCCCCCACCCCCACCCCCGACTCCCTAACCTCCATCTCTTTCTCTATCTGTCGGTCTGTGTGTCTGTTTCTTGTCTGTCTGTCTGTCCTCTGTCTGTCTCTGTTTCTCTGTCTCTTACCTAATTTATTACCCTTTCCCGAAATAAAACTGTGTGTGTGTGTGTGTGTGTGTGTGTCTGTGTGTCTGTGTGTGTATGTGTCTGTGTGTGTATGTCTGTCTGTTTTTGTCTGTCTCTGTCTCTCTTTCTCTTTTCTCTTACCTAATTTAATTACCCTCCTGAAAAAAAATTTAGTTTTTGGTTTTTTCGTTTTCTTTCATCCTTTTCTGTCCCTGACTCTGTGTGTGTGTGTGTGTGTGTGTGTGTGTGTGTGTGTTTGTGTCTGTGTGTGTCTGTGTGTGTGTGTCTGTCTGTCTCTCTGTCTGTCTCTCTGTCTGTTTCTCTCTCTCTCTCTGTCTCTCTCTGTAAAAAAATTTCCTTTTTTGGGTTTTTGTCCCCCCTACCCCCCCTCTTTCTCTCTCTGTGACTCTCTCGGTGTCTCTGTCTCTGTTTCTGTATCTCTCTGTTTCTTCTGTGTGTGTGTGTGTGTGTGTGTGTGTCTGTCTGTCTGTCTCTCTCCCTCTATCGCTAATTTATTTCCCTCATGAAATAAAATTTGGTTTTTGCGTTTTTCCTATCCCTCTTTCCCCCCTCCGCCCTCACTCTCTATCTCTATCTCTGTCTCTCTCGCTGTTTCTGTCTCTTTCTGTTTCTTCCTGTCTGTGTGTGTGTGTGTGTATCTGTGTTTTTTTCTGTCTGTCTGTCTCTGTTTCTGTCTGTCCCCCCTCCTCCTCTCTCTCTCTCTGTTGATGATGTCTGGCTGGTATTTGAGTGTGGAGCGGTGAGAGCAATTGCCAGATAGAAAAAAACCTCAATTGTCTGTAACTTTTTTGTTTCCTTGTTGCTGTCTTAATGTTAAATGAATGATTAAACGAAGTAAATAAAAGGCATAAAAATTCATTCATTATTCAGTACAAACCATCCTTTTTGATCACTATGTCATCAAGAGAGAAAGAGAGAGGGAGGGAGAGAGAGAGAGAGAGAGAGAGAGAGAGAGAGAGAGAGAGAGAGAGAGAGAAGATTATATACACCATCCCTTCATGAGGGGCCAAGCTATAGAGATAGATAGAAGTAAGGAGAGTAAGGAGAGAGAGAGAGAGAGAGAGATAGAGAGAGAGAGAGAGAGAGAGAGAGAGAGAGAGAGAGAGAGAGAGAGAGAGAGAGAGAGAGAGCAAAGTCAACAGAATAACAACAAGAAACAAGTACACACAAAACTACCATAACATAACACTCAGTGCCATCTCAAATAGTTTTCACACACACAACACACAAACAAACACACACACAACACACACAACACACACACACACAACACACACACACACACACACACAACACACTTACACACCAGATTGCCTCTGCAACAAACCTAACCCATACCACCAAGTCATCATTAACCCCCCAACCCACAGAACACCCTGAACTAGATCAAAATCTACACTTCGCCACATGGAACAACACCTTGTCACATTCTCTTCAGTTCTTAAAACATCCCTTAGCAATTCTTGTCACGGTCGTCTCTCAGCTTTTTGTCCCTGGATTTCATGAAAGGAATATCACCAGCAATGAGATCACAGGCATCCACAGCAAATGTGAAGAATGTGCTGCCGCCATAATCATTCCTGAAATCAGGTCAGTAGGTCAGGGAGATAACTCTGTGGAAACATGATTGGGGGCCCAGTCATCCTTCCTACATAGGCCATTTTCTATAGGTTTTAGTTTTGTGCTCAGATCGTTATATAATTATATTCCTGTTACGATTTTTGGGATTAAGTTACTGCAAATTCCTGTTACGATTTTGGACTTCAGTTACTATTCTTATTATATTTTAAAATACAGTTCACTCCACATTCCTATTACATTTTAAAACATATGTCAATCCATATTCTTATTACACTCAAATTCCCACCCAACACTTAACCATTGCATCAGCCAACAATGAAAAACATCTTCTAGGAAAACCTAACTTCTGACTCACACCCCCCACAAAACTCAAGAAAGTCTGCAGGCTGAAAACTATTTAAAAATTCTCAAGTAAACACTGTCACTCCCTAGATTTCTGTTATTTGCTGGCCTCTTTACACACAAAGAAACAACACACACACACACAACACACTGGGTCATCATAACCACCAGCATATAATGCAAGTAATCCACAAATTACCATCATTTTCATCTCCCCCCCCCCCCCCCCCCCCCTCACCAACACTTATCTAACATTACTCATCTTCACAAACTCCTAAAACAAACACACACACACCACATTTTTTATTTCATCATTAAAAAAAAAAATCAAAATGAAGCAGACGATCTTTAAAAAACCCACGGGCTACACAGTAGATACTACATGACCCTTCAGCTAATCTGTGAAGTGTGGCCACTAAACCAGCGAAGAAGGGCCTATGGGGCAAGGCTTATAAAACGATTATAAGGACGTGAATCTTCTGCTCTTATCTATGCTGACGGCTCTGAGCTTGTGTACAGTTTACAGCCCCAGCACTGATATAGGAGTGAAATCAGCACACTAAATGACGCTGACGCTGTAAATAGCTGTAAATAGTGGGTCTGTGATACAGCTTAGCTGTACCAAACCTGTCTGGAAAGCACCAGGTCCTGTGTTCAAATCTAACCTGACAAGCAGATTTTTTTCCACCTAGGTCTAGTAGCAAAACTATTGTGTAGTGTTGTGCAGCATTGCTTGGTTTGGTTTGTGTTTTATAGCCATTGTATAGTGTTGTGTTGGGTTGGGTTGTATGGCATTGTATTGTTTGGTTTGGGTTTTATAGTTTGCATGGCATTAAACTGTGTTGTACTGTGTTGCGTGGTGCAGCAACTCATTCTCCTCTGTTGCATTGTTGTGTGGTACCGTTGTATTGTGTGTTACTGTGCTATACACTTCTTTAATGCCGTCAGCGCCTTGGCTTTATCACAGTTCTTGATTAAACCATTGACGCTGGGGGCAACAGCAAAGTGAGAGGCTGTATGACCAGTGGCTTTCCCACTCATGGAATTCCACTTTACAGCTGTCTAGGAGGCTTGACTCGCACAGTCCTTATGTGCTGCAGCCCTGGGGGCTGGTTGACCTTTGGAGAACATCTCCAACGCTGACTGTCCTTATGCCCACTTGGCCGAGAGAGTGGGGATGTACTGTGGGCAAGGCATCTCCACTATAATCAAATTTCTGCCCAGTTTCCAAAACAGCAGCTGCCTCCTCTGCTGTTTTGGAGGTCATCGTCGGACACGACGGACAAACATACACACTTCTTGGAGACGGCATAGCTCAGTGGTCAGAGCACTCGCTTTCCCCTAGCTAAGGTTAAGCATCGTCGAGCGCGGTTACCACTTGGATGGGTGACCGTTTGCGCGCCTTGGCTTCATCACAGTCCCCCAGTTCACCCAGCTGTCAATGGGTACCTTCCTCTTTAGGGTCAGGGAAGGTAAAGCAGCGAGGGAGAGGAGATGGGCGCCGCCCTCAATAATTATGCTGGCCCCTAGAGAAGTGAGGTCTCTGGCGCCTCGCTTCCCAACGACCACATAGGTTATGGGACACTTTTACCTTTTTAATCTAGCACTATTTCATTAACGTCTGTTCATCAAGCAAGGAATCTCATCTGTGTGTGTGTTGGAATTTTTGCAAAGCACTCTCAAAGGTCTGTCTTGTAGTAGCCCTATTTATTTATCTACTTATTCATTCTTTCATTTCCAGGATAGTGAAATAAGTACTCCTGTGCTTCCTTACATCTAGTCCCCGTGGGCATGCAGGTTTGTAAATATTGTCACGCTTTCCCACCTTACACATATTGGCCTACTCTTCCAAAAGGTGGAACAGGTTTTAACCTGCGCGTGAAGATGTTCTCTGTGCGTTCGTACACGGGACCTCGATTTATATGAGGCATAGAAAGTGCAAGCGATGAACAGCATAAACACCTGGTTCACTGCAACGATAATGTTGTTTCCAGCAAGACACCAGGTGAGAAGGAGGGAGGCTTCAGGTGTACAGAAAATGAAGAAACCAGCGTGAGGTATAATTATGTGGTCATGATAGGCACATTTCTTCTGAGTTTGCTTGCAGGCAGCTAGGAAGATTGTGGGCCCAAAAAAAATTGTGCAAGGGATGACAAAGAAGGTGGTGGAAATAGTCCATTTATTAAGCTGAGTTGTAATGTACTGCACTGCGTTGTAAAGAG
>CM054167.1:12405262-12407762 GCA_028751875.1 Rapana venosa | reverse complement strand
CGGGACCTGGTTTATAGTCTCAACCGAAGGGATTTTGGGGAGAGTGGAGTCTGTACTGATGTTAACTCCAGAGGAAAATATCCCCTTGAACGGGAATCGAACCCGGGTCGTCAGATTGCGAGCGCAATCCCAGTATCGGTTTGGTAAGGGAGATAAATTGGCTAAAGGGTATTGGTTTGCTAACCTTTGGGACATATTTCTATGGTATCGGTTTGGAAAGGGAGAAAAATTATTTACAGGGTATCAGTTTAGTAAGGGAGATAATTTATTTGAAGGGTAAGAGAGATGAATTATTTACGTCACAGGGTATCCGTTTGATAAGGGAAATATTTCTATGGTACTGGTTTGCTAAGGGAGATAAATTATTTACAGGGTACGGTTTGCTAAAGGAGACAAATTATTTACATGATATCAATTTACTAAGGGATATATTTGGTATAGTTTGCTAAGGGAGATAATTTATTTCCAAAGTATTGTTTTACTAAGGGAGATATTTGTATGGTATAGGTTTAGTAAGGGAGACGTTTGTATGGTATAGGTTTACTAAGGGAGATATTTGTATGGTATAGGTTTACTAAAGGAGATATTTGTATGATATAAGTTTAGTAAGGGAGATATTTGTATGATATAGGTTTACTAAGGAAGATATTTGTATGGTATAGATTTACTAAGGGAGATATTTGTATGGAATATGTTTACTAAGGGAGATATTTGTATGGTATAGTTTACTAAAGGAAATATTTGTATGATATAGGTTTACTAAGGGAGATATTTGTATAGAATAGGTTTACTAAGGGAGATATTTGTATGGAATAAGGGAGATATTTACAGGATATCAGTTTACTTAAAGAAGATATCAAATTTGTATGGTACAGGTTTGCTCAGGAAAATAAATCATTATTATGGTTATATGGTTTCTGTGGAACGGTTGGCGCTGTTACCATTATATATATATATATATATATATATATAATATATATATATATATATATATTATATAATATATATATATATATATAAAAGATTCTCAGACAAGCCATTAAAAAAAAACAACCTTGTACTATTGTTGCTTCTTCATGGAGTTGGTTTCCACACGAAGGAAAGATAGGCTATCCTCATTTCAATACCTTGAAGCCATAAAAACCACATATCCACATGGTATCCTTTTGTTATGGGACCGTTGGCACCAGTTTGGTGACTTACCTTGGATCAGATTTTTGAGACAAGCTCTTTCCTTTCTTTCTTTTTCTCTCTTTTTCTTTATTTCGTTCCTCGGCTAGAGCTCCGAGGTTCACCAATGGTGAGATTTGTGCGTATATGCATCCGTTCCCCCCCTTCCCCCCCCCCCCCCTCCCCCCCCCGCAAATAGGTAACGGCATTTCGACTTCAGGGATGGAGTCTAAACACGAAACCTGTGTGCATGCTGGGTTTTGTTAATGTTGTTGTTGTTGTTTTACTGTCATTCCATCCTGCTGGCACACGATGGCCTACTCTTCTGAGAGGCGAAACGGGTTTTTAACGTGTGCGCAAGATGTTCTGCGTGCGTTCGCTTACGGGGCCTCGGTTTATAGTCCTCATCCGAAGGACTTTGATATTCACTTCGATTTTTTTTGTCGAACTGGGAAGAAAGGGAGAGACTGGGAATTGAACCCAGAACCTCACGGTTTCCTTGTTGGCAGGCAAATGTCTTAACCATCCTGCCACCTTGGCAAGATGTTCTGCATGCGTTTGCTTACGGGGCCTCGGTTTCTAGTCTCATCCGAAGGACTTTGATATTCAGTTCGATTTTTTGTCAAACTGGGAAGAAAGGGCGAGGCTGAGAATCGACCCCAGAACCTCACGGTTTACTTAATGGTAGGCGAACGTCTTAACCATCCTGCCACCCTCCTTCTTTAAAAGGTCTCCTCTAACAGTACTGCTGTCACTTGTTGGTTTGTGGGTTAGGCGTGGTTTTCACGTTCAAGAAAGAAAGGCTGTTACCATTTCAATACCTAAAAAGCCACAAAACCAGATATTCAGGTAGTATCGGTTTGTCATGGGATAGATCTATGGCACTGGTAGGTAGGTTACTTACCATAGACGGGATAGCCTGGTGGTTTGAGCTTTGTACTCTTAATCTGACAGCCCAGGTTCTACCTATGATAGACGGGATAGCCTGGTGGCTAGAGTGCTACGTTCACAATCTGACAGCCCAGGTTCAATCTCAGATTCGAACCACCACCGAGACGTACGCCCGTACAAGGGATTATCCTCCAGCAGTTAATTTATTTAACATCAGCACCGACTCCACTGCTCCCAAAAGACCTTTAGATCTGACTATAAACCGAAATCCCGTGTACGAACGCACGTGGAACATCTTGCCCACACCTTAAAACCTGTTCCGCCTTTTGGGATGAGTAGGTCATTTGTACCAGTGGGAGAATAGATGAAAATAATAACAAAAATCGCATGTACAAGGGGACTGGTGGTAAAAATTATTTAAAAAAACACCGCATGAAAG
>CM054167.1:12385262-12387762 GCA_028751875.1 Rapana venosa | reverse complement strand
CCAGACCACCCCCCTCCCCACCACCCATCCACTCTCTCCCTCCCCTAACACACAGAGAAAATGGGAATGCCATTGTGAACAAGTTTTTATACAATACTCATAGGCCTTAGTCCCTGACGAAGGGGCTGTGTGAATATAATCAACAACACTCCAGACCATAATGCTTAGGACACCGTTTGGAAACAGAAGAATGATCCCTCAACCCACAAACAGTGTTTGTCATTTTTAAAAGCCTTGAACAAATAAAAATTGCCAGTCAGTTATTAATACATTCCTTTATTGTCATCGGCTAGCACACACACACACACACACACTCACAGGCACAGAGAGAGAGAGAGAGAGAGAGAGGGGGGGAGGGAGGGCAAGAACACTGGTGTGTGTGTGTGTGTGTGTGTGTGTACAACCGTGTGTTCCCTGTGCTGTGTGTGTGTGTATTTGTGGAAGGGAGGGGGGTGGTGCGTGGGCATGCATACGTGCGTGAAAGTGTGTGTGTGAATAATTTTGAATGTGTGTGCATATGTGTGAGTTTGCGCATGCGTGTGGGCGTGCATGCGCGCGCGTGTGTGTGTGAGTGTGCGCGCGCGCACACACACTGCCAGGCGTGCATGCACGCACAGTATGTTCATGTGTGCTTGAATGCCTGCGAATATGATTATACATGCTTGTCTGCCAGAGTGTCATTGGAAGGTGTAAAACAAACAAACTAACCAACCCTGGCCTGTTCAACCCACTTGATATTATTTCGTGTGTGTGTATGTGCGTGTGTGTGAGTGTGTGTGTGCATATGTGTGCGCGTGCATGCACGCATGCGTGCGTGGCCATGCGTACGTGTATGTATGTATGTATGTATGTATGTATGTATGTATGTATGTGTGTGCGTGTGTGTGAATGATTGTGTGTGTCTGTGGGCAGCTTGTTGTTGGTTATGTGTATTGTGTCATTCTGGGGATAATTATTTTATTTCTGGGTACCAGTATTTTTGAGTTTCTCTTTCTTCTCTTAGTATTCACTTTAACAACATATGTTAGAGATGAAAGATAAAAACAAAAATAGGAAAGAAAGAAAAAAGAAAGATGAGAGAAAGAAAGAAAGAAGGAAAGAAAGAAAAAAGAAAGAAGACGAAAGAAATGAAGAAAGAAGAAAGAGAGGGAAAAGAAAGAAAGAGAAAACGAAAGAAAGAAAAAAAAAAGAAAGAAGAGAAAGAAAGAAGAGAAGAAAGAAAGAAAGAAAGGAAAAAAAAAAAGAAAAAGAGAAGAAGAAGAAAAGAGAAAAGAAAAAAGAAGAAAGAAGAAAAGAAAGAAGAAAAAGGAAGGGAAGAGAGAGAAAGAAGAAGGAAAGAATTTGAAATAAAGAGGGACTGAAAAATGTGGAACGGGAGGCAGAAGAAAGGAGGGCGTAGTGTGCCGAGATGGTTTCTGCTAAAGTGGGGAGCTGAGATAAAGGAGAGAAGGGAGGTGTGAAAGAGGATGAAGGGAGAGAGGAGGGAGGGAGGAGGGGGTAAGGAGGGAGGGATAGAGGAAAAGGAAGAAGAAGAGAGAGAAGAGAGAGAGAGGAGAGAGAGAGAGAGGAGAGGAGGGAGAAGGGAGAGAGGCAGAGACGAGCAGCAGACAGAGAAGAGAGAGACAAGAAAGAGACAGAGATACAGGAAGGGGAAAAGGTCAACAGATGGAGGTTGATGTGAGGTGGGAGTGGTGGATGAGGGCGTTGACAGACGACGACAGACGACGATGAGGAAGAGAATAGTCATGGTGAGGAGACAGCATGACAGAAGGGTCACAGTGAGGGTGAGTGATCAGCAGTGTGATGAGAGGGGTGGGGGAGAGGAGGAAATGAAGAAAGGGGGTTGAAGCAGGGGGATAGCTTCGGGAAGACTGAGCTGATGAGAGATGAAGTTAATAGCGACAGAGATGAAGAGAAGAGAGAGAGACAGACAGACAGAAGACAGACAGAGAAAGAGTCAGAAGAAGAAGAGAGAGAGAGGGAAGGGGATATGGGGAGAAGAGCGAGAGGAAGAAAGAAAAACAAAGAAGAGAGAGAGCAGAAAAAAAAGAGACAAGAAAAGAGCAGAGAGATGAGACAAAAACGAAACCAAAAGGGATTGGAAATGTGAAAATTGTGGTGACGAAATTAAAAAGATGAAAAAAGTGTGTAGAGTGTGAAAAAACGCTGCTGCCGGGATGCGTTCGATAGATGAACATGTTTGTGTAAAAATAAGTGAATGAAAGGAGAATGACGTGCTACAGGGTGAGGGGTAAAGTGTAGTAGATGTGTGTATAATCTCTCAGTGTGTGTGTATGTATGTAGGGGTGGGGGGTGGGTAGGTGGGTATATATCTGAACTGTAACTAATGCTGCTTGCAAAACATGTAGATAACTTTCCCAGACTCCTGCCTTTTATCTTGCCTGCAAATGAAGTTAATTTCTGCACAAGAATGAAAGCAAATAAAACACTGTCATAAAGACAGAAATAAAGACAGAGGGAACAGATTACAGAAAAAAAT
>CM054167.1:12377762-12380262 GCA_028751875.1 Rapana venosa | reverse complement strand
CTGTACTGAAGCCAAGGCGCGCAAACGGTCACCCATCCACTCCACTCGGTAACCACGCTCTATGCTGCTTAATAACCTTAGCTTCGGGGGGGAAAAGCGAGTGCTCTGACCACTGAGCTATCCCCCGTCCCCTACCCCCTCCACACACAGACACACGCATACAAACAAAACCCCGCTATCAGGCATATCAGTTTTTAAAAAACTCTGACCACCTTCGTGTTGACGATTCCTGTGTGTTTACTCCTTCCTTAACTGAAAGTCCTCCCACACCCCACTACTATACCCCCCCTACTCTCAACACAGTTTAAAGGGGCGTGTCTTTTAAACAACACAAGTGTCTGTGTATTGGGAGGTGAGGTGGAGGGGTGGGTGGGGAGGGAAGAGGGTGGGGGTAAGAGACAGTGTAATCAGAAGAGATGGCGGGCGGCGGCGCTGTACTTATAATCAGTCTCACTTAACGGCCATGGTACAGCGCCACATGGCCAAACAGCTATTCCTCCTCCGCCTCTCGGTGGGCGCGCAGAGTGTTTTGCACTTGCTGAACCCTAAAGCGCCCTGCCCCCCCTTCCTCCACATCCCCCCTCCCCCAGAAAAACGGACATATACTGGTATTATTACAATGTGTATCATCATCATCATCATCATCATCATCATCATCATCATCATCATCATCATCATCATCATCATCAATAGCAGCAGCAGCATCATGACAAAATTGACAAAATCACATAGCCTACATAGAGGGACTAGATGTAAATAAAAAGCACCATTAGTGCTTATTCCATTATCCTCGAAAAAAAGGAAAAATAAAATAAATAAATAAATAACATAGATGTATAAGATGTTTGGGGTGATGAAGTGCGATGAAAGGGCAAGAAAATGAATGCTTGACATGAAAATACCAAAAAACAAACCAAAACAAAAGAGAAAAACCAAACTTAATTCAGACTTGACCAAGAAAATATTTTCTCTTCTTTCTTTTATTCTTTTATTTCGAGGACAATGGAATAAGCATTCACGTGCTTTTTTTTTTTGTTCACACCCAGTCCCCGTGTGTATGCAGTTGTGCAAATGTTGTCATCCGTTCCCACCGGCACACAAGGGCCTATACTCTTCCAAAAAGCGGAACGGGTTTTTAACATGTGCGCAAGATTTTCTGCGTGCGTTCGCACACGGGACGTCAGTTTGAGTCAGCACTAATGTTAACTGCAGAGAGGAAAAAATCCTCTTGAACGAGATTCGAATCCTGGTCAGCAGATCACAAGCGCATCACTCTAACCACCAGGCTATCCGCCTCCCCCCTCCCCCCCCCCCCCCCCACCCCCCCCCACTCCATCTGCTACTAGAGCGCACAGTCATGGACGCTGGGAATGCTTGTGTCATCCATACCACCGGCCTTTTATGCCCTGCTCTGCAACCAAAATGGGATGGGATTCTAAAGAATGCACGGGGGGCGCACGGGATTATAGCCTAGTGGTTAGAGCGTTGAGCTCGTGGTCTGAAGGCCCGGGTTCGAGCCACCACCGAGGTACCCTGTCTTAAGCGATTTTTCTCCTGTAGTTTACACTGCTATCTCATACAGAGATTGATACATCACTTATGAGGAAGTGAAAGCCAGAATTTAAAACGCCGTTGGACCATATGAAGAGTTCCTGACTTCAGTGAAAAGATGCACACTAAAGTGTTTCCAGAAGTATTGGCATACAGGGAACAGAATGGAGCCTTTGTGAATGTTGTAAGGGAATGTCGTCTTATTATATATCTATATATATATATATATATATATATATATATATATATATATATATATATATATATATATATATATATATATATATGCACGCACGCATGTGTGTCTGTATGTGTGTGCGCGCGCGCATGTGTATGTGTGTGCGCGCCCGCGTCGTGCGTTTGTGTGTGTGTGCAAATGACTAATCACGCAGCAGTATATATATATATAGGTATGTGTGTGTGTGTTTCAAGTGGACAGCCTGATAATTAGGAACGGCACTTGTGCTGTAATGGTGGCGGCGAGATGTTGTAAACATCGGCTTGCTCTTGTGGTGTGGCACTGGACAGGGGAGAGGGGGGGGGGGGGGGAAGGGGGGGGGAGGGGGGAAAGGGGGGCGAGAGGGAGGGGGCGAGATGGGGGGGTGGTGGGGGGGGGGGAGGAGAGTGAGGGTGACGGAAGGAAGCGGTGATGGTAGCATGCACACACACGTTAACGTTGTGTGTGCAGCAAACTCGTGCACGCTCACGCGTGCGCGTGTACACAGACACAGACACACACACACAGATAGACAGACATACACACACATACACGCACATACACACACACGTGTGCTTACAGAAGCACGTGTGAGTGTGCACAGACATACACACATACATACAGGCACACAGGCATGCACGCTTTCTCACAGAGAGAGAGAGAGAGAGAGAGAGAGAGAGAGAGAGAGAGAGGAGAGAGAGAGAGAGAGAGAGAGAGAGAGAGAGAGAGATT
>CM054167.1:12367762-12370262 GCA_028751875.1 Rapana venosa | reverse complement strand
CTGGGATGGGTTGTTTTTTTCTCTCAGAGAGATCGGAATATTTAAAGAGTCTTGTAAATAGGTTCTCCTGGATGTACTTTTTATGTTTTTAATTCCAGATTAAAAATTCCTGGATTCTGGGGGTTACAAGTTTTCACAAAGTTATGTCTGCCCAAGAGATGGAAGTTGTCAGTGTTCAAGTATTTCCAGATCTTCTATTATATAAACTAGAAGTGTTCAGAGGTCGTGTCCTTTTAGTATTAGTTGAGTCACCGTGATAATGTTAAAAAAAATAACTCTATTCCTCGCGTCTGTAAAACTTATATCCAAATGTTCATTCTTCGAGCTTGGAGTAATCTGTTGTGAGTTAGTTGGAGTTTTTCCCCGAAAACGCTGTTATGTTGTTGTTGTTGTTTTTTAAGATGGCCAGTTCTTATCAGCGAATGTCATTTGTTACTTTCCAGTAATGGTATCCTCTTGACTGAAAATCTTCAGCAAACCAGACTCTCACCTGTTAATCAACATGTGCTGCTTTGTCGAAGCGTTCCAAGTTACCAGGGTTTGAAAGTTTTTTTGGGGGGTAGATACGTTTCTGTAGTGTTTGTATGGCGATTTAGAATTGACGTCTTCTTTTCTTCCAGAATTTTTAGTGTTTTTTTCTTCCAAGCGGAAAAAAATGTTGACGAGCTTCCTTTAATTGTTCTTCTGTTTTTTTTTAAAGTTGTGGTTTTTGTTTATTCAAATTTCGCTGTTATTTATTTGACACATATATTTATTTATTCTTTTTTCTTTTCACGGCTGGAAGGAAGGAAGTCAGTCACATCTTCAGTCATTCACAACTTCTTCCTATTCCTTTTTTTTTTTTTTAAACCAATCTCCACGTTTCGATAAACAAGAAAAAAAAACTTCAAACAACACCACACAAAAACACCCCGTCACGTCAAAAAAAAAAAAAAAAAACAACACACAAAAAAACCCAAGTCACAAATCGAAACAACCTGAAAGCAGCCTCGACACAACACTAACGATTTGTGTCATTCGTAGCTACCATCACAACAACGACAATAACCTACTCCCCCCTAAAAAAAACAAACAACCCACACACATACAAACAAAAAAATAAATAGGAAGCAGCACTAAGCACACAATCAAGGCCGACGGACTTATTATCGCTGAACTACGAACGTACGCACGTATAATATAGATATATGTGTGTGTACGTACGAGACACGCAACCCAAACACTGGAAGCGTCTGAGAGATCACAGGACCGTCTGTCTGTCTATCTATGCAGCAAATAGCATTATAAGCTTCTAGCCTATAGGATAGCTACGTACGACGCTACGCACTGCGAAGAGAGAGAGAGAGAGGAGGGAGAGGGGGGGGGGGGGGGAGGGGGGGGGAGGTGGGGAGGGGGGAGGGGAGAGAGAGAAAGAGACAGAGAAAGAGGTTGAGAGCGAATTGGTGGCGGGGGGAAAAAAAAGCGTATCATACGGACACAGGCGCACGCAGCGATGGAGGCGTTATGTTCGTAAGCGTGTGTGTGTGTGTGGGTTGGGGAGGTTGGAGGGGGGGGGGGGGGGGGGGGGGGGGGGGGGAGGGGGGGGAGGGGGTGAGGGGGTTGTTGTTGTGTGTGTGTCTGTGTGTGTTGTGTGTGTGCGTGTGTGTGTGTGTCGTGGCGCGCGCGCGCGCGTGTGTGGCGGTGGGTGTGAGTGGGTGGGTTGGGGTGGGGGTTGTTGTGGTGTGTGTATGTTATAATGTTGTGTTGTGTTGTGATGGTGGTGGTGCTGGTGGTGGTGGTGGTGTGTGTGTTGTGTGTGTGTGTGTGTGTGTGTGTGTGTGTGTGTGTGTGTGTGTGTGTGTGTGTGTGTGTGTATGTTATAATGTTGCGTTGTGATGTGGTGGTGGTGGTGGTGGCGGTGGTGTGTGTGTGTGTGTGTGTGTGTGTGTGTGTGTGTGTGTGTGTGTGTGTATGTGTGTGTGTGTGTGTGTGTGTGTGTTGTGTGTGCGTGTGTGGGGGGGGGGGGGAGTGAAGTGTTTGGGTGGTGGGGGTGGAGGGTGTTGTGTGTGTTTTGTTGTGTTGTGTTGTGTTGTGTGTTGTGTTGTGTTGTGTTGGTGTGTGTGTGTGTGTGTGTGTGTGTGTGTGTGTGTGTGTGTGTGTGTGTGTGTGTGTGTGGACTGGTGCTAATTGTGCAATTGTTACGGCTGCAACAAAGTTGGCTTTTTCTTAAACCTGTCTGTCTGTCTGTCTGTCTGTCTGTCTGTCTGTCTCTCTCCTCTTCTCTCTCTCTCTCTTCTCTGCTCTCTCTATCTCTTCCTGTCCTTCTGTCTGTCTCTCTCTCTGTGTCTCTCTCTGTCTCTGTCTCTCTCTGTATCTCTCTGTCTCTCTGTCTCTGTATGTCTCTGTCTTCTTCTATCCGATTTCTCTCTTCTCTCTCTCTCTCTCTCTCGCTCTTTCTCTCTCTCTCGCTCTCTCTCTCTCTCTCTCTCTCTCTCTTCTCTCTCTCTCTCTCTCTCTCTCT
>CM054167.1:12345262-12362762 GCA_028751875.1 Rapana venosa | reverse complement strand
GCTGGGCTTTGACGATCACACACACACACACACACACACACCGACAACACATACACGTACGCACGCACGCACACACCGACAACACATACACGTAAGCACGCACACACACACACACACACCGACAACACATACACACATACACCGACAACAATACACGTACGCACGCACGCACATGCACGCACACACACACATGCGCGCACGCACGCACACACACACACACACACACACACACACACACACACACACACACACACACACACACACACACACACACCCCCTGAGGGAATCTGTGTGTTTCTCATTTAACAGTCGGAGTTCACTTACCTCTCGTTCTGCTCATAATTTGGAACTTGTTTTATGTGTGTGTGTGTGTGTGTGTGTGTGTGTGTGTGTGTGGTGCGCGCGCTTGCGTGCGTGCGTGTGTGTGTGGTGTGTGTATGTATGTGTGTGCGTGTGTTGTGTGTGTGTGGTGCGTGGTGTGTGTGTATGTGTGTATGTGTGCGTGCGTGTGTGTGTGTATGTATGTGTGTGTGTATGTGTGTTGTGTGTGTGTGTGTGTGTATTTACGCCTGTGTCAAACATGACGCCATGCGTAGAGTTTTTTGGTTTTTTTTATATTCAGCTTGAAAAGGGATTTTTGATGAGGCGTTACATTGTAGGAGAGCCCTCTCTCGTAACACTTCACCATTTCCTGGGCTAATTTTATCGTGAAGGTCAGACAGGACAGTACAGACGAAGAGAAGAGACAGAAGGGGATAATAATAATAATAATACTAATAATAATAATAATGATAATAATAATAATAATTAATAATAATAATAATAATAATAATTAATAATGATGATATAATGTGATGATGAATTGATTGATTGGATCGATGATGTTAAATGGATATTTATCTGTTTAAAAAGAAAAAAATAAAAAAACCAAAAAAACAAATCAAAAGCGACTTGCATTCAAACCTTACTTCTGCACATGCAACCAACAATGATTAACAGTTTTAAATTCAAATTCAAATTTACGCACACACACACAAATATATTATATATATATATTATATATATATATATTTTTATATATATTATATCTATTAACGTTTTGTGTGTGTGTGTGTGTGTGTTTGTGTTGTGTTGTGTGGAGAGGGAGAGGAGAGAGAGAGATGGATAGGGAGACGACTTGGCCGAGAAGAGAGAGAGAGTTGATGACGAGAGAAGAGAGAGAGAGATGATAGAAGGACAGCATGAGCTGACAAAATAGACAAAACAGGCAGACACGCAGACATACTGAAGAAACAGAGAAACAGGAGAGAGAGGAGAGTAGAGAAGATGTGAGGAGAGGGAGGAGATGAGAGAGTGATGGAGTTGAGGGAGAGTCAGTGAGAGATGAGAGAGATTGGAGAGAGATGGAGAGTGAGGAAGAGAGAGGAGGGGAGAGAGAGAGAGAGAGAAAAACAGAGACAGGACAGGACAGGGACAGACCAGAAAGACCAGAAAGATGGACAGGCAGCTACAGACAAACAGGCAGGACACGCAGACATACTGAAAGACCAGAGAAAAACAGGAAAGACGATGAGAGTGAGAAAGAGAGAAGAGGACTTAGAGAGGAGAGAGAGAGAGGAGGGAGAGTGAGAGAGAGGAGAGAGAGTGAGGAGAGAGATTGAGGAGAGAGGAGAGAGAGTGTGAGAGAGAGGAGTGATGAGCGAGAGGGGAGCGAGAGAGAGAGGAGAGAAGGGAGATGAGAGAGAGAGAGACAGACACAGACAGACAGACAGACAGACAGGGAGACGACAGAAGAGGGACAGCAGGCCTACAGTCAAACAGGCAGCACGCAGACATACTGAAGTAACACCCCCCCCCGAGAGTAACAGAAAAGAGAGGAGAGTGAAAAAGTAGAAGAGAGAGAGGGACTTTGAGAGACGAGAGAGGAATGAGAGTTGAGGAGTATGAGGAGATTGAGAGGAGATTGGGGAGAGGAGAGAGAGAGATGAGGAGAGTGATCTGAGACGAGAGAGGAGGAGAGGAGAGAGAGAGAGTGAGGAGTTGAGAGAGAGAGGTGATGATGGAGGATAGAGGGTGATGGGGAGAGTGACGAGGGAGAGTAGATTGGAGAGAGTGTTTTGAGGACGTGACGATTGTGAGAGAGAAGAGAGAGGAGAGTAGAGAGTGAGTGAGAGAAGAGAGGGTGTAGGGGAGAGAGTGGAGGACAGACAGAACAGGACGCAGACACGAAAGACAGAAAGATGGAACAGGCAGGCTACAGACAACAGGCAGGCAGCAGACTACCTGAAGAACAGAGAACAGAAAAGAGAGAAGAGTGTGAGATGAGAGATGTGAGGAGGGAGAGAGAGGAGGAGAGGAGGAGAGATGTTAAGAGGAGAGAGATTGAGTGAAGACGAGAGAGAGGAGTGAGAGAGAGGAAAAGTGAGAGAGAGAGGGGGGGATTGAGAGAGAGAGAGAGAGAGAGAGAGAGCGAGAGAGAGGAGAGAGAGACAGACAGCAGACAGACAGACAGACAGGGAAAGACTGACAGACAGACAGACAGAAAGATGGACCAGGCAGGCTCTCAGACAACAGGCAGACACGCAGACATACTGAAGAACAGAGAAGAGAGAAGAAGAAAACAGAAAGAGATTGAGTACGTGAGAAAGAGGAGAGAGATTGAGGGTCGTGAGAGAGAGAGACGAGAGAGAGAGAGGTTGGAGGGTGAGAGAGAGAGACGAGGATTTGGGAGGCTGTCTGAGGATGTAGAGAGGAGGGAGAGTAGTTGAGAGAGCGTGGAGAGAGGAGAGAGAGACAATGACAATGGGACAATGACAATGACAATTTTCTTTTTTTTTCGTGGATATGAATAAGCACACTGTGCTTTTTTTACATCCAGTCCCCGCCGTTAGGATACATCTTCATAATAATATAAACCCAAAATACTTATACAGTCTCACAATGAAAAACAAGGGGAAATATACTCTTTTCAAAACAGATCCCCCCCCAAAAACTCCCCCCGCCCCCTCCCCCTCCCTCCCAACAAACCCCCCTCCCCCCCCAAAGG
Organism: Rapana venosa; assembly: GCA_028751875.1. Lineage (NCBI taxonomy): Eukaryota > Metazoa > Mollusca > Gastropoda > Neogastropoda > Muricidae > Rapana > Rapana venosa. The sequence continues at coordinate 12,359,716 of CM054167.1, read as the reverse complement.
CAAGCAATTAAAAGAAAAATCCTATAAATAAATACCCCACCCCTACCCCCACCCCCCCAAAAACCGTGAACCTAAACCAACAATACAAACAAAAAAGAAGAAAAACCCAAACCAACCAAAAAGGATGATAAGAGAAGAGAAAATAACAGACAAACAACACAACAGAAACAAGAACAAACAACAAAGCCAATGAAAAAATAAACACAAACCAAACTTAATAGTCATAAAGTATATAACAATCTACACATTGTGTTCAAATGTACAATTCTTGTTATACATAATTATAAGATATTGAATAGGGCACTATTAATCGTAAGTACAGAGGCAATGTCCAATTAATAAGGTATTGAATATATTAATAAATATGAATCCTTCTTCAGATTTATATACTATGACTATAAGCAGGGTCGATAACCGGTGAGAGAGAGAGAGACAGAGCAAGAGAGACAGGAGTGTGTTGTGTTGTGGTATTGGCAGAGTTTTATATCCCAATATATAAATCCCCAAATAATCAATTTATGGCCATCCCATCAACACCATTTTAGATTATACTCCGTTTTCAAAATTATATGTTCATGATAAAAATTTAACATTAATACCCTTAACATCACAAACAATTTAAAACAAGACAACAAACAGAAGATTGTGAGAGAGATGGAGAGGGAAGAGATGAGGATGTGAGTGACGAGAGGATGGGAGAGAGGGTCGAGAGAGAGAGTGATGGAGAGAGATGAGAGAGTGATGAAGAGAGAGAGTTGAGGAGAGAGAGTGGGAATGGATGGAGAGAGGGAGGAGAGAGAGAGAGACAGACAGGGACAGACAGAAGACAGGGACAGAACAGAAAGACAGAAGAAAGAGGAAAGATGGACAGGCAAGGGCTAACAGACAAAACAGGCAACACGCAAGGACATACTGAAGGAACAGAGAGAAACAGAAAGAGAGAGAGTGAGGAAAGAGAGGAGAGAGGAGAGAGAGATGAGAGTTGAGGAGAGAGAGGGAGAGAGATGTGAGGAGAGGAGAGTGACGATGAGAGAGAGTGAGAGAGAGGAGAGGGACGGATGGCGAGAGAAGGGAGACGAGAGAGAGAGGAGAGACAGGACCAGGTCAGGACAGTAAGACAGAAAAGAGGACAGGGCAGGGCTACCAGACAACAGGCAGACACGCAGACATTATGAAGAACAGAGTACAGAAAAAAGAGATGAGAGTGAGAAAGACGATTGCGAGGAGAGGATGATGTGAGACGTGATGTGGGAGAGGAGAGAGAGAGAGAGATTGAGAGAGAGTTAGGAGTGAGAGAGAGAGAGTGCTGAGAAGAGGGGAGAGAGAGAGAGAGAGATGAGAGGGTCTGATTAGGAGTGAGAGGAGAGATTGAGGAGCGAGAGAGGAGAGTGACGGGAGAGAGGAGGAGTGTAAGTGGAGAGAGAAGGGGAGGAGAGTATGAGAGAGCGACGAGAGAGAGAGAGGATTGAGAGAGATGAGAGTGGAGAGAAGAGAGTTGAGAGAGAGAGGGAGAGATAGAGAGAGAGGGGAGGGGGGGGAGTGGAGGAGGATTGGAGGGAGAGAGAAGAGAGAGAGAGGTGACAGTCCAGACAGACAGGTCAGAAAGGACAGAAAAGGATGGACAGGCAAGGCCCCTACCGGAAACAAACAGGCAGGACACGCTGACATACTGAAAGAACAGGAGGAAACAGAGAGAGAGAGTTTAGGGGGGGGGGGGGGGGGGGGGGGGGGTTGGGGGGGGGGGGGGGGGGGGGGGGGGGGGGGGGGGGGGGGGGGGGGGGTGGGGGGGGGGGGGGGGGGGGGGGGGGGGGTGGGGGGGGTGGGGGGTGGGGGTGTGTTGGGGGTGGGGGGGGGGTGGTTTTTTTGTTTTTTTTTGTTTTTTATTTTTTTGTGTTTTTTTTTTTTTTTTTTTTTTTTTTTTTTTTTTTTGTTTTTTTTTTTTTTTTTTTTTTTTTTTTTTTTTTTTTTTTTTTTTTTTTTTTTTTTTTTTTTTTTTTTTTTTTTTTTTTTTTCCCCCCCCCCCCCCCATTTTTTTTTTTTTTTGGGGGGGGGGGGGGTGGTGGGGGGGGGGGGGGGGGGGGGGGGGGGGGGGGGGGGGGGGGGGGGGGGGGGGGGGGGGGGGGGGGGGGGGGGGGGGGGGGGGGGGGGGGGGGGGGGGGGGGGGGGGGGGGGGTGGGGGGGGGGTGGGGGGGGGGGGGGGGGGGGGAGGGGGGGGCCCCGGGGGGGGGGGGGGGGGGGGGGGGGGGGGGGGGGGGGGGGGGGGGGGGGGGGGGGGGAGGGGGGGGGGGGGGGGGGGGGGGGGGGGGGGGGGGGGAGAGTGAGAGGGGAAGGGGAAGAAAGATATGAGAGTGAGAGAGATGAGAGAGGGAGAGAGAGAATTGGACGAGAGAGAGAGTGAGGGGGGGGGGGGGGAGAGAGTGAGAGTGTGAGTTGAGAGAGGGGAGAGAGAGATGAGAGAGAGTGCGAGAGAGCCGACGATGTGGAGAGAGAGATTGGAAGTGAGAGATTGAGATGGAGGATTGAGAGAGAGAGAGAGTGATTGTCGAGAAGAGGAGTGAGGAGAGAGGGGTTCTGAGAGAGAGAGAGAGGAGATGAGAGTGAGAGAGACAGACAGGACAGACAGACAGACAGAAAAGACAGAAAGAGGGACAGGCGGCCTACAGACAAACAGGCAGACACGCATGGACTTACTGGCAGATACAGAGAAGAAACAGAAAAGAGACGATGAGTGAGAAAAGAGAGAGAGAGAGAGGATGAGAGAGAGAGAGAGAGGAGAGAGCAGGAGAGGAGAGAGGAGATTGAGCGAGAGAGTTTGAGAGAGAGAGAGAGTGAGGAGAGAGACAGTGATTGAGGAGAGAGGGTCGGAGAGAGAGAGAGAGAGAGAGGAGAGAGAGAGAGACAGTACAGACAGACAGACAGACAGACCGAAAGACAGAAAGTGTGGACAGGCAGGCCTACAGACAAACAGGCAGGACACGCAGACATTACTGAAGAACAGAGAACAGGTCGAGAGGAGAGAGTGAGAATGAGAGAGAGATTGAGAGAGAGAGGAGAGATTGAGAGAGTGAGAGTGTGAGAGAGAGAGTTGTGAGGGAGAGAGAGGGGGAGAGAGAGGGAGAGAGAGAAGAGGAGGAGACAGACAGACAGACAGAAAGACAGAAAGATGGACAGGCACACAGGCATACAGACAACAGGCAGACCACGCAGACATACTGAAGAAAACAGAGAAACAGAAAGAGATGAGAGTGAGGAAAAGAGAGAGAGAGGAGTTGAGAGAGAGATGAGAGAGATGAGGAGAGAGAGTGAATTGATGAGTAGAGAGAGTGAGTGAGAGAGAAGAGATTGTGAGTCTAATTATTAGTTATCGACGGCTGAGATGATTCGGAGAGAGAGAGAGAGAGTGAGAGAGAGATTGAGAGAGAGAGAGAGTGGAGGAGAAGAGATGTGAGTGAGAGAGAAAGAGGAGGAGACAGACAGTCAGACAAGACGACAGGCAGAAAAGACAGAAAGATGGACCAGGCAGGCCTACAAGTCAACAGCAGACACGCAGACATACTGAAGACAGAGAAACGAAAGGAGAGAGGAGTGATGGAAAGACGAGACGAGAGGGGATGGAGGAGAGAGAGAGAGAATTGTGAGAGAGGATGAGATGAGAGAATTGGAAGAGAGAGAGAGAGTGAGGAGGAGAGAGGATTGTGAGAGAGAGGAGGGGGGGAGAGATGGAGAGAGGAGAGAGGACTGACAGACAGGGACAGAAAGACCAGAAAAGATGGATCAGGCAGGGCCTTACAGACCAAAAACCAGGGCAGACACGCAGACATACTGGAAGACCAGGAAACAGAAAGAGAGAGAGTTGAGAATGAGATGAGAGAGGATGGAGAGATGAGTGAGGAAGATGATGAGAGAGAATTGAGGGGAGAGTGAAGAGAGAGAGGAGTGAGAGAGAGGAGAGTGATGAGGAGGATGAGGGGACAGGATGAGAGAAGAGAAGGGAGATGAGAAGATTGGGGGGGGGGAAAAAGGGAGAGAGAGAGAAAAGAGAGAAAAGACGGGACAGACAGACAGCCCGACGGGGCAAAAGACGAAAGGGAGGGCCCGGGGCAGGCCTACGGGAAAACAGGCAGAACGCAGACAAAATGAAAAACAGGAAACAGAAGGAGGAAAAGGGGGCCCAGACAAAAACAGTGACAGACAGAGAGAGATGGGAGAGAGGAGAGGGGGGGGGGGGGGGGGGAGAGGGGGAGGGAGGGGGCGGGGCGCGAGAGGACGGAAGTGTCTTTAAAAAAAAACTCGATTAGCAAGGGATCTTTTAACTCATTCTTCCCGCCTCTTCCCCCCGGGGGGTGGGGGTTAAGTGTATCACCCCATGTAGACAACAAAAGAAGGGAGTTTAGCGGGGGGTGGGGGGGGGGGGGGGGGTTGAGGATTTTTAAGGGGGGGGAGGGGGGGGACGGGGGGGGAGTGGGGGTGGGGGGGGGGGGGGAATCTGAATGGGATACGAAAGAAAAAAGGGAAAACCTTTTTTTGGGCTGAAATTGTGGGGGAAAGGGAAGTTTTTTCTTTTTCATAAATTTAACCCTTTTAAAAACTTTGTGTATTGTATTTTGGCTTTCCCATCTATTTCTATCTATCTAATCAAATCTTTTTATTTCTATCTTTTATTTTTATCTATCTATCTTTTTCTATCTTTTTTCCCGTTATTATCTTTTTCTTTTCTATTTTTAAAAAAATTCCTTTTAAAACTTTGTATTTAGTTTAAAAATTTTACTTATTCTTTTTGGGAAAAAAAATAGACTACATAATAGTAGGGTATTAAACTCGCTTAAAGAAAACAAAAATTCTTAGGAATCCCTTTGGCCCACCCCCCCAAAAAAGGGGAACTTATGAGGGAAAAAAGGGTAACAATTTACAATAACACTATTATAACAAAAAGGAAAATTTTTCATGTTGTTAAAGGTTAAAAAGTTGCCACGGGTGATTATTTTTTATATCAATATCGAAACCCCCAGCAGCAAGCAGCAGGGAGCGCGCCAAGCAGCAGCAGCAGGAAGAAGAAGGAAGAAGAAGAAGAAGAGGGGGAAAAAAGAAGAAGAAGAAAAGGAAAAGGAAAGGGGGGGAGGGGGAGGAGGGGGAAGGGGGAAGGGGGGAAAAAGAAGAAAAAGAAGGGAAAAAGAAGAAGAAGAAAAAGAAGAAGAAAAAAAAAAAACAACAACACAAGTCAAGAACAAGGGCAAAAAAATACCCAAACAAAAACTAAAACTAAAACCAGACACACACTCAAACAAAGTGCGTACCAGTGACAACAAAAATGAAGTCAACACTCTACTGACAAAGTCTAGGCATAGTTTTTCTTTCTTTTTTTTTAAAGGTATTTTGTTTTCATTATTAAAATCATCCACGTCTATAAATCTTCCTTTTTTTTTTTTTTTTAGCATATGAGGACCAGAAAAATGTCCAAAAATTTCATTCTTTCATTACAGTAAGCACAGTAGCAATGCCTGACTGTGACACTTTTTCTGCTGATTTGATGTGGAAACTATCCTTATGATATTGAAGGCAAAGAGGTTTATGCCTGTGAATGCAAAGAGGTTTGTTTGTTTGTTTGTTTATTTGTTTGTTTTTGTTTTGGCTGCCTCATCTTCTGTGACGTTTCTGTCCTGCTGTTCCCACGCCGCTCATTTCAATCTCTCCAGCACAGCCATACCTAGATTTGTTATGTCGCATCCTCAGGGTCAGAAGTCCACAGGGAGCCCATCACTATCAGGCCGCCGTGGGGCCACCAGTCAGAGAGGCCCTGCACTGCTGCTGGGTCACTTTGGTGGTGTTCAGTGGTGCCTGTTCTGAGCTAACATAAGCAGGATACCACCACCTACTAAGCCCCCTACTAACGACAGTATTAGCTCAGTCGCGGAGCCAGACTGAGTGAGTCGCCCTCCCGAGGTGGCGACCGCCACAACGTCCCTCCAACGACTGTCCCCTCTGAATCTCCAACCCCAAAGGCTTTGGTACAAACTCACCACAGGCACAGAAGAGAGAGATTGCTTCAAATTTCAAATGATTTCAAAGAGTGAGAGAGAGAGAGAGAGAGAGAGAGAGATTGGGGGGGGGGGGGGGGGGGGGGGGAGCGAGAGAGGAACAACAACCCAAAACCACTCATTTGGTCAGGGATGGTTACCTCCCTATCACAAAACGGTTCTCATGTGAGGGAGGGACTGAAAGGTTAAGCCACGATAATAGAAGAGGAAGGCTGTGTAAAGGAGCAAAAAAACAACAAAAAAAAAGGGGGGGGAGGGTAATTTGGGAATGGGGGGTTGGGGGGGGGGGGGTGAAGGAGAAAGAAATTCGGAGGGAGGTGGGGGGTGGGGCTTGGGCACGTTAGAGTTAGAAATCTGGAACCTGTTTTAGTTTCAAACAACAAAGCCGATCCTTGTCGTAGTTGTTGTTGCTGCTACTGGTGACGACTGATTGATTGATTGATTGATTGATTGATTATAGTAGTTTTCATTACTTTGCGAAATTGTGTTACTGTTGTTGTTGTTGTTGCAGCCGTTGTTGTTGATGATGATTGATTTGAGTCTCTTCATACTTGGGTGAAACTGGCGAAGTAGAAGAAAAAAGGGGTGGTGTGTGTTGTGTGTGTGTGTGTGTGTGTGTGTGGTGTGTGTGTGTGGTGTGCGTGTGTGTGTTTGTGTGTGTTGTGTGTGTGTGTGTGTGTGTGTGGGTGTGGCTGTGTGTGTGTGTGTGGGTGTGGGTGTGTGGATGTGGAAGGGGCTAGCTTATAGAGGTAGCATTGAAGGCAGATTGAAAACTGATCCTAAGTGTCAGGAATGTTTGGTGTAGGAAAGAAGGCCCCTTCTCCCAACATTTTAACGCCAGACTCTTTATATGAACCATCGTGTATTGGACACTGAAAGAGATTGGGCACTGAAAGAGATTAGGCATTGATAAAGATTGGGCATTGATGAAGATTAGGCATTGATACAGATTGGGCATTGATAAAGATTGGGCACTGATAAAGATTGGGCGTGGAGATTGGGCATTGAGAGAGATTGGGCATTGAGAGAGATTGGGCATTGGTAAAGATTGGGCATTGATAAAGATTGGGTATTGATAAAGATTAGGCATTGATACAGATTGGGCATTGATAAAGATTGGGCACTGATAAAGATTGGGCGTGGAGATTGGGCATTGAGAGAGATTGGGCATTGAGAGAGATTGGGCATTGGTAAAGATTGGGCATTGATAAAGATTGGGTATTGATAAAGATTGGACATTGATAAAGATTGGGCATTGAAAGAGACTGGGCAGTGATCTTTAAAGATTGGCATTGATAAAGATTGGGTATTGAAAGAGATTGGGCATTGATAAAGATTGGGCGAGGAGATTGGGCATTCAAAAAGATTGGGCATTGAGTGACATTGGGCATTGATAAAGATTGGGGATTGGTAAAGATTGGGCATTGAAAGAGACTGGGCAGTGATAAAGATTGGCATTTATAAAATTAAAAAAGGGTATTGATAAAGATTGGGCACTGATAACGATTGGGCAAGGAGATTGGGCATTCAAAAAGATTGGGCATTGATAGAGATTGGCATTGATAAAGATTGGGCATTGATAGAGATTGGACACTGAATGAGATTGGGTATTGATAAAGATTGGGCATTGAGAAGGATAGGGCATTGATAAAGATTGGGCATTGAAAGGTATTGGGTATTGATAAAGATTGGGTATTGATAAATATTGGGCATTTAAAGAGATTGGGCATTGATAAAGATTGGGCATTGAAAGAGATTGGGCATTGAATGAGATTGGGTATGAAAGAGATTGGGCATTGAAAGAGATTGGGCATTGAATGAGATTGGGTATTGATAAAGATTGGGCATTGATAAAGATTGGGCATCGATAAAGATTGGAACTGAAAGATATTAGGTATTTATATAGATTGGGCATTGATAAAGATTGGGCATTGATACAGATTGGCCATTGCATCACTGGGCATTGCTAGTATTGGTCTATAGTTGTTGTTCTTGTTGATGTTCTTGTTGTTCTTGTTGACTATCTTGTTGTTTTTGTTGACTATCTTGTTCTTGTTGATGTTCTTGTTGTTCTTGTTGATGTTCTTGTTGCTCTTGACATTCTTTGTTTCTCTCGACATTCTTGTTGCTCTTGTTGATATTCTTGTTGCTCTTGATATTCTTGTTATCCTCGTTGATGTTCTTGTTGATGCGACTGCTGTTCTTTTGACGTTCTGGTTCTTGTTATTATCCTTGTTGTTCTTGTCGATGTTGTTTGGGGCTGGTGTTGATGCTGTTGAGGTTCTTGTTGATTTTAAAGAGTTGTTGTTGTTTTTTTAAAAGCACACGAGCGCTTACTCCATTATCCTCGAAATAAAACAATAACTAAATAAATGAATGAAGACATACATACATATATACATACATACATACATACATACATACATACATACATACATACATATATACATACATACATACATACATACATACATACATACATACATACATACATACATACATACATACATACATACGTAAATAAAGTGATAAACAAATGAATAAATAAATACATGAATGATTAACGATAAATAAATAGATAAACAAATAAATAAATGAATAAATAAATAAGTAAGAGACAACATACATAAAGGCACCACTTTAAAGCAACGACGCGCTTACTATACATTGAGCAGCCTGAATGCCATATAAACGTCAGTAGAATTCTACTACAGTCAGTACAGCCAACATAATAAAATAAAATAAAATAAAACAAAGTAAAGTAAAATTAAATAAAATATAACTAAAATAAACAAAGCCCCAACAATGATTCCGTAGGGATATTAAAAGGGAGAGAATCTGCTGCACAGTACATCACAGCATACTACAGTTTCAGTGAAGAAGACCTCAGTCGAATGAATGCTGTAGTGGTTGGAGTAATTGTTATTGTTAGTAGGAGTAGTAGTAGAAGTAGTAGTAGTAGTAGTAGTAGTAGTAGTAGTATCATTAATGATTCGTGTGTATAAAAATGAGTCTATGTAGTTATGTTGTGTAGAATCGCTGGCAAAATAAAGAAGACTCTATTACACTGAAATCGTCTGTCGTTTCTAGAATCCGTGCATAACCAGCAATCTTGACAATAACATATTTATTTTTTTATTAACTTTATTTCGAAGATAATGGAATAAGCATTCGTGTACTTTTTATTTTATTTTACATCCAGCCCCCGTGTGTATGCAGTTTTGTCAATTTTATCATCTGTTCCCACCCAGCGCACACAATGGCCTACTCTTCCGAAAAGCGGAACGGGTGTTGACGTATGCGCAAGATGTTCAGCATAATAATAATAATAATAATAATAATAATGTATGGAATTTATATAGCGCTGAATCTTGTAAAGCAACAAATCAAAGCGCTCAGATGACTTCTTTTTTTTTAATATCGAGGATAATGGAATAAGCACTCATGTGCTTTTTTTTTTTTTTACATCCAGTCCCCGTGTGTATGCGGTTTTGTAAATTTTGTCATCTGTTCCGCACACGGGACCACGGTTTATAGTCTCAACTGAAGGACTTAAAGTTATCAAGAGCACAGCACCATCCTCACCCCCATCCCCCAAAAAACTAAAGAACAAACAAAAAAACAAACAAATTAAATCAAGGAACAAATTAAGACCTTTTCCTTTCTCTTCTTGTTCTTCTTTCTTTTTGGCCTACCACTCACTATCAAATGCAACAGCGATTGCATCCAGAAAAGGAACAAGCAAAGTGCATCTTTTCAACTGACGTAACAAATGCACGGGTACAGGCTGGCAGTGCCAAAAATGCATGACAGCAAACACACACACCCAGACAGACAGACAGAAAACAGACAGACACACACACGCGCGCACGCAACACAACACACAGACAAACAGACAGACACACACACACACATGCGTGCGCGCGCGCAACACAACACGCACACACACACATACACTCACATACACACACACACATGCACACACACACACACACACACACACACACACACACACACACACACACACACACACACACACACACACACACACACGTACGCACGCACACACGCCCAACCCAACCCAACCCAACACACATCACACACACACACCTCACAATCCGATCCAACACACACACAACCCAACACACACAACACACACACACACACACACACACACACCACACACACACACACACACACACACACACACACACACACACACACACAACACACACACACACACACACAACACACACATACTCACAACCCAACCCAACACACACACACCCAATCCAACACACAACACAACCCAACCCAAACACAAACAACACAACACCCCGCCCGCACACACACACACACAACAAACATACAAACACAACACAACACACACACACACACACACAAACTCACAACCCACCCCCCCCCCCTACACACACACAAACTCACACACACACACGCACAACACAACACACACCACACACACAAACTCACAACCCCCCACCCCCAACCACACACACACACACACGCACGCACGCACACACAACACAACACACAAACCAACACCACACACACACACAACACAAACACACACAAACAACACACAAACACACAACCCAACCGCCCCCCCCCCCCACACAACACAAACACACAAAAAACCACACGCAAACACCCTCTCCCCCCCCCCCCACGCACACACACCGCACACACACCCCCCCCCACCCCCCCCCCCCCCACACACACACAAACACACACACACAAACACACAACCCAACCCCCCAACCCCCCCCCCCTCCTACACACACACACACACACAAACTCAAACCCCCAACCCCCCCCACCCCAACACACACACACACACACACACACACACACACACACACACACAACACACACACACACACACCACACACACACACACACACACACACACACACACGAACAGGTACCGTCTGAGTGTCTAACTAGATGGCGTCCACCTAATCGCCTGCTCTGACATAAGAGGTTGGCAATGGTGCCAGACACTGCACTGAATCCTTCCCCTCCCTCTTCCCCCCCCCCCCCCCCACCCCCCCCCCCCCCCCCCTCCCCCCCCCCCCCCCCCCCCATCTTTTTTACACCCCTCCCCCTCTACCCCCCACCTCCCCCATAAACTTCCCGTGTCAGGAAGGACCTTCATTCTCTCTCCGCCTACACGCACACACGCGCGCGCACGCACGCATGCATGCACACACGCTTGCGCGCGCACACACACACACCATCCGCAACCCTCATCCTTTTTTCCCCACATTATTTTTTTTTAAATATCATAATCGGTTTCTGTGCGTGCGTAAATGTTGGTTAAACAATATGGTGGTTGTTTGTGTTTGTATTACACAGACACACACACACACACACACACACACACACACACACACACACACACACACACACCACACACACACACACACACACATATATATATATATATATATATATATATATATATATATATTTATATATTATATTATATATTTATATATATATGTGTGTGTGTTATTCATTTATCTATTTGTTAAGTGTGTTATTCATTTGTTAAATCTTAGTTAGTTAGTTGGTGGTTTTTTTCTATTTATTTATTTATTTACTCATTTATTTACTTATTCATTCATTCATTTAGAGTGTATGTGATGTGTGTGTGTGTGTGTGTGTGTGTGTGTGTGTGTGTGTGTGTGTGTGTGTGTGTGTGTGTGTGTGTGTGTGTGTTATATTCTGTGATGCCGAAGTGCCCATGTTCCCACACCACTCATTCTGATATCCTGACACAGTCAGTCACACCCAGGCCAACACAAACAAACCAGCACAAACAAACCAACCAACAAACCAGCCAACACAAACCAACCAACAAAAACCAGCCATCACAAACCAGCCAACACAAACTAACCAACAGAACAAACCAACACAAACCAGCTAATACAAACCAACACAAACCAACCAACACAAACCAACACAAAACCAACCAACATAAACCAACAATACAAACCAACCAACACAAACCAACCAACACAAACCAACCAACACAACAAACCAACCAACACAAACCAACCAACACAACAAACCAACCAACACAAACCAACACAACCCAAACCAACCAACACAAACCAGCCAACATAAACCAACACAAACCAACCAACACAAACCAGCAAACACAAACACCAACCAACCAACACAAACCAACACAAACCAACCAACACAAACCAACCAACACAACAAACCAACCAACACAAACCAACCAACACAAACCAACCAACACAACAAACCAACCAACACAAACCAACCAACACAACAAACCAACCAACACAAACCAACCAACACAAACCAACCAACACAAACCAACACAAACCAACCAACACAAACCAGCCAACATAAACCAACACAAACCAACCAACACAAACCAGCAAACACAAACACCAACCAACCAACACAAACCAACACAAACCAACCAACACAAAACAACCAACACAAACCAACACAAACCAACCAACACAAAACAACCAACACAAACCAACACAAACCAACCAACACAAAGCTTAACAGCAAAGACCAACCAACACAAACCAACCAACACAAACCAACCAACACAAACCAACCAACACAAAACAACCAACACAAAACAACCAACACAAACCAACACAAACCAACCAACACAACAAACCAACCAACACAAACCAACCAACACAAACCAACCAACACAAGCCAGCCAACACAAACCAACCAACACAAACCAACCAACACAAACCAACCAACACAAACCAACACAAACCAACACAAACCAACACAAACCAACCAACACAAACACAATCCAACCAACACAAACCAACCAACACAAACCAGCCAACACAAACCAACCAACACAAACCAACCAGCACAAACCAACACAAACCAGCCAACACAAACCAACCAACACAAACCAACCAAAACAAACCAACACAAACCAATCAACAAACCAACCAACACAAACCAACCAACACAAACCAACCAACACAAACCAGCCAACACAAACCAACCAGCACAAACCAGCCAACACAAACCAACACAAACCAACCAACAAACCAACCAACACAAACCAGCCAACACAAACCAACCAACACAAACCAACCAGCACAAACCAGCCAACACAAACCAACACAAACCAACCAACAAACCAACCAACACAAACCAGCCAACACAAACCAACCAACACAAACCAATACAAACCAACACAAACCAACCAACAAACCAGCCAACACAAACCAACAGCACAAACCAACCAGCACAAACCAACCAATACAAACCAACCAACAAACCAACCAACACAAACCATCCAACACAAACCAACCAACACAAACCAACCAACACAAACCAACCAACACAAACCAACCAACAAACCAACCAACACACAAACCAGCCAACACAAACCAACACAAACCAACACAACAAACCAGCCAACACAAACCAGCCAACACAAACCAGCCAACACAAACCAACACAACAAACCAGCCAACACAAACCAACACCAACCAACCAACACAAACCAGCCAACATCAACCAACCAGCACAAACCAACACAAACCAACCAATACTAACCAACCGACAAAACAAACCAACCAACACAAACCAACCAACACAAGCCAACACAAACCAACCAACACAAACCAACCAGAAGAAACCAACCAACACAAACCAACCAACACAAACCAACCAACACAAACCAACCAACACAAACCAACCAACACAAACCAACCAAAACAAGGCAAACGCACACACACAATGAAGGGTGGAGTAACGTGGAAAAAGAGACAGGTAGGGAGATAGACAGACAGACAGAAATTAGTCTCTTCCGACCCACCCAGATTTCTCAATGACTCACAATATTCCTGGCTAATATCGGTAGAAAGACAATGCCATTGACATTTTCGCTTCGATAGCGGTAAACATTAACCATGGTTAGAACATTACTTTTGAAGCAAACCTCCGTAGTTGTGTGGTATCCTGCAGCACTTTTGTGCCTGTGGAGCCAAACAGAGTTGCTTATATAAATGAAATTGTGTTTTTTTTTTTAGGGTGGATCAAGGAGCTCAAATGAGATGACTTGCGACCACACGGTCCCTAAATTGGATTATGTCCGCTAGGACTTTAAATTTTTAAATCGTGGTTTTGGGGGGAATTCCCGTTAACGTCCACGTAACACATTATACATGTTAGTAGGTTTCTAGGGGGAAAATATGAAAGTAAGCGAGAAAGCAGTCAACCAGGTAAGCAAGCAAACAACAACGAAAGGTAAAGGGTGTCCCATAACCTATGTGGTTGTAGGGGAGTGAGGGATTAGAGACCTTGACTTCTCAAGGGACCAGCACATTGAGGGCGGCGCCCATCTCCACTACCTCGCTGCTTTACCTTCCCT
>CM054167.1:12307762-12337762 GCA_028751875.1 Rapana venosa | reverse complement strand
GTCACTTTAGGTGGTGTTTAGTGTTGTCAGCTTTGAGCTTATATTATGTGCAGAATGCCACCTAGCTTGATGACTTGCTTGCGCAGCCAGACTGAGTGAGATGCCCACCTAGAATAGCGTTCCCTACAACGTCCCAAGAACCTCCAACCCCAAAGGCTCTGACTATAACTCATCACAGGCACAGAAGCGTATGGGAAACAGAAACTGAGGTCACCATGAGACCAGAGCAATCGGGATCACCGAATCAGAGACACTATTCTTTTATTGCATAATGATCAATGTTGATGAGGATGATGTAATGTTGATGATGTGGACGTGTATGCGCTTTGAGACTACTTGACAGGGTTGTATTCTACACATCCTGTCATAATATATACTGGTGTCATCCAGGTCTGAGAGATACAGACACCTGCAGTGTTGGTCAGGTCGTTTGAACAACACTCTCAAAATGGCATCTGTAAATTGGATGAAGCTCGACTGTGTGGCTCCAGTCTTCCCAATGGGAACCTCACTCTGGTGGGAGCCAGCTAGAGTCAAAAACAGAAAAAAGCCTACAGCTCTTAAGGGATTTGAACCTGCAACCTTCTAACCATGAACCCATTGCACTATGCACTGCGCCAAGTGGCTGGTTATGGTGATCAGTGTTGAGTTGGGGTTTTTTTCTTAAGGAAACACTTGTCTGTGTTGTGTATGTGCATGTGAGATGTGGAGTGTGTGTGCTTCATGTGCCTGAGTCATTCCTATAGTTCACAATTAATGTCGGCATTTGGTAGGTTATGGAAACACAAACATACCTAGCATGCACCCTGTATCTGGGGAGGAATGGGCTCCACCAGAGTATAATTCAGTGTAGTGCCCCAAAGGATGATGGGGAGAGATAAAGATAGAGAAGAGAGAGAGAGAGAGAGAGAGAGAGAAGAGAGAGAGGAGAGAGAGAGAGAGAGAGAACATAGACACAGACAAATGAAAGAGAACTGGGAAAGAAAGAGAGTACATAATTATAATATATAAACTCTGTGTGTGTGCGTGTGGTGCACACAAACATGTACAGATGCAGGTGCGTGCGTGCACACACACACATCAGTCCTCAACACATACACGCTCAAAACTCAAAACTCCCGCCACACCACACCACACCCCACACCAAAAGACTATTATTGAACAGTGAAATTTTTTTTCCTTTTTTTTTTTTTGGGACATCAAATGGAAAGGAAAAAAAACAAAAAACTGGCAAACATCGAGGACACAAAGGTTCATAGCCCCTCTGCCCTTAATCACTTGGTCAGCTGGGAAGGGGGGGTGAAGAACCCAGCTCCCTGTTTGCTGGCTGCTCGTGATGGGGCCAGACCCAGCAGCTTCTGGATATTCTGAAAGACACAATAAAACAACAACCTGTTTTCCAAAACTTCTTAGTGGTAGGCAGGGTACGAAAGTTTGTGCAGTGTGATGTGATACAGTACCATACTAAACAAGATGCTACACTGTGTTATATCGCACTGTAAGTGCGTCATGCTGCACTGCATGACATCACACAATATCGCACTATGCCACATTGTACCACACAGTATCACACCATACCACACCTCACCGCTTCATACCACACAATATGACACAACACCACACCTCACCACACCACATTACGCTACACACCACACCACTACACTACTGTACAATTTGATTCAATACAAGTTACAACATATCACAATGCAATGTAACAACAAAATACAGGGCTTTACATCACACTGAAAATACAAACAATGCACCAAAAGAATGCACCGGAACAAACAAAAACAAAAAACAGAAAAGACAATAAACACAAAATAAATGCAAAGAAGACTACCCTACAGTACACTACACTACCCCAACAACCATTCCACACATATCACCACGCCACACTACCCACACTACACCACAAACCCCTACAACCCACCACACCACAACCATGCCGCACTAAACCACACCACACCACCACCCAATTACTACCACACACCACAACACAAAAGAAACTACAACAACCCACTACATCACATAGTACTACACCACACCACACCACACCACCCCATGCCACACAACACCTCACTACCCCCCACACCACACCACCACACATTGCAACCACACACCACAACACAAATATACTTACAACACACTACATCACATAGACTACACCCACACCACACCACCCCACATTACTACACCACCACAACACAAAGTATACACAACACACAACATCACAAGTAACACACCACCCCCCACCCACACCACACCAAGCCACACCACACCTCACTACACCCCACCAAACACCCACCACACATTGCTACCACACACCACAACACAAAAGTATACTACAACACACTACATCACATAGTACTAACACCACCCCACACCACCACACATTACTACCACACACCACAACACAAAAGTATACTACAACACACAAAATCACATAGTACTACAACACACCACACCAAACCACACCATGCCACACCACACCTCAACTACAACACAACCACACCACCACACATTGCTACCACACACCCCCAACACAAAGTAACTACAAACACACTACATCACATAGTACTACAACACACCCCCACCACACCACCACCATGCCACACTACACCCTCACCACACCACAACCACACCACCACACATTACTACCAAAACACCACAACACAAAAGTATACACAACACACAAACCATCCCCAAGTACCACCCACACCACACCACATGCCACACTACACCTCACTACCCCAAACAACCACACCACCCCCCACATTACCACCAACAACACCACAACACAAAAGTATACTACAAAAACAACCCCTACAACCACATAGTACCACACCACACACACCACATGCCACACTACACCACCCCCACACCCACCCACACTTTACCACCACACACCACAACACAAAAGTATACTACAACACGCTAAAATCACAAGTACTACACCCACCACACCCACCATGCCACACTACACCCCCACCACACCACCACACATTACTACCACCACCCCACAACACAAAAGTATACTACAACACACCACAACATCACATAGTACTACAACACACCACACCACACCACACCACCACACATGACCACCACACATCACTACCACAACACAAAAGTATACTACTACATGCACAAATCCAGCGTAACTCAAGTCAGGGGTCCAGGGCCCAGTGCTGAAATTAGCCCCTTCCTTTCACCAAGTGGGATCAGTTTCTGCCACAATTAGCACCAGCTGGGATGGAATGGGTAGTAGAAGCTGAGAGTGAGCAGAAAGTGGGAGAAACCGACAGCTGTGACGAGGGCACAACACACCACACCACCCCCTCCCAAACCACACCACCCCACAACACTATACTACAACGCACCAGGCCAAACCTCACCACACCACACTACACCACCCCACAACACTATACTACAACGCACCAGTGCCCAAACCTCACCACCCCACCCTACACCACCCCCCACCCCCCCAAACCACACAGTATACTACAACACACCAGGCCAAACCTCACCACACTCACACTACACCACCCCACAACACTATACTACAACACACCAGGCCAAACCTCACCACCCCACACTACACCACCCCAAAAACACAATACTACAACACACCAGCCAAACCTCACCACCCCACACAAACACCCCCCCCCCCCCCCCCCCCCCCAACACTATTTATTTATTTTTTTTATTTATTTATCCCACTTTAATTTCACGAGATTTCTCTGCGTGAAATTGGGGCTGCTCTCCCCGGGAGAGCACGTTGCCAAAAGAAGCAGCGCCACCCTTTTTTTTTTTTTTTTTTTAGTCTGCAACTGTATTTCTTTCCCATCAGAGTGGTTTTTTTTCTAAGAATTTTGCCAGGGACAACTCTCTTGTTGCCGTGGGTTCTTTTACGTGCACTGCATAATTTTCTGTAACACACGGGACCTCCGTTTATCGTCTCATCCGAAAGACTAGCGCTCAGACCACCACTCATGGTCTAATGGATGGGGGAAAAGTTTTGGGCCCAGACGGGATACGAACCACCGCACACTTCCGACCCGGACTTTTCGCTTTCTAGACAGGCGCGTTACCTCTAGACCACCGTTCCATCTATACTACAACACACCAGGCCACACCTCACCACCCCACACTACACCACACCCCACCCCCCCCAAACCACAACACTATTCTACAACACACCAGGCCACACCTCACCACCCCACACTACACCACCCCCCAATCCCCCAAACCACAAACCACCCCACAACACTATTCTACAACACACCAGACCACACCTCACCACCCCCCACTACACCACAAACCCCCCACCCCCAAACCACACCACCCCACAACACTAATACACAACACACCCAACCCCACCTCACCACCCCACACTACACCACACCCCACACCCCCAAACCACACCACCCCACAACATTATACTACAACACACCAGGCCACACCTCACCACCCCACACTACACCACACCCCAACCCCCAAACCACACCACCCCACAACACTATTCTACAACACACCAGACCACACCTCACCACCCCACACTACACCACCCCCTCACACCCCAAACCACACCACCCCACAACACTATACTACAACACACCAGGCCACACCTCACCACCCCACACTACACCACACCCTACCCCACCCCACCCCCACAACACTATACTACAACACACCAGGGCCCAAAACCCCACCACCCCACACTACACCACCCCCCACCTCCCAAAAAACTATACTACTGTTTATAGTGTGCCCGTGTCCCCAAACATCCCCTTATTTCCGAACCGTCCCTCAAACCCCTCAACAAATACAAACACCAGGCTAAACCTTTTAACCCCCAAACCCCCCAAATAACCACACCCCACACCCCCAACCACACCACCCCACAAAACTATACGACAAACAAACCCGGCCAACCTCACAACCCACACTAAACACCACACCCTAACCCCACCCCCACCCCCCCCACAACATTAAAAATACAACACACCAGGCCAAAAACCTCACCACCCCACCCCACCCCCTAAACCACACCACCCACAACTTATACTACAACACAAGGCCACACAAATCACCACCCACACTCACCCCCCCCCCCCCCCCCCAAACCACACCACCAAACCACAACACTATACGACCAACACACCAGGCCACACCTCACCAAAACCCACACTACCCACACCCCACAACACTATACAACACCCCACCAACCAAACCACACCACCCCACAACACTATACACAACACACCACCAGGCCAAACCTCACCACCCCACACTACCCCTCACCCACTCCATACCTCCCCCACCTCCCTATCCCCTCCAACACCCCCCCCCCCCCCCACCCACCCCCTACCCCCAAAAACCAAAAAAGTCCCCAGAAAACACAAGAGGCAGGTAGGTAGGTAGGCAGGTAGGGAGGTAGGAAGGTAGGAAGGCAGGCAGCGAGAGACCTGTCTGATGGACATGGTGCACAGGATGTAGAGGAAGATGAAGGAACAGTGGGTGTAGTCTCTCCCCGGGCAGGTTACGATGGGAGATACCCTGGATGAGGGAGATGGGGGTGAAGGGCAGGGTGGCCACCACTCGGCCGTCAAAGCTGCACGCAACAACCACCACCGTCACCTCCACCACCACCATGTTAAATAACTGACTTTTTTTTTGGTTGGTTGTTGTTGTTTTGTTGTTGGGGTTTGTTTTTTTTGTTCTGCAGCTAGAGCTGTGATGTTCACCGATGGTGAGATTTTGCGTCTGCAACCATTTTTGCCCACCATGAAGGTAGCCGCATTCCGACTTTGCGGATTAAACTGACTTTGATTCCTGGAACTGTTTGCGAAGTTTGAAAGAAAGACACCATCCGCATTATTTATTTATTTTTTTTACATCACCAACATTCGAACATTGCTCTTAAGAATATACTGTAAGTATATTACGTTTTATTGAAGGAAGATGAATGGAAAATACAGCTGTTTTATATATATAATATATATATATATGTTAAATGTTGACAGGCTGTGGTGACCATGGGAATACAACCAGGATTTTAAGAGAATGGTGTTATGTTTTGAAATATTACATCAAGATTGTCTTCATCCATGACAAGCTGATTTTAAGAGAATGGTGTTATGCTTTGAAATATTACATCAAGATTGTCTTCGTCCATGACAAGCTCTTAGCATAACAAACCTGTACCGTGTATTAAAAAGACAACAAAATCATTAAGTATAGCTGCTTACAAGGCCAGGCACATAAAAACACAGTAATACACACAAACTTCTCATCCAGTCAATATGTATTGTCTCACAGTGATTCTCAAGTGTGAGGAGTAAGACAAGAGCGCATATTCTGGGTGACTCCCCATGGTGTTAATCTGGGGAACAACCAACAACAACAGACTGTAACAAAAGCAGCAATGACGACACTTCAGCCGTTTACTCACATTGTGTTGAACATGCTGAGGAGAGCAGTGAACGTGAAACCGATGGCAAACATGGACTTCATCTTCACCTGACAATCAAAAATATCACAAACTGTAACAAAAACACGTCACCTCATGTCATCTTGAAGGTCTTCAACTGTCAATCGTATATTACACAGAACAGAAATAGTCTCCTGCCATCTTCGACATATTTTGTGTGTGTGCAATATTATGATTCAAAATATGATACAAACAATAACAAAAATTTGATAATTATCCTCTCTTCCCATCCTCAACATTTTTCCAATATTGTCATTCAATCATGTACAACAGATATGTAATCATCTTTTTTTCTTTAAAAAAAAATTCTTTTATATCGAGGATAATGGAATTATGTGCTTTTTTACATCCAGCCCCCGTGTGTATGTGGTTTTGTGAATTCTGTGATCTGTTCCCACCAGCACACAATGGCCTACTCTTACGAAAAGCGGAACAGGATTTAGCGTGATTTAACAGGATTTCACCCTGCCCTTCACCCTCATTTAATCTTCTGACATCTTCAGACTTTTCTTTTTAAAACTGACACAGTTTTATGCTAGCAAATTAATAGTTAATCACTTTTTCTTGCAAAAATATCCTAGATAGGCCTATGTGACTGCACAGGAAAAGCCAACATAAGTCACACAGCATGATTTAGACTTACAGCTACAGTGAACAATTTTCGCCAACCCTTAAAATGTCAAATTTCTTGGAGGGGGGAGGGGGGGGGGCTTTTATTTATACATAGAAAAAGTATCAATGTAAAATTCAATTCCTTTCAGTGTACATTTCAACATATTTGAGACTCACTTGATTTTTAAAAAAAATTGTTCAAGGGAAGTAACTTCTGTAGCTGCTCCAAAAGTACAATTAATTCCCTTCTTCAATGAATCGCCTTTAATTCACCAATCTATATTTTTAACTCTTCCAACATTAGTTTCATCAAACAGCTGCCTCAGTATTCATTTTTGCTATGTAAACAATAATAAAGTAAACAAAACAAAAAAATAAATACATGAAGAAACCCCCTCCCATTCTGTATCTTCACAATAAAAGACTTTGAGAAACACAGAAACACCTCAACAGGCAATAAACCTTCCAATGATATTATTGATGATCACCCTCATCACCACTGACCACCACACTATACACAAAAACTTGTCTCTGATTTGGTGGCCCCTGTTGCTCTGGTCTCATGATGACCCCAGTTTCAGTTTTTCATGCACCTGACCTCCATGCTTATGGTAAGCTGATGTTATCCTTGGGGTCAGAAATTCACAGGGGGGGGGGGGGGGGGGGGGGGTGGGGAGGTTGTTGGAGGGAAGCTGGGGTGGTCACGATCTAGGATGAACGTCTTAACGCAGCTTCATGATACTAAGCTATTATAGCGGGTATAGTAAGTGGTGTCCTATGCATACTAGCTCAGAATAGGCACTACTCATCACCAAAGTGACCCAGCAGCAGTGCAGGGCCCCTTCTGGCTGGTGGCCCTGTGGCAGTCAGCATTGATAAGCTCCCTGTGGACTTCTGACTTGGATGATGTGATATGACAAGTGTAGGCAGGGCTGAGGATGAAAAAAAATCCCACTGGCTCAACATACTACTACTACTACTACTACTATACTACTGCTACTACTACTAACAGACGGAATGCAATAGTCAGTACTGTATGTGTTTGTGTCAATATGAAAAACAGAAGGAAGGCAAAACACAAAGCAAAAATCCTAATAACTAATAGTGACCATGACTGAATGATGATAATAATAATGATAACAACAACAATTACAAAAGACATTTTTACAGCACTTTCCTTACACAAACATACATCTCGTAATCATTACTAACATTCAACAAAATTTTATTCAGATTCTTTCAATTCCTGTAGGCTCTGTACCCTTGAGAGAACAATGCTTATGACAAATACCTCTCTGTTTACGAACAACAACAGCAATAACAATTCTGCTACTATTACCAATACTACTACTACTACAAGGTTATGGACAAGACGAAGAAGAAAGATACTTACCATGGACAAATCACGACTGTGATTCTTCAGCTTTTCCTCTTGCCTCTCTGCACAAGACAACAGTGTACATGAAAGCACAGCCTGTGATAACTTCAACTTCACGCTGACTGCAAGAATCATGTAGAATAAATAAAAAGACTGTTAGGTACAGCTCGTTCTTGGTTTTGCTGTTGGTGGTGGTGTTGTTGTTGGTAGTGGTGGTGTGTGTGTGTGTGTGTGTGTGTGTGTGTGTGTTTGGAGGCGCGTGTGTGTGCACGCGCATGTGTGTGTGTGTGTTTGGAGGCGTGTGTGTTTGTGTGTGTGTGTGAGTGTTTTTTGAGGTGTGTGTGTGTTGTTGTCTTCAATTTAATGTCTATTCACTCTTAAGTGATATTAGACGAGGGTGTGTGTGTGTTTGGGGGCGGGGGTGGGGGGGGGGGGGGGGGGGGAGGGGGACTGTTCAATAACACTGTCTCGGTTAACTTTATGTATATATTCTTTTCATTTTTTTCTGAAAATCATGTTCTATTCTGTTTCCATTTTATTTGCTTGTTTTCTTGATTACTGGTTCACTTTTGTGTGCTTTGAAGAAAAAACAACAACAAGCCTTTAAAAGTTCTTTTACTTTTTGTTCTTACATTCTGAATGATGAATTGACAGTATTATCACTCACCCAGCTTTTTCTTGGTATTCCTGTCTGCATTTTCACCTGCTTCCTTCTGCTTCTCCACTGCACACCAACACAAAGATGAGCCCGATATTAAACAAGTTCATTACTGCGTCAAAAAACCCATAACAATGACATGAAAACAGAAAGTATCGGTGTATATATATATATATATATATATATATATATATATATATTATATATATATACATACACACACACATAAATACCTTCAGTAGGAAACTTTGGCGAAGGGAAGTAATATGGTGGGGAGTAACAAAGATAGGGATGAACTATGCACATTTTTTCTTTTTTCTTATATTCCGACTTCACATTTCACTTACAAATTTGGCTTTATTAATGGGTATCACCATTTCATAAATATTTGCCACTTTGGCATACAACTGAAGAAGAAATCAAGAAAAGCTGAGACTAAAAAATAAAAAAAAGGTTTTAAATTTAAACTACTACTGTTCTAGTACTATTAGTCCTTTGAGATATAAATGAAAGGGGAGGGAGGAAAATAATATATTCATCTGAAAAATGGCAACAACATAAAACAACATCTGATTTGAAATTTGACGCTTAAAACACATTAGAGGAAACTTACATTTTTTACTCTGCTTCTCCACTTCTGCTTTCAGTTTCTGGTACTTCTCTGTTCTGTACACCATGACCCATGTCAGAGCTGAAACCATCACACACACACACACCACAACACACACACACACACACACACACACACCACATCATATGTTTCATCTTGAGAACATTCATGTGAAGCAATGCCTGACTCTTCCAAGACGGCAAAGGCAAAGCGTTGATCTCAGGCATAAGAATCGCCTTCGTTGCTTGGGAAGTACTGTAGACAATCTACATAACCACAATTGTTTGTCATTGGTTGCTTGACTGTACACATAAGAATAGCTTGAATGCAAGCGCTTTGATTTGTCTAAAGAGTAAAGTTGCAAGATAAAGCACTATATAAGTTTCATTTCTTCTTCTTCTTCTTATTATTATAGAGGCTGACAATAGATCAAGGTCCAAGGGCAAATGGGTGGGGGTGGGGGTGGGGGGATGTGGAAAAAGGGAGGGGGGAAGGTGTTCAAGGAGTCAAAATGGATCTTGATAATTTTCGAGGAGCTGTTGTAACTTCTCCAGAAACTGTTCTTTTATCTATTTGATTTAGTTTAGTTAAACATATTGTAAAAAATATTTTTATACTGATATTCAATGTTTATCCATGAACATGTCAACTTGTAATGACAGTCTTTCATAAATTTTGCTGTTGCAACCAACTCTTGTCTTTTCAGTTTTCTTTCAAGCGTGCCACTTTTCAATCAGAAGTGCGGTGGAGAACATGTTTTGCCTGAAGAAAAAAAAAGCAGTAAATCACAAGCAACATGCCATCACAACAAACCATTTGCTGTCACTGAGAAGATGGGGCACACAGACTGAGCACTACTTGGGGGTGCTGGTCTGACATAATAAAAAGGTAAAGGAGTCCCATAACCTATAAGGTCGTAGGGGAGCGAGGCGTCATAGACCTCACTTCTCTAGGGCCAGCATATTGAGGGCAGCGCCCATCTCCTCTCCCTCGCTGCTTTACCTTCCCTGACCCTAAAGAGGGCAGGTACCCATTTACAGCTGGGTGAACTGGGGGAACTGTACTGAAGCCAAGGCGCGCAAACGGTCACCCATCCAACTGGTAACAACGCTTGACGCTGCTTAACTTGGCTGGGGGAAAGCGAGTGCTCCGACCACTGAGCTATCCCATCCCCTGGTCTGACATAATACTGGGGCATAAATACGCTTCATAGGCATATCATTTTTATGCCTGAAGATTTTCTCACCAGTTATCAACTTAATCATCTAATCTTTTCAAGCCAGCTAGAATTTTTTTTAAAAATTAAGTTTTACTCCTTTACATTTCTGGCCACACCTATGAAAGAAAGAAAAGGGAAAGGGTCAACCTGCAACAGTTGGGTTTTTTTTTTAATACTTAATCTTATTTATTTTTTACTTCTATTTTTATTTGGCCCACACTGAATGAATTACAAAGCAATATAAGGGAGAGAAATAAATTAAGATTATGGAGTCTCGTGATTGATTTATTTTGTCATTTCTTATAGAGATGATGTCTGGACAGAAGTAAAACCACCTGATCACTTTAACTTGAGTAAGAAGAAGGCAACTCTCAGCACTCTTTCAAGTTGTCTCCTTTGACTCTTTTTCTAGTCAATTAAATCTAGCACAAGGCTGATGTGTGTGTGTGTCGTTGTGCGTATGCATGTGTACATCATGCATGTGTGTGCATGCATGTACCCATCATGAATATGTGCGCTGAATAAAGTGCATACATTCTGATTCATGCATGAGTCAAGTGTGTGCATACATCTATAGATGTAAATTTGAAACGTGTGTGCCACTGTGTGCGTGCGTGCATGCATGTGTGTGTGTGAATTAACTCAGGAATGCTAAAAATTAATGGAGCTTGCAATTCATATACGTGTATAGATCTAGACCTTTGTTCTTTTCACCGCTTTGCATCTATAGATGTAACTTTGAAGTATGTGTGTGTGTCTGTGTGTGTGTGTGTGTGTGTTTGTGTGTGTCTGTGTGTGTGTGCCAGTGTCAGTGTGTGAGACTGTGACTCTGGCCGTCTGGGGTCAGGCTTATTTAAATGTAACTCAGGAATGCTGAAATGAAGCTTGCAATTCATTTCTAGGCCTTCGTTCTTTTCAGTTGCTTTTTCCTTTTTGTCAGCCTCTCTCTCTCTCTCTCTCTCTCTCTCTCTCTCTCTCTCTCTCAGAGTTAATTATACTCCTTGAATATAACTGCCCTTCATGGGGTGAATTACTGAATAAAGTACAAGTTTTCATTGTAAGGATTTTTGCCTTGGCTAGAGCTGGGGTGATCTTATTTTTGTTGTAAAATCAGAAGAAAAAAATTGTCCAACCAATGTCAAATCACTAATCTGTAATCAGAGCACTAGTCTAATCTGAAAAAGTGAAAGCAGTACCCACAAATATTATTAATATCATCACCTAATACTACACTACAGTAACACTGTCTACCTCCACTTTTAAATAATGGAACAACGTAGTTTCTCTGTCCTCATGTTATTGAACACACACACACACACACAGTGACACACACACACACACACACGCACGCACACGTTCCTGCGCGCACACACACACACACTCACACTATACACAAATATGTACACAGATCTATACCCATGCTCTCTCTCCTCTCTCTCTCTCTCTCTCTCTCTCTCTCTCTCTCTCTCTCACACACACACACACACACACACACACACAGTAAGTACACACACACTTGTCTAATATCACGTAATGTGAAAAGACGTTAAATTAAATAACACACGCACGCACGCACGCACGCGCGCGCGCGCGCGCGCGCAAACACACACACACACACACACACACACATCACTGAATTTTAATCACAGGGAGAGCCTAAAACGATATTAACGGATCAACGAATCAAGGCAGGCGTGGTTCTAGGCTAGTGCCGGCAAGTGAACAAGACACTAGACACTGTATACAGTGTAAAAACTGTTCTGTTCGAGACTACAAACCGGATCGACCAGAACTACAAGACTAGGATATGAACATAACATTGAAATTTAGATGCAGCAGTCCACTAAACATCACAATAAACGTACCTTCTCCTAGTAGGGCGGTACATATCGAAATAAAGACGATCAAAATGCAGTCGCTCAACATATCGTCTGACTTTGTCGTTCCAATCTGCAAACGGCGTACAGGATAAAGCTAGCCTAAACCTAAACGTTAGTCCTTATAATGTTAGGCTTTAGGCTACACACGAGAGTTAGCTTCCGGGTTATTTTTCTATAAGGTTACACATAACGGTTAGATTCTGGTACTTTTCCTGCTATTTTCATATATAGCTCTTGCATTCGTTCTGCACGTACTAAGGCATCCACAGAAATAAAATAACATTTTGTGAAAGACTAGCCCCTGAATCAAAACTCAGGACAATACGAACAAAGTTGGTAGGTTTGAACTTTTTTTTTTTTTTTTTTAATGTTCAGAAAACACTGCACCCTGTCAGTCCTTTGACGTCTGCTAGCTGCCTCACCACAATATGTATGTGCAAGGGGGGGGGGGGGGGGGGGGGGGGTGTCAACACTGCAGGAACAAAAGCAGTCTTCATTTGATAATCAGTTCCCACTTTCTCATCACTATCCTGCAGTTCATCAATGGCCTCAACCCCCAAAACAAACATAATTAAAAAATATATGTGAAAAACCAGCCAACATTTTTCTGACTGGCACTCTATGACCTGGAACCTAACCCTTATGGATAACCTAATAGTAATGTTTTTCCAACAACATTATTCTGGTGACTGTCACAATTTCTTTCCAACAACATTCCTCAAAGGATCTTTAGACTTCAATGATGTGACAAATACCGACCACAACAGCCGTAGAGACAGGTAAACATGTGTGATATCCTGATTACCCTCAACCAGTTTATCCTGCTCCCCAAAACTGTATGTGCCTTAAGGGCAGAAAGATTTCCTAGACTAAGCTGCAATTACAATCAAAGCATCATGTGATAACTTTTCTTAAAAGATGACAAACTAGTCTTTAGTCTCTAGTTTCTACTTGCCAAGTCCTAACAATTGGGGAGCTATATTCAATATCTGGTTATATGTGAGCATAGAACAACAGCTTCCAAGTATGTTCATCGAGCATTTTTTTTATATTCTGTTGAGCTGAAATATTGTTTGAGATACTTTCTTTAACAATTTTGAAACGATTATGACTTGCCCAGGAGAGATTATTGTCAACATCTAGCCCAAGTGATTTATGAGAATCAACTTCTTCCATTACCTTATCATAAACTTTACATTTTTTGACATATATTTAATGGCAAGCGCTGCCTTTGGCAGACTTCGAAAGAATGTGTGGGACAGGAGAGGCATCTCAACAGAAACCAAGATCAAGGTCTACAAAGCGGTAGTGCTCACCACCTTGCTCTATGGCTCAGAGTCATGGACAGTCTACCAACGCCATGCTAAAAAGCTGAACCACTTCCACACCACCTGTTTGAGAAAACTGTTTGGCATCAAGTGGCAGGACAAGATCCCAGACACTGAGGTGCTCACTAGAGCAAACCTTCCCAGCATCCACACCATCCTGATGCAGACCCAGCTTCGCTGGGAAGGCCATGTAGTTCGCATGCCAGACCGTCGGCTCCCCAAGAAACTTCTGTTTGGCGAACTTCAGCATGGAAAGCGCTCCCAGGGAGGCCAGAAGAAACGCTTCAAGGACACTCTGAAAGCCTCACTGAAAGCCTTCAACATTGAGATAAACTCATGGGAACAGGCAGCAATGGAGAGGCCACAGTGGCGAGCAGCTGTACGCAGTGGCGCCAAGGCCCACGAAGCAAACAGAATTGCGACAGCTGAGCAACGCAGGCAAGACAGGAAAGATAGAGCCTCCAAGTCTCCAAAAGCAGCCACTATACCCTGTCCATACTGCTCAAGAACTTTTCAAGCACCGATTGGCCAAATAAGTCATCTTCCCACCCACAGAAATGGACCCTCGCAATCCCAGGATGAATAGATGGTCATCATCGATCTCGATGGACCACGAAGAAGAAAAATTTAATGGGTTTGTTTGGTTGGGTTTGGTAAAATTATTATTGTTATGGCAATTGTGAACTTTGACTTCTCAAGATGAAGAGCCATATATTTAACATTAGCCCAAGAAGTAAAATTTGTATCTGCTTCTTTTTGTATATCATTACATATTACATCTGCATTTTTACCCTTATCATTAATAGTTGTATCATCTGCAACAGGTTAGAAGAAGATAAAACATTTGGCGAAAGATCAATAATATAAATGGAAAAGAAAAGCAGATCCGTAACTTATCCCTGTGGGGCAACATAACATATGTGAATGGCACAAAGAAAAAAGAAGATATTTATGCAGACTTGTAAACCTGCCTGCCTTCAATTTCAAGAATCATGATAAAAGTCGAATTGAATCTGGCCATACATCAGTTATGACAAATTTTCTTATTAGGTCATGGTCAACTGTGTCAAAAGCCTTAGGAAAAGCAGCCAAATACTGCTCCAGATTTTAAAAAAACTTTGTTGATATTTTCATGCCATTGTCCTATGAGATTATTCAACAGGGTATGACAGGAGTGGGATTTTTTCTGATCCACTTTGGTCAGGATGAAACAGATTGTAGGCCAGTGAAACAAATACAATTGAAGGAAGGGGGGAGGCGAAGAGAGATCAAATCAATGATATGACTGCATGTGAATGAGTAGGATGAATGAAAGCGCTTTGAATTGTTTTGTTGCAAGATATAGCGCTATATAAATTCCATGTATTATTATTATTATTGTTATTGTTATTCTTCTTCTTCTTATTATTATTATTAAATAGAGAGAGAGAGAGAGAGAGAGAGAGAGAGAGAGAGGAGAGAGAGAGAGAGAATCTTTATTCACAAGGGTTACAAATAAGTATTGACATACTTCTTTTTTTCATGGGGCCTTTGCCCTGAGAAGGGACTATCCTTTATAATGACAGCTAATTGTTTCAAGTAAACATAAAATAATATTTTTTTAAAAAATAAAGAGAGAGAGAGAGAGAGAGAGAGAGAGAGAGAGAGAATATCTAGAACATCCCTGAACACAGTAAACAACTCTACAGCCCAAAGCAAGCTTGTGTTCAACAAAAACAGAAAAAAAACCCAAACAAACAAAAAAACAACTAAAGCCAAACGATGATATAAGCCTTAAACCTGAACTGTTTGCACGGCTGCTTCACACGTGAAAATCATGACCGCTGACGTGGCCAGTGTGAGTTGTTTTTCTCTGGTTATTTTCAAATGGCAAAACAGCTGCATGCAGTGCAGGCTGCTATTACTGCTGGCGAAGAAAACACAGAGGTTTGAACATCAGCACTACATTTAATGAAGACTTCAAGCAAGCAGAACCAGTGAGTATTTTATTTTAAATAAAGAGTTGCTACATAGTAATCAGGTCACTTTATATCGACTGACATTTATTGTTTTAAAAATCGAAAAAAACACTTTTCTAAAAACTTCTTGACAGCTAGCATCAAGAAAATTTAGAAGGTGAGTGCAAAGGAGTTGCATGTCCATTCACAAACAGGCTCCCGGTTTAGAGTCTGATCTGGTTCACTGGTGTCATGAACAAAACAATTTTAGTCGTGTCACGAGTTAAATGGCTCAGTGGAGCTGGGAATCAAATGGCTCATTGGTGTCACAAATCGGCAACCTTTCGCTTAGTCTTTTTATCACTGAGCAAGATTACCTGAGCCAGCTTTTTCTCATGGCATTTAAGACAAGGGAGGATTTGAGTGTAAGCTTAACGTTCTTTAAAAAAAACCCAACCAACTCTAAATTCATGTGTTTGTCGTAGTTATATGAAATGCTTGAAATGGGAAAGATTTCCAGCTGTACACCTTCCTATTTTTCTTTCACAAGGAAGGGCAATAGAATTGGTCCCCCCCCCCCCCCCCCCCCCCCCTCCCATCCTCCCTTCTGAAGATGCTGAGGACTCTTTTAGTATGGATCATTATCATCATCAACCATTACACCCAGTGGTGTGTAGGGCAGCAACAAAGCGCTTCCACTCCTGCCTATCCTGGGCTAACCTAGTCACTGATCCCCAAGAGTGCTACATGGCCTTCATCTCCTTCCTCTCGGCTTTGGCATACGAGTCTCACTGGACCCGGGAGGTCCTTCACACGCAAAAGTAGAAATGTTCTCTGTTGCTGTTTCCGTAACTTCCGTAACTTCTCCTCTTTTACTGGACAGGGTGGTTAGCCCTGTGCCCAACCCCCAACCTGGAGGAAGGGTTCCACCTTAGTCACCTTACGACATGCCTGGTTGGAGGGCAGGGATCCTATTCTTGCAATGCTCGCTTTGCAAGCATACCCCGGGAGTCCCACGGGGTTTTTAGTATGGATAGCATCTGGATATTGTGTTTGAAATTTCCCTTTTTCTGTCACTCTTTTTAAAACAAATTTGCTTTTCCCTTCACCTATCATATCTTTAGCTTTTTTCATCCTTCCCAGACCATTCTGGTAGTAGATCAATGATTTTTTTTCCAGAAAAAGAACAATAAAGACAACACAAAAATGTTACTTTGGATGAATGTGGGTGGCTTATTGAGATTTGACTAGAATGCTCATTTTTACACTTGAGCTTTAAAAAAAGTTGTTTATTAGCATTTATTTATTTATTTATTATTCTATTATTTCGAGGATAATGGAGATGGTTTTCATTAAGATGGTTAGCGAGTTAAAGAGAATACCAAAAGCACCAAGGTTATAGAGGTTAGGTTTTCAGCAAACATTTTTTAAGTCAAAAGCACAGACATTGTATTGACAAAGAAGTTTGCCATACTTATCCGTGATCTATCTATCTTTCTCCCCCCCCCCCCCCCCCCCCCTTTCTCTCAAGGGGGAGTCACTGGGACACAGTACTGAATAATTGTTGATCAAATTAATTTCACAGTTGTCAGCAGTACCTAGTCCAGGCCAAAATCTTTGTCACGTATTCATGCAAGAAAAGTGGCAAGGCCTACATTAAATATAATGTTATGCTTTATATGTTAGGATTGTCTTCAGCTTTTAGCATAACATGCAGTCTCTCTTCTTTTTGAAGTCAGACAGTATGGCTACCTATATAGGGAGGCACTTGAAAACACGCGCAAACTTCCCATCCAGTGTGTACTTAACGGTCTCAGAGTGATTCTCAAGAGGACGGGTTAGATTTTCATCATTCCGGGTAACCCGAGGACGTTTAGCAAAGAAACGCCCAACAACAAGCGAGTTGTGTGGCCACGCCTAAAGTCTTTGCAAATAGTTTTTTTCCCTGTCCATTCAGCAGTTATGAAGGACACTAGTTCTGTCAACTTTCTAATTATTATTATTATTATTATTATTATTATTATTATTATTATTATTATTATTATTATTATTGTAATTCTCTTTTGGCTGGCCTACCAGCATCATCTATCCACTCTCTTCAACGCATAAAAAACTCTGCAGCTCGACTGGTCCTAAGAAAGAAAAAATCTGAACACATCACTCCTCTTCTGCGATCTCTTCACTGGCTGTCTGTCTCACAAAGACTGGAGTATAAAATCAATACCCTCTGTTTCAAATGTCTCCACAAATCTGCACCCCCTTATCTCTGTAACTGTCTTCATCTGTACACTCCATCCCGTTCCCTTCGTTCAGCCGCAGATACTTTGTGCTTTCGAACACCCAGATTCAAACAAACCACTGTTGGCCGTCGCTCCTTCTCTGTTTCTGGTCCATCCACTTGGAATGACCTCCCTCTTTCACTTCGACAAAAGCCTTCACTTGATACCTTCAAATCCAGCCTCAAAACACACTTATTTCCTACCTGAGACTTTCCCCCCAAACATCTGTCCCTAATTTTTCAACAGCATCTTTCACCTTCTAAGTGTTGTTCCGAGTGTGTGTGTGTGTGTGTGTGTGTGTGTGTGTGTGTGTGTGTGCGCGTGCGCGCGCGCGCGCGCGCATGAGTGTGCGTGCATGCGTGCGCGCGCATGGTTTTGAAATCTGTTGTTCATTATGTTTAAGGAGAGTTGCATGCCTGTAAATGATTGAGTGCAAGCGCTTCAATTTTTTTTTTATAAGATTCAGCGCTATATAAATTCCATTATTATTATTATTTCTGCCTTCCTCTGTCAATGGCTCCTTGACAAATTATTGTTTTAGCCATACCTCATGGGACATGGCGATACTGGAGTAGTAGTCAGTCAGTAGATCTTTGCATACACCAGTGTACTGTTTGGTGGTCTGGCACTTTCGATGATTGGTGATATTCTATGGTTATCTATTTTCCAGATATTATACCTCCAACTTGACTGTAGCAAGACTTCATCAAGACTAACTGAAAAAGCGGTACAAAGACGCCTCTGTCAAAGCCCAGATCCTCTACTGCAGCCTGAAACTGAAAGAATTGGAGAGGCACGCTGTTAATCAATCAATGGTGCTAGTGGAACATCATCCATCTGGCCTCTGTCAACTTTGAAGATGCCCAGCGCCACAAGATTCATTACAGCAACAGAAACAATGGTGCAAATCAATTCTGACCATGGTTGCCACCCAACTACCAGGGTCCCACACCTCTATAGATTTTTTAAAACTCGCCGGAGCCACCTCGAAGCATTCGACTCAGATGAATTTGTGAATAACGGAAGTCTTCTTTGGACTGAACTGACATTGACTGGAGATGTTCCGGAGCAGACGCAAACCTGCCACCCTGAAATATAAGAAAGAAGACAGCAAAGCAAGCAAGCAACCAAACCAGCCCTGGTGATCCCCCACTCTCTCCAGCTGGAGATCATCATAGCTCTACCCCTGCACCATGAGTTGGAAGAAGTGAGTGAAGATTTTTGTTGTCTGTAGAGTCAATGTAACTTCATCATAGTTTTTTTCCCTTTTAGATATAAAAAATGGGATATTAAGGTGGTAAAACTACTTAGATTTTGAATGGTTCATTGTTATGATTATCATGGACTTTAAAGACATTATCCTTCTGCAGTTTAGATCGTCTCTCGTTGGATACGGTCGCAAATGGTTTTATCGTTCATTAGTAGATTCTGTTAGAAATTGGGATTTTTATTATTCTGTACTCAAGAATTATTTGTATTTACACTTTCTTACATTTCTGTGTAGATTTAATACATTAATACCCTACCCCACTCCCAAAATTCCTACCCCTCTCCTACACTTTTTTTCTCTTAATGTGTCTAATATCACATTTTGTGAAGAGCAGTAAAATGAAATCGAACACACAGAGTAGGCTAGTATGCAGCCCCCCCCAACCCCCCCCCCCCCCCCCCCCAAAAAAAAAAAAAAAAAAACCCGTCTGGCGCCTATGACCAAGAACGGTCACTCCAGTTCATTGCCAATGGCCCCATCCACATGGGCGGGCTGTTGACGGTTTTTGAAGTCATTTCTTTAGTGCATCCACACAAGGGACTGCTGTCCTTTGTCAGCATGTCTTGTGACAAGAAAATGAGAGGTAAACATGGAAGAAGAGAATGTTCTGTGGAAATGAGTACACTTGACAGCATAAGGTTGAATAAGGTTGAATGTAAGCTGGTTTGCATTTTTGCAGCAAAGAAATTGCTCTTGAAATGTGAACTTCAAACTGGCTGGTATGACTTTATTTATTTATTCTTTTATATCGAGGATAATGGAATAAGCACTTATGTGCTTTTTTACATTCAGTCCCCGTGTGTATGCAGTTTTGTCAATTTTGACATCCCTTCCCACTGGCACACAATGACCTACTCTTAGGGGAACAGGATTTAACGTGTGCGCAAGATGTTCTGCGTGCGTTCGCACACGGGGCCTCGGTTTATAGTCTCATCGGAAATACTTTTGGGGAGAGTGTATGTGCATGCGCGCGGACGCGTGCGTGCGTGCGTGCGTGCATGCGTGTGTGTGTGTGTGTGCATATGTATTTCTGTGCATACATCATTACATGTGTATGTATGCACGCACATGGAGAAAATAGTACAACATAACCAAAAATGTGTTTTGGTTGATTTAATATGCTTGTCAAATTGTGTGCTGGCATTGGTAGAAAAAGTTAGATAACTGATAAGCACTTAAAAAAAATTCAGATTTTCCATGTCGATGAAACTTGCATATGACAGTCTTAATATATATAGTTATATACAAATTGAACTGAGGGTGGATATATTGTCCAGCATGCATACATCTGTTTGGAAGTCATGAGACAAGGAACCTATAGAGCTGTGATATCAAATATATGAAGGAGCATTGCCATGTAAAGTATTCATCATGTCTTGGTGAATTTCTAGTAGTTTCATGCTATTGAAAGCAGAACTATTTTTGATCACAGACCTATACTAAATTTGTCTGGTTTTTATCAGAATTGCAACCCCTCTCTGAAAGGATGTGTAGAAATAGATAGGATCATGGACATTTGTTTGAATAATTAATAAAGAGACCTGATTGATTATGACTCCTACTATTTGTTCACCTGTCTAGGTAACCATTTTATAGATTAGGCTCAAAACTTTTCAGCCACCCCTCCTATTATTACTGCGACTGTTTGGATATGAGCTGCACAGATATGCTTATGGTTTTTGTTGCCAGATCTTCTCCACTTATCCTGGACCTTCTCGCTGCAGGCTCTGGAGACACCGGCACCACGTTGCTGGAGCTCAAGACCCATTGGACTTGTCCTCACCCACATGACTTAGACTCAGATGTTAGACTGATGGAGAAGAAGGGCATGAAATGGAAGATGAAAAAATATCTCAACAAAACATTGATGGGCAAAGCTTCAAATCTGTGAACAACAAAACCATAAATCTTGAAAAACCCTGAAAAGCAAGCCCCTGAAGGGCAAAACCTGAAAGCCAGGCTCCTGAAGGGCAAGTTCCTAAAAGACAAGCCCCATAAGGGTAATATTCCTAAACAAGCCTCTGAAGGGCAAAATCATAAAAACCAGCCATTGAAAGGCAAAACCCTGGAAGATAAGCCCATGAAGGGCAACGTCCTGAAAGGTAAGCACCTGAAGGGCAACATCCTAAGAGGCAAGCCCCTGAAGGGCAACATCCTAAAAGATAAGCCCCTGAAGGGCAGCATCCTAAAAGATAAGCCCCTGAAGGGCAGCATCCTAAAAGATAGGCCCCTGAAGGGCAGCATCCTAAAAGATAGGCCCCTGAAGGGCAGCATCCTAAAAGATAAGCCCCTGAAGGGCAGCATCCTAAAAGATAGGCCCCTGAAGGGCAGCATCCTAAAAGATAGGCCCCTGAAGGGCAGCATCCTAAAAGATAAGCCCCGGAAGGGCAAGTTTCTATAAGATAAGCCCCTGAAGGGCAAGTCCCTATAAAAGCCCCCGAAGGGCAAAATTCTGAAAGAAAAGCCCTTGAAAGGCAACATCCTAAAGACCACCCCTCAAAGGCAAAATCCCAAGAGACAAGCCCCTGAAGGGCAGCATCCTAAAAGATAGGCCCCTGAAGGGCAGCATCCTAAAAGACAAGCCCCTGAAAGGCAGCATCCTAAAAGACAGGCCCCTGAAGGGCAACATTCTGAAAGATAAGCCCCTGAAGGGCAACATCCTAAAGGCCATCCCCTCAAAGGCAAAATTCTAAGAGACAAGCCCCTGAAGGGCAAGTTTCTATAAGATAAGCTCCCGAAGGGCAGCATCCTAAAAGATAGGCCCCTGAAGGGCAATATCCTAAAAGATAGGCCCCTGAAGGGCAACATCCTAAAAGATAGGCCCCTGAAGGGCAACATCCTTAAAGATAGGCCCCTGAAGGGCAACATCCTAAAAGACAAGCCCCTGAAGGGCAAACTCCTAAAAGATAAGCCCCTGAAGGGCAACATCCTAAAAGATAAGCCCCTGAAGGGCAAAATCCCAAGAGACAAGCCCCTGAAGGGCAAACTCCTATAAGACAAGCCCCTGAAGGGAAAACTCCTATAAGACAAGCCCCTGAAGGGAAAGTTTCTATAAAAGCCCCTGAAGGGCAAAATTCTGAAAGAAAAGCCCCTGAAAGGGCAGCATCCTAAAGGCCATCCCTTCAAAGGCAAAATCCTAAGAGACAAGCCCCTGATGGGCAAATCCCTGAAAGACAAGCCCCTGAAGGGCAAACTCCTATAAGACAAGCCCCTGAAGGGCAAACTCCTATAAGACAAGCCCCTGAAGGGCAAACTCCTATAAGATAAGCCCCTGAAGGGAAAACTATA
The DNA here is from genome assembly GCA_028751875.1 of Rapana venosa. Classification (NCBI taxonomy): domain Eukaryota; kingdom Metazoa; phylum Mollusca; class Gastropoda; order Neogastropoda; family Muricidae; genus Rapana; species Rapana venosa. The sequence goes on along the minus strand of CM054167.1, from coordinate 12,314,810 downwards.
AGACAAGCCCCTGAAGGGCAAACTCCTATAAGACAAGCCCCTGAAGGGAAAACTCCTATAAGACAAGCCCCTGAAGGGAAAACTCCTATAAGACAAGCCCCTGAAGGGAAAACTATAAGACAAGCCCCTGAAGGGCAAACTCCTATAAGACAAGCCCCTGAAGGGAAAACTCCTATAAGACAAGCCCTCAGGGCATCATCCTAAAACGAGTAAAAGGTAAGCCCCTGAAGGGCATCATCCTAAAAGATAAGTCCCTGAAGGGCAGCATCCTAAAAGATTGGCCCCTGAAGGGAAGCATCCTATAAGACAAGCCCCTGAAGGGCAGCATCCTAAAAGATAGGCCCCTGAAGGGCAGCATCCTAAAACTAAAGATAAGCCCCTGAAGGGCAGCATCCTAAAAGACGAGCCCGTGAAGGGCAGCATCCTAAAAGACAGGCCCCTGAAGGGCAGCATCCTAAGAGATAGGCCCCTGAAGGGCATCATCCTAAAAGACAGGCCCCTGAAGGGCAGCATCCTAAAAGATAGCCCCTGAAGGGCAAAACCTTTGAGAAAGCCCCTAAAGGGCAAATCCATTCCAGAGCCTGATGTCGCTGTCAATAGATCTTGGACATTGAGTATTCGTTCCTCGATTCCACCGAGTTAATCGTCAAAGCTGATAGGAGTTTGAGGGTTTTTGTATCAAAGGCATAATGTTAGTAGGTACCTCAGTCATCTCTCACATTTTCCAAGCTGGAAATAAAATTTATCCCTGGAGTAATAAGCTCATTAATCATAGATTTCTAAACTTCATCAGGAACACTTGAACCGTCTTCAGTGATCACAAATAAAGCCAATTTTGGCATCAGACATAGGTTTTGGTGTCCTAGAATGGCACAGTTGGAAAAACCCTTTGCACATAGTGCTCAAAAGAGAAGAGACACTTTTTTCCAAGCATTTGCTCGACCTTCCGGGTCTCTTCCTTCTTGCCCTGATTCCTCAGAAGTTGTAGCACATATGTCAAAAGTCATGTGGGTCATCTTAGTTCTTTGGCCTTGTCTCCGACACAGTGGCTGTTACATGTGTCAAAGCCTCTCAGAGGTAAGTGTACTTTTTTCGTTTTTTAATTTTTGGCTTTGAGTTTTCGTGGTACCTCTGTAAAACTTTGAATTCATGCTGAATATATCTGTGTTTCTAAAACTCTTGAAAAGCAGATGGAAAATTAAGATTAAAGGAGAATATTTGATCTTTTTTGTATACGTGTATACACTGTTGGATGTAATGCTTGGGCAGCTCTGCAAACAAGTCATTTTGAAGTAATAGGCTAATACAGTTTACCACTTTTAATTCATCAACCTCTACCCATATTTAAGCCAGTGACTAAATAATTTTGATTGATGATGATTAGGAACCTGTCTCCTTAGCCATTTGGTTATATGATACCAATGTGTGCATTTTTGAATAAATATCACCTGTACTTCATTACAGAGGATTTATATCTTAGTTTTTGTTTTATGTTTTTTATAAATTCATTTATTTATTTTATCTATGTCTTTATCTTAGTATGAAGCTAGCCAGAACATTGTCAAACGAACACAAATGGCACTCTCTCACTGCTCATACTTAGAAATTGGGGAGGGGAAGGGGGGTGGTGGGGGGTAGAATAGTCTAGTGGCTAGAGCATGGAGCTCACGTTCAGACTGTGAACCAACGTTCTGTGTACTTGTAAACACATGCAGAACATCTTGTGCTGACATTAAAACCCGTCCTTCCTATCAGAAGAGTAAGCCTTTTTATAAAAAAAAAAAAGCGCATGCACACTGGTGTGTTTAAATAATATAATCCCCAAAGTCGAAATGCAGCTACCTTCATGATGGGCAAACAGTTGTAAACATATATATGCAGAAATATGACCATTGGTGAACTGCAGAGCTGTAGCAGAGGAATGAAAAAAATACCTAGGTATCACAGACTGTAAGCACACTGTGAGTCTGTCCCTCTGGCTCTTGTCTCCCTGTGAGTCATTCTCTCCCCTTCTCTGTGTCTGTCTGTCTTTGCCTCTGTCTGTGTTTCTCTCTCTCTCTAGGTCTCTTGCTCGCTCGCTCTCAGTGCCCTCCTTGTGGAATATATCTCCTAACAGCGGCACTAAAAGGATCTAGTCAGAACATTGCTTTTGCCAATAAAATTGGATCGATTTTAAAACTGAACTACCACGCTTTTGCCAATAAAATTTGATCGAATTAAATCTAAACTTACCACTTGTGTGTGTGCATGTGCATGCGCATGTGCATGTGCGCGCATATGTGTGTACATGTGTGTAAGTATTTAATCTTAGGATGTCAAAATCTTCTTTTGTGCAGGATCATTATGTCGACACACATCGAAGTTGGATGCCTTGGGCCCCTGACTTCTCAGGTGCTCAATTAAGGGCAGCGCTGTGAATTTTCGCCCATATGACAGACAACAATTGTTGCTGTCTGAGCGTTCTACGACAAAGAAGAAGTTCTGTCATCAAGGCTGTTCCCGTCCTAGGTACTTCAATGCCTGAGGATGCGGCACGGGCAAATGGAAGCATATAAAAAGGTAGGAGGAGTGTGTCTTGTTTTTGTTGTTGTTGTTGTTGGGTGTTCCTCAGCTTAACATTCTGGGAGTCGTCAAGATTATGCTGGCTGTCTCACTGATCAGGCTTACTGGAGGGGAGGGGAGGGGAGGGGGATGGGGGATGGAATAGTCAAATGGTTAGAGCAATGAAGCTCATGATCAGACTTTAAACCAACATCCTGTACGTGTACAAACTTGTGCAAAACAGTCTTGTGCACATTAATAGTTAATACCCATCCCTTTCTTTCAGAAGAGTAGGTTATTGCATGCAAGTAGGAACAAATGAAATTTAAAATTTTTTTAAATGCATGCATACTGCTGTTGTGTTTAGATATATTATAATTCCTGGAGTAGGAATTTAGGTGCCTTAATGGTGGGCAAACAATCGCATGAATATATTATTATATGCAAAATTCTGACCATTGGTAAACTTCAGAGCTGTGGCCAAGGAATAAAAAAATTTTAGGTTTCTGATACCGTAAAATGCACTGTGAATCTCGGTTTCTCCCTCTGTGTGTCTCTCTATCTGTCTCTGTCTCTCTCTCTGTCCCTCCCTACCTCCACACCTCCTGCTCTCTCTCTCTCTTCCTCTCTCTTTTTCTCTTTTTTCTCTCCTTCCCCCCCCCCCCCCCCCCCCCCCCCCTCTCTCTCTCTCTCTCTCTCTCTCTCCGAGTCTGTCTCTCTCTGTGCTCTCCCACTCAGCGCGCATGCGAGTGTGCAGGCATTTGATCTAAAAATGTCACAATTTTTGTGTGCAGAATCATTCTGTCATCAAGGCTGTTCCCACCCTAGGTACTTCAATGCCTGAGGACGTGGCACGAGCAAGTGGAAGCTCAAAAAAAGGTAAGAGGAAGATATATGTGGTGTTGTTGTTGTTGGGTGTTCCTCAGCTTAACATTCTGGGAGGAGTCAGGAATATGCATACTGCCTCATTCATCATACATAGGAATTGTAGGGTTGGATAGCCTTGTGGTTTAGACTGTGTTGCACTCACTATCAGACCACCTGGGTTCGAACCACCCACCATCCACTGAGACGCCTGTTTGAGAACATCTTTCCACCTGCAGCAAACATCAGTACTGACTCCACTGTCCCAAAAGCTTTGGGATGAGATATAGAGGTCCATGCAAGCAAAACATCTTCTTCTTCTTCTTAGTCCTTATAGCTCCTAGCGGAGCATAGGGCCTCAACAGCGTCCCTCCACCTTCTCCTGTCTCTGGCAAGGGTCTTGGCCTCTTCCCATGTCAGGCTGGAGTCTCATCTTGCATACAGGTTTAAAACCTGTTCCATTTTTTTTAGAAGAGTAGGCCATTGCATGCTGATAGGAACGGATAACGAAATTACTAAAAAAAACAAAAAAAGCCTGCACACTGGTATCGTGTTTGGACATCATCCTCGAAGTTGGAATGCGGCTACCTTAATGGTGGGTAAACGGTCACTTACATGAAATGTCGGCATTGGGGAACGTTGGAGCTGTGTCCGAGGAAGGAAGAAACAAAAATAGTGAGACTGTAATCATTCCCCGAGACTCTTCCCTGTGTGTGTGTCGGTCATTCCCTCTTTCTCTCTCTCTCTCTGTGTCTCTGTCTCTCTCTTTCTGTCTCTATCTCTGTCTGTCTCTCTGTGTCTGTCTCTCTCTGTCTGTGTCTGTGTCTGTCTGTCACTTTCTCTGTCTGTCTCTCTGTGTCTGTCTCTCTGTGTCTGTCTCTCTGTGTCTGTCTCTCTGTGTCTGTCTCTGTGTCTGTCTGTCACTTTCTCTGTCTGTCTCTCTCGCTCTGTCTGTGTCTGTCTGTCTCTTGTCTCTCTCTATCTCTGTTTGTCTCTCGCTCTGTCTGTCTCTGTGTCTGTCTGTCTCGCATTCGCAGTCGCATTCTCTTCATATGTCTGTGTCTCTGTCTTTCTCTCTCCATCTCTGTCTCTCTGTGTCCCTCTGTCTGTCTGTCTCTCTGTGTCACTGTCTCTTCTGCTCTTTTTGTCACTGTGTCCATCTTTCTGTCTGTGTGTGTGTGTGTGTGTGTAATTCTCTCTGTCTCTGTCTCTCTCTCTTTGTCTGTCTTGTCTCTTTCCTTGGGCAGTATATATCATGGCACAGGTACCAATCCATGCCATTTCATGCCATAAAAATCTGATCTTTTTGAATGAACACTGAACATGTTAATACTTAGGCACTGGTTGTTTTTTTCCAGGCCCCATTTATGCCATGGAAGACTACACCAAGTCCATTCAGTGATGGTATGAAAAGCTACATCACAGAATACTGCACCATGGAAAACTACACCACAAAATACTACACCATGGAAAACTGTACAATGGAAAACTACACCAAGACTACACCAGTCCATTCAATGATGATACGAAAGGGCTTCATCACAGAATACCACACCACGGAAATCTACACCATGACAAATGACTACACGGGAAACACCACAGAAAAAGACACCGCAGAAGACACCATGGAAAACTTCACAATGGAAAACTTGACCATGGAAAATTTCACCATGGAAAATTTCACCTCAGAAAACTTAACACGGAAAACTTCACCACGGAAAGTGACACCATGGAAAACTTCACCATGGAAAATGACACCATGGAAAACTTCACCACGGAAAATGGGAACTTCACCACGGAAAATGACACCACGGAAAACTTCACCGACACCACAGGAAACTTCATCACAGAAAACTTAATCACAGAAAACTTCACAACAGAAAACTTCACAGAAATCTTCACCATGGAAAACTTCACAGAAATCTTCACCGCAGGAAAATTCACCACAGAAAAGTTTTCACCATGGAAAATGACACCACAGAAAATGAGACCATGGAAAACTTCACAGAAAAATTCACCACAGAAAACTTCACAGTAATTTTATCACAGAAAACTTCACCATGAAAAACGTCACCACAGAAAATAACACTACAGAAAACTTCACCTCACGGAAAACATCCCATGGAAAATGACACTACAGAAGGAAAACTTCACAGAAAAGTTCACCACAGAAAACTTCAACACAGAAAACTCTACCACAGAAAATGTCACCAATGAAAATGTCACCACAGAAAATGTCAACACAAAAAAACTTACACCACAGAAAACTTCACCACATAAATCTTCACCACAGAAAACTTTACCATGGAAAACTTCACCACAAAAATCTTCACCACAGAAAACTTTACCATGGTAAACTTCACTTCAGAAAACTTCACCATAGAAGACTTTACCACGGAAAACATCACCACGGAAAACTTCACCACGGAAAACTTCACAGAAATCTTCACCACGGAAAACTTCACCACAGAAAACTTCACAGAAATCTTCATCGCAGGATACTTCACCACAGAAAATTTTTCAGCATGGAAAATGACAGCACAAAAAATGAGACCATGGAAAACTAAACAGAAAAATTCACCACAGAAAACTTCACAGATATTTTATCACAGAAAACTTCGCCAAGGAAAATTTCACCACAGAAAACTTCATGGAAAACGTCCCCATGGAAAATGACACTACAGAAAACTTAATCATGGAAAACTTCACAGAAAACTTCACCACGGAAAACTTCACCACAGAAAACTTCACCACAGAAAACGTCACCACATAAAACATCACCATGGAAAACGTCAACACAGAAAACGTCACCACGGAAAATTTCACCACAGAAAACGTCACCACGGAAAATTTCAACACGGAAAACTCTTCACCACAGAAAAATCTTCACCACGGAAATCTTCACCACAGAAAAATTCACCACAGAAAACTTCACCACGGAAAACTTCACCACGGAAAATGGAAAACTTCACCACGGAAAAATCTTCACCACAAAAAACTTCACAACAGAAAACTTCACCACGGGAAAATTCACCATGGAAAAATTCACCACAGAAAACTTCACCATGGAAAACATCACCATGGGAAACTTCACCACAGAAACTTCACCACAGAAACTTCACAGAAAACTTCACCACAAAAAACTTCACAGAAAACTTCACCACGGAAAACTTCACCACGGAAAACTTCACCACAGAGAACTTCACCATGGAAAACTTCACCATGAAAAACTTCACCTCAGAAAACTTCACCATGGAAAACTTCACCTCAGAAAACTTCACCATGGAAAACTTCACCTCGGAAAACTTCACCTCAGAAAACTTCACCATGGAAAACTTCACCTCAGAAAACTTCACCACAGAAAACTTCACCATGGAAAACTTCACCATGGAAAACTTCACCTCTGAAAACATCACCATGGAAAACTTAACCTCAGAAAACTTCACCATGGAAAACTTCACCTCAGAAACTTCACCACAGAAAACTTCACCTCAGAAAACTTCACCATGGAAAACTTCACCTAACCTCAGAAAACTTCACCACAGAAAACTTCACCTCAGAAAACTTCACCATGGAAAACTTCACCTCAGAAAACTTCACCATGGAAAACTTCACCATGGAAAACTTCACCTCAGAAAACTTC
>CM054167.1:12265262-12302762 GCA_028751875.1 Rapana venosa | reverse complement strand
TGGTCTCTGCTTGTGGCTTCAGTCTATTCAATATTATCTGCAGCATGACCTTGCTTGGGTGACATATGAGGCTGATTGTGCGGTAATTATGGCATTGTTGTAGATTTCCTTTCTTGGGGAGGGTGATGATGAGTGACTGCGTCCATGTGTTGGCCATTTCCTGTCTGCCAGATCTTGTTGCAGATTCTTAGTAGGGCGCTGATCATGGCTTCCCTCCAGCTTGGACCAACTCAGCTGGAATGTTGTCAGCCCCTGCTGACTTCCCCTTTTTCAGCGATCTGACTGCTGTTTCCACTTCTTCTCGGAGGATAGGGTGACTGTCTGTGTCTTTGCTTTCGGGTACATTAAGGACTTCTGGATCTCCTGCGGTTCTATAGTTATACAGGTCGGAGCAGTATTCTGTCCATCTGTTCAGAATATCCTGGTCGTCAGTGAGACACTTCCCATTTTTGTCTTGGATTGTTAAACCTTTTCTCTGTTTCGTGCTAGTCAGGTCTTTCACCAGCTGATATGCTTTCTTGCTATGTTTTTCTTGATGTTCTCTTCAATGTCTTGGCACTGTTCACCGATCCATTTCTCTTTTGCCTCCGTCATGGACTTCCTGATTCTTTTGTTGACTGCCCTATATTGTTCTGCTCTTTCTTTTGTTTCATTTTTCTTTTTCTTCAACTCTCTACGCTTGTCGCATAGTTGTAGGATGTTAGGTGTGACCCATGGTTTTTTGACTGGTCGGCGTTTGCCAAGAAGCTCGTTTGCTGTTTCAGTCACTGCTGTATTGAAACTATTTGTCAGTGTGTCTATGTCCGAGTCTAACACAGTGAGTGCTGCAAACTTTCCACCTATCCTTGCTTGAAAAATTTCTAATACCTCTGGGTCCTTCAGCTTCTCGAGGTCAAATTTGATCCTGATGTTGTTCCGCTTGTGGATTTTCTTTAGACGTAGTCGGAAAGTCATCATCACAAGATCATGATCACTCCCTATGTCTGCTCCTGGAAAACTTCGTGTCTGTGCGATGTTAACGCTAGACTGAAACCGTCTTTTCACATGATGTAATCTATTTGGTTGTGGTTGTGTTCTCCATTTGGGCTATGCCATGTCCATTTTCTGGATTTCTTGTGTGGGCCAAGTGTATTCACTAGCTGGAGGTGGTTGTTACTGGCAAACTCCAGGAGTCTCAAGCCTCTTTCATTTGATTGGTTATTACAATGTGCCCACAAACGCCCTCCCAGTCTTTCCATGCATCTTCTCCTACCTTGGTGTTCCAGTCGCCTTGCACACGAGGATGTCTTTCTTGGGTGTTTGATTCAGAACCTCTTGTAGCTGGTCATAAAATTCTTCTACGGCTTCATCTGTGCAGTCTGATGTAGGGGCGTATGCCTGTACTATAGTTATGTTAAAGGGGGTTGCTCTCAGGCGGATGGTAATAAGTCTGTGGACACAGGCTGACAGCTCATGACGGTGTTCACGGTGTCCTTTGTGAACGAGAAACCCCACGCCGCGTTCATGTTTATCCTGTTTTCCACTGTAGTATAATTTGTGGTCTTCCTGGGTCGTTGTTTCTCCCATGTTTTTCCACCTGACTTCGCAGAGCCCAAGGATGTGCCAATGATATCTGGACATCTCATGTGTCAGTTCTTCCACTTTGCCTGCAGCTCTAGTGTTCGTAACATTCCATGTGCCAATGATGGTGTTGTGTCTGGCACGAATTTTGCTGCGTTTTACATCAGTATGCATACTTTCGACATCTGTCCTGATGAGCAACAGAAGGCGCGGTCCTTGGTAACCGGCGACGACCGATCCGTATGGAGATTCTGGCTGTCTTTGTCATTGTTGTATCTTGGGCAAATCAAACCTTGCGAGCCCATCCTCCCAGTCGGATTTTTTGGTTGGGTTTTACTCCCACAGTGTCGGGTGGTACTGACGGTTACTGGTTTACCATAGCAAAAGGGAGCCCTCTGAACCTGCGATAATACGGCTAATATTCTCGCTTTAAAAAAATAAAATTGGGGGGTGGGGGGGGGGGGGTAAAGGGTAGGGGGGGTGGGGGGGGGGGGGGAGGGGGGGGGGGGGGGGAGGGGGGGGGGGGGAGGGGGAGGGTAAATGCCCCCCTTTTTTTTTCATTTAGGGGCCCTTCCACTTTTTTTGAAATCACTAAACCCTTTTCTGTTTTCTCCTCCCTGTCTTGCCCTCTCACCCCCCACCCCCCCCCTTCCCCTCCCTGTAAGCTGTGTGCTACAAAATTGAGATACAGACTTCATGAAAACTGTCTTTCTAGGCAAAACAAAACCGAAGGAAAAGAAAATAAAGGCAGACGACCAGCTTCTCTCATTAAGCAACATCACTGAATCCTGTGGCTTGAGAATCCATGAAGTCAGCAGCAGGGCAGTACAGCCAAGACCAGGGAAAGACTGCACCATGAAGACAACACCATGAAAAACTACACTGTGACTGTCTGACTGCACATGTCCAGTCACAAGTGGATAGGGTAAAGGCTACACCATGAAGACAACACCATGAAACACTACACTGTGACAGACTGACCGCACATGTCCAGTCACAAGTGGATGTTATTTTTTACCACGTCCCTACACTACAGGTAAAGAAACGGACTCTTTGTTACCTATCTTTTTTCTGCTTTACCTTTTTTATTGTACTGTATTGTATTGTACTTTTTAGTCATGGCAGATTTCAATGTGTGAAATTCGGGCTGCTGTCTCTATATCAGAGAGAGCATCACCCCAAGGTGGAAAAAAAACCTCGAAAGTCTTAAAGGTTTAATTCCACCCCAAAATCCCCCCCCCCCCTCTCTCTCTCTCTCTCTCTCCTTTCTCTTCTCTCTCTCTCCCCTCTCTTTCTCTCTCTCTCTTCTCTTCTCTCCCCCTCTCTCTCTCTCATCTCTCTCTCTCTCTCTCTCTCTCCTCTCTTCCCCTCTCTTTCTTTTTTTTTTCTTTCTTTCTTTCTTTCTTTCTTTCTTTCTCTTATATACCCCTTAGGGCGGGGACTGATTGTAAAAAAGCACATGGGTGCTTATTCATTATCCTCGAAATAAAAGAATTTGTCATTGTCATTGTCAAGAGCAGTACCACCCAATACTTAAAAAAAATCGTTGTGTATTTGGTTCCCTTTGAATGCGAGTTTTTTTAAAAACAACAACTTTTTCCAGGAAAATTTGCTTTGTTGCCGTGGGTTCTTTCATGTGCACTGAAGGTATGTTGCACATGGTGCCTCAGTTTATCATCTCATCTGAAAGACTTGTATCCAGACCACCTTTTCAGGTCTAGTAGACAAGAGGGAAAATTTCAGGTTCAAATGGGGATCAAACCAACTTTTCTTGTGAGTGAGGTAGGTGTGGTACTGTCAGACCACCGATCCAAGTGTGTGTGTGTGTGTTATAGTCAAATTTTTATTTTCAGGTGGTACATTGAATAAGCAGTGCATTAGGTTTAAAAATTTTTTAATATTAAGCCATGCACCTGAAAAAGTGTGTATATGTGCATGCTTGTGTGTGTGTGCGAGTGTGTGTGTAGGCATGCCTGCTTTAATGTATTTCTGTACTTGGTGACTTGTCTGTCTGTCTGCCTCTGTCTGTCTCAGTCTGGTGTGCGTGCGTGCATCCGTGGCATGCATGTGTGCATGCGTGCGTGTGTGTGTGTGTGAGAATTTTTGAAACATCTCAATTTTTGTGTGCAGAATCAATCTGTCATTGAAGCTGTTCCTGTCCTAGGTACTTCAATGCCTGAGGATGCGGCACGAGCAAGTGGAAGCACAGGAAAAGGTAGGAGGAACATGTCTGTGTTTGTTGTTGTTGGGTGTTCCTCAGCTTAACATTCATGGGAGTCATCAGGAATACACACTACCTTACATATTAGGTATCACTTAATTTTTTGTTCTAATCTAAATTTTATTTTGATGATAATGGAATAAGCACTCGTGTGCTCTTTAACATCCACTCTTAGGGTACAGTCAGTTTTGTAAAATTCTGTCATCTGTTCCCACCAGCACACAATGGCCATCTCTTGCTTGCGGGATCTCGGTTTATAGTCTCGTCCAAAGGATTTTCCAGGGATTGGAGTCAGTACTGATGTTAACCCCTGGGGAAAAAAATCTGTCTCTGTAGTGGCTTGAACTCAGGCTGTCAAATCACAAGGCTTAAAAAGTTTACATTGAATTGTATATCGATAGATGTGCACTGCATACTTTTGTGCACAAGTGCCTAATGCACATGCATGCTCACATACGCGCTTGCGCACACACACACATTCGTGCATGCACATGTTGACACATGCAAGCTTGTGTTCGTGCACACACACACACACACATAGGCACACACACATGAGCACACAAGCACACACACGTAAAAACACGTACACACACACATACACACACACCCACACATGCACATACACACCCACACACTCACTCACTCACTCACTCACTCACTCACTCTCACTCACTGACTCACTGACTCACGCACGCACGCACGCACGCACGCACGCACGCACGCACGCACGCAAATAAATAAACATTTGTTAGTGCTATCATTATGAGTATTGTTACAGAGCTCCTCGTTATGCTTTTTTCTTTACTTTGATCATCATTACTTTTTGGAATAGTCTTTGCTAACCATATTGTATACTTTTTTCCCCACAGACAATCCCCTGTGAACTTCGTCATGAAAATCATCTTCAGAACATCGACATGAAAAGAACATCAACATGAAAAAAAGAACATCAACATGAAAAGAACATCGACATGAAAAGAACATCGATATGAAAAGAACATCGATGTGGAAAGCATCTTCAGAACATTGACATGAAAAGCATCTTCAGAACATAACCATGAAAAGGCTCTTCAGAAAATAAACATGGAAAGCATCTTCAGAAAATAGACATGAAAATCATCTTCAGAACATCAACATGAAAAGCATGTTTAGAACATCAACATGAAAAGCATCTTTAGAACATCAACCATGAAAACATCTACAAAACATAATCCATGAAAAGCATCTTCAGAACATCGACATGAAAAGCATCTTCAGAACATCGACATGAAAAGCATCTTCAGAACATCGACATGAAAAGCATCTTCAGAACATCGACCATGAAAAGCATCTTTAGAACATCAACCATGAAAACATCTACAAAACATAATCCATGAAAAGCATCTTCAGAACATCGACATGAAAAGCATCTTCAGAACATCGACATGAAAAGCATCTTCAGAACATCGACATGAAAAGCATCTTCAGAACATCGACATGAAAAGAACATCGACATGAAAAGCATCTTCAGAACATCAACAAGAAAAGAACATCAACATGAAAAGCATCTTCAGAACATCAACCATGAAAAGGCTCTTCAGAACATCAACAGGATGAACAGCATCTTCAGAACATCAACATGAAAAGGCTCTTCAGAACATAATCTTCAGAACATCAACATGAAAATCATCTTCAAAACATCGACCTTCAGAACATCAACATGAAAAGGATCTTCAGAACATCGACATAATCTTCAGAACATCAACATGAAAAGGATCTTCAGAACATCAACATAATCTTCAGAACATTTACATGAAAAGGATCTTCAGAACATCATCTTCAGAACATTTACATGAAAAGGATCTTCAGAACGTCAACATAATCTTCAGAACATTTACATGAAAAGGATCTTCAGAACATCAACATAATCTTCAGAACATCAACATGAAAAGAATCTTCAGAACATCAACATGAAAAGCATCTTCAAAAGAAGTCTTCAAAACCTTGGACTCTGGAATATCATCATCTCATCATGTGGATCATTAGGACATTAAGGTTATTAGATATCTGCAATGTATTGTATTGCATTGCATTGCATTGCATTGCATTGTATTGTATACCACATTAAGTCGTGACAGATTTTTCTGCACGAAATTCAGACTGCTCTCCCCAGGGAGAGCACGTTGCCACCCATTAGGTTTTTTTGGTTAAAAAAAGGTTTTTTTTGTCTGCATGTAGATTTTTTTCCATATTGGAGTGGCTTTTTACCGCAGAATCTTGCCAGGGACAACTCTTTGCCGCCATGTGTTCTTTTACGTGTGCAAAATGGATGTTAAAAACGGGGCCTCAGTTTATCTCATCCGAAAGACTAGCACCCAGACCACCACTCATGGTCTAGGGAAACAAGTTTTTCGGTACAAACGGGGTATCAAACCACCACACACTTTGAACCCGGACTTTTCGCTTTCTAGGCAGGTGTTACCTTTAGACCACCAACCAACCAACCTGGCATGCATGTAGTTTGATTCTGTTTTTTTATTATTTTTTTAAAAAGTAGATTGTATTGGTTTCTTGCCAATCAGGTCAGGGAAAACGGTGCAGCCCTCAAATCACTCGGCCCTCAAATCTCTCGGCCCAGCGAGTTTTCCTCCCAGCATTTAATTAACCACGTCATCCTCAGTTGTTAGAAGTTTAATTTATTTTTTCTAAAGAAGTCCCAAAATTTTACTGCAAGTTAATGACACTTTATAAACGACTTTATCAGTTCATTTTAGTCGGTGTCAAAATATGACATTTCCCCATGTTTTAGTTGACGTCAAAGTACAAACTCTCTTTTAGCCATATTCAGTTATATTTAAAATGTTAATGTTAAAAAAGTTTTAAGGTTTTTTTTGGGTGTGCTTTCCTTGTATAGTTTGTTGGTGTTGAAGTATGAAAGTGACTTTCGTTTTTGAATTAGGACAGTTTTTTCTTGACACTGAGTCAGTTGATGCAGTGTTTAATGGTGTTTCTGTTAAGTTGAGGTAGTTTGTATCAAGGTGTAAATTTTTTCCCCTTCAAATTGAGTTAACTTGGTATCAAACTAAAAAGCTCTTTTTTCCTATATTGAGTGAGTTGGCGTCATATAGATATAGAAGTTCATCTTTTTTCTTTCATACTGAATGTGTTAGTATCAAAGTAGGCCTATAAAGTTCTTTTATTCATATTGAGTTAAAGGGTATCAAGGCATTCAGTTCTTTTTTTCATATTGCGTCAGTTGATCTCAAAGTATAAAATTCTTTCCATCATATCGAGTTAATGGCTATCGAGGTATAAAATTCTTTTCTTCATATTGAGTTAATATCAAGGTATAAAATTTTCTCCTTCATATTTAGTTAGTTAATATCAAGGTATAAAATTCTCTCCTTCATATTGAGGTAGTAGTCAGTTGGTATCAAAGTTTAAAATTTTCTCCTTGAAACTAATCTCTACCCTACAGGTAACCCGCTACAGGGTAACCAACCATCTACTAACCCTTCCCTCTGTATCACCCACTGCTGAGTTACAGAAGCATACAAATGGCACAGTGCTTGTATAGTGGAAAAGAGGTTCTCTCCCTTAACATATACACTGTTTCATTACATGGTAGCTCTGATGTCTCATAGAATATTCACTATATTTCATTACATGGCTTACATTAAGTGTTAAGTTTACCTGTTCACCTGTTGGTGACATCATTTTAATGGCAGGTGCTAATGCATGCCCCGTCAGCTGTCTCCATTTCCTTCTGTCTTCAGTCCTTCTGAAGATTTCATTTTTTGACAACTTTGTCCACTTTGCTATGTTTTCTGTGTAGGAAGTTAGTGGTCTTCCTTGTCGTCTCTTGTCTTCAATTTTGCTCTAGATCAGTCTTCATTACATGGTAGCTCTGATGTCTCGTCGTATGTCCCCAATATTTCATTATATGATGGCTCTGATGTCTCATAACATGTCCATATTTCATTACATGCTAGCTCTGATGTCTCGTATGTCCACAATATTTCATTATATAATGGCTCTGATGTCCCATAGCATGTCCATATTTCATTAGAATGTAGCTCTGATGTCTGATAGCATATACACTATATTTCATTACATGACAGCTCGTGTCTTATGGCATGTCCACAATATTTCATTACATGTTAGCTCTGATGTCACATAACATGTCCACAATATTTCATTACATGGCATCTCTGATTAGCATGTCCACAACATTTCATTACATAATTCTATCTTATAGCATATACACAATATTTCATTACATGACAGCTCTGTCTCACACACACACACCAAAAATCTGTTTTAAATTGTTTGCAAGAGATATAGGCAAACACTATTATTAGCTTTCAACGCCATTTTAGAATCACACCTAGTTCCAGAGACAGTCACCAAATTTTGATCAGGAAAGCTCATACAAAACAATTCTGGAACACTCGCTCTCCAATGGGAATATTTGGCTAGATAGCTAATATGAATAGGACCTGACATTCGTGGTGTTAACAAATCTATGCAATGGTCATCACCGGTGTAAGTTCGCGTATTTGACATTTTACGGCTCAAGTCACCATGGTTTGTGTTACAATTTGTGTAATAATAGTGCACGAGACGAATGTTCCAAGGAGCATTATACTTTTCCTGATACTACTTTAGCCCGGTAGTGCTGTTCCCTTGTGCTGATCACACTTAACTCTAACCCAAGTTTTTGCCCCATGCCGCAAACCTTTACACTTCACCACCATCTTGGTTCTAACTTTAACACTAACTCTGATCTAACTCTGTTCTGCGGTATGTAATGGGGAAGCGGCTTTACAAGGGAACAGCAGCACAGGGACAGAGTGGTGTGGGCATAGAGTTGTACTGACCGGTCAAAATTGTATTCTGAAGAATTTTGTGATGTTAGAAGCATTTGTCAAAGAAAAATGTTTAGTCGGAAAACAGGCAATCTGAAGGAAGCCCTTTGTGGTTGTAGTGCTGGAAAAAATGCGTATAGAAGGGGAGTCAGTCCACCCTTTTATCTCTATTGTGTCATTTAAGAGTTTGCCACTATGTTTCAAAATTTCCCATTAACAAGTTTAAATAGATTGGTCTCCCTCTAGTATGACTTTGAAGGTTTGATAATGCCACCTGTGCCATGCAAAAAGAGGCAGTGATAGGACCACAAGCACCAGAGCACAGCACTTAGACATGCTACAAGCACCAGAGTATAGCACAGATGGGACTACAAGCACCAGAGTATAGCACCGACAGGACAAGCACCACAGCATAGCATTGATAGGAACACAAGCACCACAGCGTAGCATTGATAGGATTACAAGCACCACAGCATAGCATTGATAGGATTACAAGCACCACAGCATAGCATTGATAGGATTACAAGCACCACAGCGTAGCACAGATAGGATTGCAAGCACCACAGCGTAGCATTGATAGGATTACAAGCACCACAGCGTAGCACCTATAGGATTGCAAGCACCACAGCGTAGCACCTATAGGATTACAAGCACCACAGCATAGCACCTATAGGATTACAAGCACCACAGCACAGCACCTAGACATTATCCTACAAGCACCACAGCACCTAGATATCCTCCTGTGCAGGATGTAGGCAGTCCTCCGTAACGTAATGGCTCTTCATCAGTTCGGGATTGTCCTGTGTGCATGGTCATCATACTCGTGCTTTTTTCTTATGTCATTAAGCCATCTGGTTACAGTTCTTCCTGCAGTTTTGTGGTCGAATCTTGGCTGTCATTACATATTTATAATACCTTATTGTTCATCTATTGTCATCTCATCTTGCAATGTCAATCGCAATCTGGCATTTCTGTTTAATCAAGAACTTGAGGATATCTGTCAGCCCTGTTCTCTGTCTGATCTCTTGGAGTAGTGTTCTTTCTTGATGTTTGGTAGTCAGCAGATTTAGGACTTGCTAGTGGGCAGAATTTCCCCCGGGCTCCATTAACACTATCCCTACATTAAGGGCTTGAACCCCTCTTTCCCAGTACACGTGCACTGTGCACATTTGTATGCTGCCGTTACCCAGTAGTGGGTGATACGGAGGGAAGGGCTAGTAAATGGTTAGTTACCAGGGTTACCTGTAGGGAAATGGTTAAATGAAATAGGAGTATGTTTGTGTCTAGTATAGAAAAAGGTTTACCAGTCGGTGACATTGTTCTCGACTGTAGCTGCTTATTGCATGTCCTGTCAGTTATTTCCTTCCCGCTCTGTTTTCAGTTTTTCTGTAGGTTTCAGCCTTTGACAGCTCCTTCTACTTGGCTATGTTCTCTTCGTAGGAAGTCTGTAGTCTCCCTTGACATCTCTTGCCCGCCATTTTGCTTTGGGTCAAGATCATTATGTCATGGTGGCATTTCCAAAATGTTCATTTATTAGTTCCTGACCAGGTCTTAAAGCTCGGGTTGTTTAATCAGTTTTTCTAAAATGCTTTTGTTTCTTATCTTTTGTTCTAGCTTATCCTTAGAGTTATTTTTTTTCTCTTCTGTAGAACCACATCTCTGCATTTTGGATTCTGTTTTGTCTGCAGCAAATAAGTTTTTGCATTGCTTTATTAAAGTATACAGAATTTCCTAAGTATGTGTTTCCAAATGTTAGTATGATGAATCATTTATTTTGTTTTCTTGAGCGAGGCTTGATTTAATGTCTTTGGTACATATAATTATGGGCTTTGGTACATAAAATTATGGTCTTTGGTACATATGATTATGGTCTTTGGTACATATGATTATGGTCTTTGGTACATAAAATTATGATCTTTGGTACATATAATTATGGTCTTTGGTACATAAAGTTATGGTTTTTGGTACATATAGTTATGGTCTTTGGTACATAAAATTATGGTCTTATGGTACATATAATTATGGTTTTTGGTATATATAATTATGTGCACTGGCTGATTTGAATGACCCAGGGTATTTGAAATGTTCAGCAGCTTCAAGGGGTTCTCAGTCAGCTTGCGTGCTTCCATTCATGGATTCATCAGCAATGCATCATCTTAGTTTACTTGGAAAGGGGCAGCCTATAGTTTCATCAAGAAAAGTTTTCAGCAACAAGATTTAGGATGGAAGAAGAGGGTAGTGTGTGTGCGAGTCAGCGTGTGTGTTTGCGAGTGTGTTTTAATGTCTTTTATTTTTCTCAGTCTGAAAAAGTGCTGAAAGGAGATAATACTCTTACACTGATAATTAATATCAACTTATAATCCACCCATCCCTTTTTCAATGATATTTTAAAATTTAGTATAATAGTCAGTTGTAAGGAAATCTAGTTTATTTTTAAGTTCAGCAGAACAGAAATCGGTTAAAAAGTGCCCTGGCCCAGAGATACAGGGAACCAGATTTCAGTTTTACTCTGGTGTTTAGTATAAGAGGTCTGTACTTGAAATGATCTGGGCTAAGTTATTTATTTATTTTATTTATTAATTATTTTTTTGTGCTAAGTCAGTTTTCATTCTTTGGCTAGAGCTTTGAGGTTTAACGGTGGTGAAATTTTTGTGTACAAGACGGTCCTCCTTTCCTTTCACCATTGAGGTGGCAGTGGCCTGGATGGCTAAGTTATTTGAGGGCTTGTTTCTCCCTTTTCTGGTTCTGAAATGAACCTTGAATGTTAAAGAGAAATGCAAGGGTTTGATTTCCTAGTTGGCATTTTTTAAATTTGTAAATCAAATTCAAGTTCTATCAGCCTCTTATGCATTTTATATTATGACAGTCCTGACAATGAAAATGGATAATAGTATGAAAACTTAACACTTCATACGCACGCGCGCACGCACGCACGCACGCACGCACGCACGCACACACACACACACACACATCACACACACACACACAAGCAGAAATAAACCAGACATGTAAATCGTAAATTGTCCTATAAACGCATGCAACAGCACACACACTAGAGCAACAATAAACCCAGCCGACTGTTCACTGCAGCTGAATAATATGAATAGAACACAGGCAGCAGTTCACACTGGAGCAGTCATTGCTCTGAACAGTAGAGAGAAGACAGGAGAGGGAGGCTAGATGAGCTCAATGGAAAAAAAAGAAAGCAAAAAAAACAACCCCAAAAGGAAATGAAAAAGGGACAAAGAATGTTTTCTTTTTCCTTTTTGTGTTTTTGTTTTTAATCGGCCAATAAAGAGACATGTAAAGCATCCACTAAAATTGAAAAAAAAAATGGTGCTCCATGATCTGCATGCAACTGAGGCCAAAAAAAAAATTGAAAGAAATAAGGTGCCAATCCAACCCAATCCTGTTGTTTAAAGCCCCACCGACCACAGAGGCCATATCAGGGCTTTCAATAAATAAAGTGAGCTTAGTTCTTGTCTTCAAAGTTGTATTGATCCGTTGTCACTTGTTTTTCACATCAGATTGTGAGGATTTTTGTTTTCAAAGAGGGTTGTTAGGAGCTTAACGTGTTTGTATGACTTGAGTGTATTGTTCAGACTGAAATTTGTTTTCCATCTTGCTTTAAACAGTGTCTTAAAATTTTTTTTTTTTAAATGCAAAAGAAAACATAATAATTATGTTTCTTTATGTTTGTTTGAAACCTGTTTGGGGTTTTTATGTGTGTAGTTTTTTTGCTCAGTTTATTTATTATATTTTTTGGCCAAGGAAGAAAGACATGTGAAGCACTCGCAAAAAAAAAAAGAAAAAAGAAAAAACCAAAACCTCCAAAAAAGATGGTGCTCCATGATCTGCATGCAACTGAGGCCACAAACAAAAAAATAAATAAATCATTAAAAAAAAAAAGTGAGCTTAGTTCTTGTCTTCAAAGTTGTATTGATCCGTTGCCACTTGTTTTTCACATAAGATTGTGAGGATTTTTGTTTTCAAAGAGGGTTGTTAGGAGCTTAACATGTTTGTGTGACTTGAGCATTTTGTTCAGAATGAAATTTGTTTTCCATCTTGCTTTAAACAGTGTTTAAAAAAAAAGAAAATGCAAAAGAAAATGAGAATATATTTTTCATTATGTTTGTTTGGTTTAAAAAAATATCTATTTTGTTTTTGTTTTGTTTTTGTTTTTGGCCAAGGAAGAAAGACATGTGAAGCACTCGCCCAAAAAAGAAACAAGAAAAAAGAAAACCCCCCCCCCCAAAACTAAAAAAAATGATGGTGCTCCATGATCTGCATGCAACCGAGGCCACAAACAAAAAAATAATTTTTTTTTATAAAATGAGTGAGCTTAGTTCTTGTCTTCAAAGTTGTATTGATCCATTGTCACTTGTTTTTCACATCAGATTGTGAGGATTTTTGTTTTCAGAGAGGGTTGTTAGGAGCTTAACGTGTTTGTATGACTTGAGCGTATTGTTCAGAATGAAATTTGTTTTCCATCCTGCTTTAAACAGTGTCTTAATTTTTTTTTTATATAAAAATGCAAAAGAAAACAAGAATATTGTTTTCAATATGTTTGTTTTTAAAAAAAAAATCTATTTTCGGTTTTTATGTGTGTAGTTTTTTGTTAATTTTTTTTGTTTTGGCCAAGGAAGAAAGACGTGTGAAGCACTTGCCAAAAAAACAAAAAAAACAACAAACAAGAAAAACAAAACGAAAAAAAGATGGTGCTCCATGATCTGCATGCAACTGAGGCCACAAAAAAAAAAGTAAAAAAAAAAGAGTGAGCTTAGATTTGTCTTCAAAGTTGTATTGATCCATTGTCACTTGTTTTTTCACATAAGATTGTGAGGATTTTTGTTTTCAAAGAGGGTTGTTAGGAGCTTAACGTGTTTGTATGACTTGAGTGTTTTGTTCAGAATGAAACTTGTTTTCCATCTTGCTTTAAACGGTGTCTTTAAATTTCATTATTTTTTTAATGCAAAAGAATTTTTTTTTCCGATTTGTTTTTTTGAAACCTATTTTGGGTTTTTATGTATTTTTTTTGTTAAGTTTTTTTTTTTTGGCCAAGGAAGAAAGACATGTGAAGCACTCACCAAAAAAAACACACAAAAAAACGAAAAAGAAAAAAAAAAAGAAAAAAAAAATGGTGCTCCATGATCTGCATGCAACTGAGGCCACACAAAAAAAAACAAAAAAAAAGGTAAAAAAAAAAGAGTGAGATTAGTCTTGTCTTCAAAGTTGTATTGATCCATTGTCACTTGTTTTTCACATAAGATTGTGAGGAATTTTGTTTTCAAAGAGGGTTGTTAGGAGCTTAACTGTTTGTGTGACTTGAGTGGATTGTTCAGATTGAAACTCGTTTTCCACCTTGCTTTAAACAGCGTCTTAAAATTTTTTAATGCAAAAGAAAACAAGAATATTTTTTTGGATATATTTGTTTGCTTTCAAAAATATATTTTGGGTTTTTATGTGTGTAGATTTTTTGTTCAGTTTTTTTTTTTTGGGGGGGGGGTGGGTGGGGGGTTGGCCAAGGAAGAAAGACATGTGAAGCACTCACCAAAAAAAAAAAAAAAAGAAAAGAAAAAACCAAAACCAAAAAAGATGGTGCTCCATGATCTGCATGCAACTGAGGCCACAAACCAAAACAAAAAACCTTTTTAAAAAAAAAAAAGAGTGAGCTTAGTTCTTGTCTTCAAAGTTGTATTGATCCATTGTCACTTGCTTTTCACATCAGATTGTGAGGATTTTTGTTTTCAAAGAGAGTTGTTAGGAGCTTAACATGTTTGTGTGACTTGAGCGTATTGTTCAGAATAAAACTTGTTTTCCATCTTGCTTTAAACAATGTCTTAAGAATAGACAAGAAAATGCAAAAGAACAATTACTTTATTGTTGTTTTGTTTGCTTTTATTTATTTTGGGTTTTTGCATGTAGTTTTTTGTGTTTGTTTTTTTTTTGGGCCAAGGAAGAAAGAGGTGTAAAGCACTCACCAACCAAAAAAAAAAAAAGGAAGAAAGAAAAAAAAACTCAAAACAAAAAAGATGGTGCTCCATGATCTGCATGCAACTGAGGCCACACACACACACACACAAAAAGGAAAATTAAAAAAAAAAGTGAGCTTAGTCATGTTTTTAAATTTGTATTGATCATTGTCATTTCTTTTCACATCAGAGAATGAAGGGTTTTTGTTTTCCAATTTAAACATTCCCTCCCCCATGTTGACTTTGTGGCAAACACTGTTCAAAATCATGAGAGCTCAGTATTGGTATGAATGTCAAGATGGACTAGAAACTGGGTTTTTGTGAATCCTAGGTCTGCTGTCTATTAAATTAATAGCAGGCTGTGGCTAGAATGCATTTTATAGAGCCCACGAAAACGATGGCTTACCTGTGTGGGAGAGGGAGGGAGAGGAGATGGGCGCTGCCCTCAGTATGCTGGCCCCTTAGAGAAGCTGAGGTCTCTGATGCCTCGCTTCCCTACGACCTTGTAGGTTATGGGACACATTTATCCTTTTTACAAGAGTGGGGAAGAAAGTTTTTTTGCTATACATTGATAGTGTATGCTCTGTCAAACAAAGAAGAGCTAGATCATTGTTTTTTGTGATAAAGTAATACTCAAAAATCCAAAGGATTGCTAGGAACTTGCCCTGCTAGTATGACTAGAGTATGTTGTGTAATGAATGAAAAAAAAAGATTGCTAGGAACTTAACATGTTAGTATATCTGGAGTATGTTATGTAATGAATGGGAAAAAAAGATTGCTAGGAACTTAACATGTTAGTATATCTGGAGTATGTTATGTAATGAATGGGGAAAAAAAAGATTGCTAGGAACTTAACATGTTAGTATATCTGGAGTATGTTATGTAATGAATGGGAAAAAAAAGATTGCTAGGAACTTAACATGTTAGTATATCTGGAGTATGTTATGTACTTAATGAAAAAAAGATTGCTAGGAATGTATCATGCTAACGTGATTGGAGTATGTTGTTATGTAATGAACAAGTTGTTTTCCATCTTCCTCCAAGCAATATTTTCAAAAGAAAAAAAAGAAAATGGAGAGGAAAACAAGAATATTTTTGTTTGTTTTGGGGTTATTTTTGGCTAAGGAAGAGAGACCTGTGAAGCACCCACTTTAAAAAACAACCCCCCCCCCTTCCAGAAAAGATGGTGCTTCATGATCAGCATGCAACTGGGGCCTAGAAAAAAAATGTATGTGTGTGTGTGCTTGCTTTTGTTTGTCTTAAAACAATCGGATTAACTACTGTCCTGCTTAAAGAAATAATGTTTTGCTGTGATGTCCAGTAATATTAAGACTGAAACTTATTTATTCATTATTTTTGTTTACAGTTTTTATTTGTTGTTGCTTTTTTTTGTATTTGGGATTTTTCCACTCGTGTATTAAAAAAAAAGTAATAAGAATGTTTATTTTGTTTATTTCTTTTGTTAACCTTTTTTTATTTTTTGGCCAATGAAGAGAGACGTGTGAAGCACTCACGAAAAGAAAAAAGAAAAACAGATGATGCTCCGCGATCTGCATGCAACTGAGGCCTACTAAAAAAAAAAAAAAAAATTAAACATTCAGATTAACTATTATGCTGAAGAAATATTATCTTACCATAATGCTCGTTTATGTTATCAAGACTTAACATTATTCATTCATTTATTTTTGTTTGAGTTGTTTTGGTGTTGGTTGTGTGTTTTTGGATTGTTTTTATTGTAGGGTTTTTTGGTGCTTTTTAAAAAAACATGTAATAAAGTTTGCTTAGGAGTGTGGCTCTGTCACAGTTTCTAGCTTTGTTTACAGCTGTTTTTAATATTTGTCTCTTTGTATTCAGAATGAATTTTGTCCTGAAGTAGTCATTGGTCCTCGTGGAAAAGAAAATAGTTTTTGTTTTGTTTTTGAAAGGACGAGAGTTGTGCCCTGATAATTCTAAAATGAAATAGAATGGGAATACTTGTGGGTTGGTTTTGTTTTGAGTGCTTTTGTGTTTTTAAAATTTTTTAGCAGATAGCTGTGTGTGTGTGTGTGTGTGTGTGTGTGGTTACAGTTTTTTTCCTTGAAATATATTGGTCAGTTGATGAAAAAGGTTCTGGTCCTGTCATAAACAGAGATTTTTATTATTATTATTAAAAATTTGTCATTTTTATATTTACCGCTTCTGGCTCTTCAGTGAGCGTAAACAGGACTGTGTATGTTTTACTCAGCAAGATTTTGTTTTTCTCAAATCCAGACAGTGAAATGATTTATGCTACTTTTGCATGTTCACTTTTTGACAATTTTGTAATGAACCTTGAATATTGTGATAACTGGAGACGATTTCAACTTTTTTTGTTTTAGTGATTTCAAATGACATGTGTATACCCGAAGTTGGAATGTGGTGACCTTAATTAATCGCGGGTGAAAACGGTCACCAATGCAAAAAATCTCACTATGGGTGAACTGAGGAGTTCTAGCTGAGGAATGAGAAAAAAGAAAAAAAAAACCCTTGTGTAAACCATTGAAATGACAGTGGTTGTATTATGACCTAGCTACATGAATGGATGCTGTAGGATTTAAAGCTTGTGCACTTGCACGCTCGCATGTGTGCATTTGTGTGTCGATATAGTTTCTCAGTGTTTTTGTCTTTTTTTTTTTATAGTAGAAACTGAATGTGATATGGTGCATGGTCTACACTTTGTGGGTTGGTTTTTGTTTGTTTGTTGTTGTTGTTGTACACACAAGGTTATGTGTCCATGAAGAAAATGAGTTGTTTTTGTACAGATATGTGTTCAGTTGTGTGTCGTGTTGTCTTTGGCTTCATTTCAATTAAATTTGCCGATATGTCTTGTATTTTGTAAGCTAGCGGAAACAAATGTATGCAATATGTTAAACTGACCTGAAAATGAATAAGGCGGTTTTAATGTACAAAGATGATGTATCTTGTCTGGTGTTTAATTCTGACACTCCCTTTTTTTCTGCTTTATCTCACCCTTTAAGTGTTTTTTTTCTCTTTGTTGCTGTGTCTTCCTCACTTCTATCTTATTTGTTTTCTTGTTCTCATGAGTGCTTTTCTTATACTCTGTGTGTGTGTGTGTGTGTGTGTGTGTGCATGTGCGCGCGCATGTGTGTATTTTTAAAATTTATTTTTAGATTTTATTTTATTTTTATATCAAGGATAATAGAATAAGCACTTATGTGCTTTTTTACATCCAGTGTGTGTGTGCGCGCGCATGAGCAAAAATTTATTGTATCCATATAATGTACTTATTTATAAAAAAAAAAGTGCATGCTTTCAATTGCAATTCTAGTTTTTCAAATATTTTTAATCTCGAAACAGAAAAACATGTTTAGTAAAGGATAAAACATCTAAGGATAAAAGAATGAATCTTTTACATGTTGTTAGAGAGCTTGCAGTTTACAGCACCACACAAAATCAACTTTATGCTCTCTGTGCAAACAACACATATCTGACACACTCTCCCACACATGCTTCTGCAACATAGGTGTGTGGGTGCTCTGTGCAACCCCCGATATACAAGTGTTACTGCGCAGGTGTGCACGCACGCATGCACAATTAAGCAGTACACACGCATACATATATGCACACACACATACATACGCATGCGCACACACACACGACTAGGGTACAGTTTTTGCTGAAAATCACTTGATGTGAATAGACGTTAAACTGAAGATATTACACAGTCACACACATCTATCTATAAAACATCTCTGTCTGTCTCTCTGTAAAAGTAGCAATGTTTTTGTGTCTAGACATTATCTCGGAAGTCAGAATGCAACTACTTTTATGGTGGGCAAAGGGACGTGCGTGCGCGCATGCACACACACACATGCATGCATGTGTGCCATGCACACACACATAGATTAAACTTGCAGGCAGGCAGGCAGAGGCAGAAATGTGCTGTCTTGATAAAGCACTTGACTTAATTCTCACTCGCATACTTCGAGGGATGATGAACCATCATTCTTTGGGGAAGAGATATGGAAATGTCTTGAAAATGCAAGTTGCGTGTAAATTAAAGTGCTTTGGCTTTTCGGCTTGGGTGGGTGGGTGGGGAGGGGGTTGTGATTAATTTTCTTTTTCTTTTCTTTATCCTAGTTGACAGTAGATGCTAAAGCAATTCTGTTTGGTTACACTCCGGGGTTAGCTTGCAGGGTCATGTAGTATCTCGTATAGAGTGCCAGTCAGAAAAAAGTTTGCTGGCTTTCACAGGTTTAAAAAAAAATTAAAGTATAGAAAAATGCTCTGTGTACTTACTTTTAGGGTTGAGGCCATAGATTAACACCAGGTAGTGATGAGAAAGTGGGAAATGTTGATCAAATGACTGCTTGTGTTCCTACAGTGTTGACCCCGTGCATGCATAGTGTTGTCAGGCAGCTAGCAGACGAGAAAGGACTGTGGGGGTACAGGGTTTGTCGTAAAATATTTATAAAAAAGCTCATGTTGTGTCATTCAGGGTCAGAAGTCTATGGCGAGACTGCCATTGTTAGGCTGCCGGGAGGACCGCCAGCCAGAAGGGCTCTGCACTGCTGCTGGGTCACATTGATGATGTTCAGTAGTGCCTGATCTGAGCCAACATTATGTGGGAAACCACCTGTCAAGCCCCTTACTGATGACAGCAATAGCTTAGTTGTGGAGCTAGACTGAGCAAGACACTCATCTATTTATTTGATTTATTTATTTACTCTTTTATATCAAGGATCATGGAATAAGCACTCGTGTGCTTTTTTACATCCTGCCCCCGTGTGTATGCGGTTCTTGTAAATTTTGCCTTATGTTTCCACCGCACACAATGGCCTACTCTTCCGAAAAGCGGAACAGGATCTAACGTGTGCGCAAGATGTTCTGCATGCGTTCGAACACGGGACCTTGGTTTATAGTCTCATCTGAGCAGGGTGGTGCCCACCACAGCGCTCAGAAGAGTAGGGTAGGCAGTTTGTCATGGTAGGAATGGATGACAGCGTGATGATTACCGTGGCGGTGGAGATAATTTTTTGTTTGCAGTGATGATGACAAGAGGGAAAGGGAGAAAGGAGAGAGAGACATCACACACACACACACACGCACGGGTTCAAATCCTGTTCAAGGGGATTTTTCCCCTAGAGTTAACATCGGTGCAGACTCCACTCACCCCAAAAGTCCAGGGGATTTTCCCCTAGAGTTAACATCGGTGCAGACTCCACTCACCCCAAAAGTCCAGGGGATTTTTCCCCTAGAGTTAACATCGGTGCAGACTCCACTCTCCCCAAAAGTCCTTTGGTTGAGACTATAAACCGAGGCCCCGTGTACGAACGCACACAGAACATCTTGCGCACATGATAAATCCTGTTGCACTTTTTGAAAGAGTAGGCCATTGTGTGCCGGTGGGAACAGATGCCAAAATTGACAAAACTGCATACACACGGGGACTGGATGTAAAAAAAAGCGAATGAGTGCTCATTCCATTATTCTCAATATAGATAAATAGATAATTAAAAAGATAAACACATACATACACACATGGAAAAATAGACAATATTTTTCATTATTGATTTATTTGAGTCAGTGCACATGATCATTTTGTTGTTGTTGTATATTTATATTGCCCCAAAAACTCTGACATATAGCATACCATAACATCATTCATATTGCAGAATTATAAGCTGACATATAGCATACCATAACATCATTCATATTGCAGAATTATAAGCCATTCCCAAAACTCATACAAAAGCCCACCACAATCATTACAATCTCATATTTTTTAATTTACAATTTAAAAACAATGTTAACGCCAAATCATAATCCAATGCACACGAAATCTCATTCACATAACTCTGCATAGTTGGAAATTGGAGAGAGACTGGACATATCTCCCTTCAAGAGATACCTGGGAGAGACAGAGTTATATCTCCACATTTAGTGATAAATGGGAGAAATTGGTATCTCCCTTTTAGTGATACCAGGGAGAGATCGGTTGAATCTCCCCCTTAAGTGACACTTGGGATCTTCCTAGGGAGAACAGCCTAAATTTAATGTCCCGAAATCTGGGATAACTACAAACGAATACATATTTTGTTATAGAACTTTTCTCAAATGCAAAAAAACAAAACAAAAAAACCCAACCAATAACGACCTCCCCCCAAAAAAACCCAAACAACCCCCCCAAACAAAACAATCTGATAAAGCTTCAGTCTCTTTTTCTCCCCCAAGAAAAGAGCACCGTCACTGAATTTCTTGCCAAAACTATACAGGGTCAAGGTTCATATGTAAATAAGAGGGTCACACAGTTTACGGAAACACATTCAGTTTTTTTTTATAGACAAGTCAGCAAGGTTCAGCCATATTAACTTGAAATGAACTCTTGAAAAGACTTGCAGTTACTGAAATGTGCTTAGTGTATTGTATTGCATTGCATTGTGCTATAGTGTATTAGCTTATGATATAGTTTTGAATTGTTCTGTATGGTATTGCATTGTACTGCACAGTAAAAAGGTAAAGGTGTCCCATAATCTATAAGGTCGAAGGGGAGCGAGGCATCAGAGACCTCACTTCTCTAGGGGCCAGGATATTGAGGGTGGCGCCCATCTCCTCTCCCTCGCTGCTTTACCTTCCCTGACCCTAAAGAGGGCAGGTACCCATTTACAGCTGGGTGAACTGTGGGGGACTGTGCTGAAGCCAAGGCGTGCAAACGGTCCCCCATCTAAGTGGTAACCACACTCTATGCTGCTTAACCTTGGCTGGGGGAAAGCGAGTGCTCTGATGACTGAGCTATCCCATCCCCACTGCACAGTACTTTACTGTTATAGTATTTTATATTGTACTATCTTGTGTTATACTGTACTGTAGTGTACTGTTTTATGTTATACTGTTTTCTATTTTATTGCACTGTATTGTAATAATGTTTTATATAGTACTGTACAGTGCTGTATTATGTAAGTCTGTCCTTCGGATGAAACTATAAACCAAGGCCCCGTGTGCGAACGCACGCAGAAAATCTTGTGCACATGTTAAATCCTGTTCCGCTTTTTGGATGAGTAGGCCATTGTGTGCTGGTGGGAACTGATGAGAAAATTTACAAAACCGCATTCACACGGTGACTGGATGTAAAAAAGCACATGAATGCTCATTCCATTATCCTCGATATAAAAGAATAAATAAATAAATACTATTTCGTATTGTGCCATATTGTATTTTACAGTTCTGTGCAATATTGTTATACTGGTTTGTATTGTACTGTGCTGTGCTGTGTTTTGTCATCATGTACTGTAGTATTTTGTACTGTACAGAGCTGTATTGTATTATATCGTACGGTTTTGTATTACATTAAACAGCACTGTCCTGTATCAAATTAGATCACAGTTTGTATTGAACAGCATTGTATTAATTGCACTGTATTACATGTTTTATACTGTACCGCATATCATTGTACTGTACAGTGCTGTCTTGTATTGTGTTGTACTGTATAATACTATATTGTATTCTATAGTACTGAACACAATTTATAATCCTGCATATTTTCTGCATGAAATTTGGGCTGCTCTCCCTTGGGAAAAAAAGTTTTGCTATAAGTGCTCCTCCCTTATCTTTTCCCTCATATCTGTGGAAGTGTTCGTTTTTTTCAACGAAAGAGGGCTCTTTTGAAGAATTTGACAGGGACAAAGCTTTTGTTGATATGGGTTCCTTTACATGCACCAAAATGTATGTTTCACATTCGACCTTGGTTTGTCATCTTGAAAGACTAGCACCCAGACCACCACCGAGTGAGGGGAACTGAACCCGCAACTTTTGGGGTTCTGGAAAGGTGTGGTATGTGACATCATGTGTCGTCAACAAGATGGGTTCTGTAAGCTAGGAGTGTAGACTGCTTACAGGAGTGTTGAATTATTCAAGGTATTCATTAATATCTTATGTCAAAATCTACACATACACGCACCGTACCGTCCATTTCTTTCACAGTCAGAAAAAAAAAAAATGACTCTCATTATTACAGAAACAACTTTCTGAGACAAAATAAAATTGTTAATCAACAACAGCAAACATAAATAAATAACTATACATCCATCATCTTCATGTACAAAATCCCGTTCAAACAAACAAACATCAACAAAGCATAAAACAACCACAACAAGAAAACCTGTTCTATAAAAACGGATTATTTTCTCATACTCTTGTTCAAATCAACAAAGAATCCCTTCACACAAAAACACTGTAACTCCTTTTATTTCAGGTTCCAAGAAAATCCCTTTTTTCTTCTCCTTAATCTCAAAATTCAACAGAAACAAAAAATATTTGCTTTGAATGTTAACAGCCAGACATCTTACAAAATTTTACATTTTTCAAAACAATATTTTGGGATCAAACAAAAAAAAAGGGATTCTGGAAACTTAAGAAAACAGAGTTACAGTGTTTTGCCAGGTAGCTGTCACCTACAGCAGTCTGTGGCTTGCTTTTGCATGTACACTTTTGGATTTATCACGAGTTCTTTTTTCCAGCCAGGAGACAAATTTGAACCTCATCCACTTATGTCAAGTCAAAAATACTTTTAACCATCCCATGAAGGGCTAGTGCAGTTATATGTCCTTCACCTTACATGTGCTTAGGAGTCCTTCAACTGGCGTGACCTCACTGCTCCGAAGGTCACGTCCCAAGTCAAAAGTTCAGTTGGATAGGGGAGTAGGATGCTTGACATTTGATTTGTGCTGTGCAAGATATAGCGCGCGATGTATGAGTTCCATGCATTCTTCTTCTTCTCATCATCATCATCATTATTAATATTATTATTATTTGACCCAAGGTTCAAATCCTCTCGGCAGCTAAAAGGTTGGTAGAAACATTTTGTTTACTACATTTGTCATCGTTTGTACAGAACTTGTCTCCATTCCAGTCTTTTGGATAGGAGACTTTATACACTATAATCCTGCACTTGGAAATAACATGAAAAAAAGGCAATCCACAAGTTTTTTCCTTCGAAGATGAATGTGGCGACCTCATAGTGCGACAGAATCTGTCACATTTCTTTTCCTTATTTTGTCATGTTTCTCCCAGGGAGGTTTGAGTTTGAGCCTTCTCCATCTCTCTCTTTTTGAGCTTCCTCCTTATTTATGCCCCTTTCTCTAAGAACAATCTGCAATACAGTAGCCAGGTTTGCTAGTCTAAGAAATTGGTCACATAAAGCACAAAAATATCACCTGATGCTGAAGTTACAATCATAGTCAAGAACACTGTTGATTCAACATCCGTCAGATAAACATTGTGCGGGTATACCCGAGAATATGCACTCTTCATCACTCAACTATGAATATTAGATTATTAACACACCTGATGAAAAAACTTGTGCATGACTTTTAACAATTTCTCCTGTAAGGCCCAGCCAACTTTGATTGAAGTTTTTATACCCCAAATGGAAACAAAAAAAAATAATGTAAGGAGTCACCACAATGAAAGCAATCCCCTCATAACATTTTAAACTCTAACATGGGCCTCTATCTTTTTTTTCTATTTTAATCCAATAACTGACACAGCAAGAAGAAGGTGGCAGGATGGTAAAAAGTAAAATTCACCTACTGAAGTAAACCATGAAGTCGGGTTTCAATCCCACCCTTAACTTTATCTACCCAAAATATTGATAAACTAAAAAAAACTTGAAATATAAACAAACACTGAGACAAAAACTATGTGCGAATTGAGAAAACCACCTTACAAATATTATAACTATAGTTTTTATCGAATATCCACGAATTGGAAAAAAAAAACATAATAAAACTAAAGAAAGAAAAAAAAATTAAACCAAAGTATTTCCTTTCAAATAACTGACAGCGGAGGAAAGGATGCAGGAAATAAACCTACTGCAAAGAACAAGGGGTTTAGCACCATGCCCCCCCAAGTTTGAAGAATGAAGGTGACTAAAAGAGGGATGGGGGTGGGAATTATAAAAACGTCGCATAAAATAAAAAATCACCAATGGAAAAACCTTAAAGGAAAAAACCTTTCCCCCAAACCCCACCCCCATCAAAACAAACGACACAGTTTTGGCCGGGCAATATTTGAAGAAATAAAAAGTGAAGCAAACATCCAAGAACCTAAAACCTCCTACAAAACTAGTAACAAGCTGATATTGCAGACACTAAGATTAACCTTTAAAAAAAACTCCCCCAAAAACCCACCATCCAAAACAACAAACCACAATCAACAACCAATATTTTAACAACACACGCATCCCGCGCTTGGACTCTGAAAAAAACCCAAACCAAACGCGCTTGCAAAAAATTTTTCCCTTTCTCGCGCTCATTCACATTTGGAATCAACAAGAAGCCCAGAAACTCTCTCCAGGAGAGCTGCTTGATGCCCCCTCCCCGCTCAGGTCGACTTGCCCAGGACACGGGGAAAAGTGCAGGAAAGCGTACACCGCCCCCGACACCAAGCAACAACCGCTCCGTAAGACCACCACGTGCCCAGCGGTATGTACCCTGGAGTTGCAAGATTTCTTGTGTGTGTGTGTGTGTTCACACTCGGGGACCTCGGTTTATATAGTCTCGTCCAAAGGATGAGAAAGAGAGAGCGAGAGAGAGAGAGAGAACGGTGCAGCGTTAGCATAGGGGGGGTTAATAATAATAATAATAATAATGTATGGAATTTATATAGCGCTGAATCTTGTAAAGCAACAAATCAAAGCGCTCAGTTACTTTCTACTGTATTATTATTATTATAATAAAAAGGTAAGGTCAAGGTGTCCAATAACCTGTAAGGTCGTAGCAGGAGCGTGGTATCGAAGAGCTCGCTTCTCTAGGAGCCAGCATATTGAGGGCGGCACCCACCTCCTCTCCCTTGGGATGAGAGTATAAACCTAGGCCCCGTGTGCGAACGCATGCAGAACATCTTGCGCACACATTAAATCCTGTTCCACTTTTCCAACGAGTAGGCCATTGTGTGCCGGTGGAAACAGATGACAAAATTTACAAAACCACATACACACGGGGACTGGATGTAAAAAAGCACATGAGTGCTTATTCCATTATCCTCGATATAAAAAAATAAAAAAATAAATCCCTTGCTGCTTTACCTTCCCTGACCCTAAACAGGCAGGTATCTATTTACAGCTGGGGGGACTGTATTGAAGCCAAGGCGCGCAAATGGTCTACCCATCCAAGTGGTAACCATGCTCGACATTGCTTAATATTGGATGGGGGAAAGCAAGTGCTCCGACCACTGAGCTATCCCGTCCCCTAATGATTACTATACCAGATGCTAAAAATGAAAAAGTTTGTTCACATTAAAAAAAGAAAAATTAGAAGGAAACTCACATTAAAACATATATAGAAACACATCAAACACACACATATAAATAAACACACATACACATGCACACAAACACATAAACAAAGACACACATGCGTGCGCCCACACACATGCACATGAATAAACACACACACAAAACACACACACACCCTTGCACGCACACACACACCACAAAACACACACACACCTTGCAGCCCCAACACCACCCTCTCTCTCTCTCTCTCTCTTGATCCTTTGGATGAGACTATAAACCGAGGTCCTGTGTGTGAACACACACAAAGAACATCTTGCGCACACACGTTAAAACCTGTTCCACCTTATAAGAAGAGTGGGCCAATGTGTGTAGATGAAAAGGGGTTACAAAACAGACAAATCTACATGTAGACACAGGGACTGGATGTAAAAAAAAAAAAAAGGCACACGGGCGCTTATTCCATCAAACCTCAAAACAAAACAAAACAAATAAAAGAATAAATAGATATTCAATAAATAAAAAATTAAAACAAAAATATCTTATACACTCACTCACCCCGTCCTCTTCCACACACACACACACACAAAAACACACGCACTACCCACTACTCCCCCCCCCCCCTACCTCCCCCCCCCCCCCCCCCCCCCCAGCCCTCCCTCCACACCTTCCTCCTCCCTCCTCCCCCTCACCCACCTGCAATTCTGCATCGCCAGGTGATCCAACATGGCGGCCAGCAGGAGGATTTTGAAGAGGACGGCGGGCAGGTAGTGATGCAGGAAGAGGGTGCGGTCAGCGCACAGGTAGGGCAGGAAATGGAGCAGGTAGCCCCCCACCAACAGCTCTCCCAGGAACCGGAAATGCCGCCATTCTCCTGAAAACACGACAAGCCGACGACAAGGGTTACAAAATGACAAGGTTTACGATCCTTCGGATGAGACTACAAAACCGAGGCCCCCCCCCCGTGGTGTGCGAACGCATGCAGAACATCTTACACACACGTTAAATCCTGTTCCGCTTTTTCGGAAGAGTAGGCCATTGTGTGCCGGTGGGAACGGATGGCAAAATTTTTAAAAATCAAACACACCCCGCCCCCTCCACCACCCCCCCCCCCCCCCCAAAAAAAAAATTGTCTGAGCGCTTTGATTTGTTGCTTTACAAGATTCAGCTCTATATAAATTCCATACATTATTATTATTATATTATCATTTTTGATCGTGGACGTTTAAAAGCCTTTTTTACCTGCCGTACCAAGTTTGTCACTGGATCAGATTCTGTCTGAACCGTCGTTACTGCTGGACATTGTGTCAGGGTTGATAAAAAGGTCCGATAACTCAGTTTTTGTAGTATGTTAAAGTTAGTTTTTATTCAGTGCTGTTCTCTGACATTTTTCAGTTATTGTTTGCTTTTTCTTGTTAAGATTTTTTTCCCCCATCTAAAAACCACTAAACATGAACAGAGACGTTAAACTGAAGACATCACAGTTTCTGGAAACGTCAACACGGAGGACTAACTTCCTTTGTTATACCAGCCGCCTTGGCGCAGTGGTTAGCTGGCGCCTTGGGGGTACAGACTGGAAGGTTGCGGGTTCGAATCCTATAAGAGTCACAGGGATTTTTTTTTTTTCTGACTCTAGCCGGCTCTTACCCAGAGTGAGTGTGCTGTGGGCTCAGTGGGAAGACTGGGACCTCACAGTCAAGCTTCATTCACTTTACGGATACAATTTTGAGAGTGTTGCTCAAGTTGCCTGACCAACGCTGCAGGTGACTGTTGTCTCTCGGGGGCCCGTCTGATGCTGGGATATAATATAATAATAATAATAATGATAATAATAATAATAATAATGTATGGAATTTATATAGCGCTGAATCTTGTAAAGCAAAAAACCAAAGCGCTCAGATGACATTTTTTTTTATGCGTGTGTATGCGTTTAAAATTTTTTTTGTCATCTGTTCCCACCGGCACACAATGGCCTACTCTTTCGAACAGTGGAACAGGATTTAACGTGTGCGCAAGATGTTCTGCATGCGTTCGCACACGGGGCCTCGGTTTATAGTCTCATCCGAAGGACTTTGACATTCAGTTCGATTTTTTTGGTCAAACTGGGAAGAAAGGGCGAGGCTGGGAATCGAACCCAGAACCTCACGGTTTACTTGTTGGCAGGCAAACATCTTAACCATCCTGCCACCTTCCTTCACATAATATGATAGGAAGCATAGAGTACATCCCTGTCAAGTAGTCTCAAAGCACATGCACCTCCGTAGCAGCATTGTTACATCAAGCTCATCGTCACTGATCATAAAAGAAAACTGTCTCTGATTCTGTGGTTCACAGAAAGATGAGCCAGCAGAAACCAAAAAATTCTTTGTTGTTTAAGTCATATGTCGTGTATGAAGGATTTTGGGGGGGGGGGGGAGGGGATAGCCCTGTGGTTAGAGCAGTGAACTGGCGATCTGATCACATAGGTTCAAACCACCTCCGAAAAGCCTGCTCCGGGAGATTTTTTTCTCTCTGGAATAAACACTTCGGTACTGACTCCACTCCAAAGAAAAGTCCTTCGGAGGAGACTATAAATGGAGGTCGTGCGCGCAAACACACGGAGAACATCTTGTGCATACGTTAAAACCTTGTTCCACCTTTTTTTGGAAGAGTACACCGTACTGTGTGCCAGAAAGAACGGATGACACGACTGAACAATCTCAAAATCTCGCCACTGGTGTGTGTAAATGTCAAAGTCAAAGTCAAAATTTTATTCTTTGACTTTGACTCTGTGTGTGAGTGTGTGTGTGTATGCGTGTGTGTGCATGTGTGTGTGTGCGCGCGTGTATGTGGATGTTTGCATGTGCGTGTGTGTGTGTGTGGCGCATGCACGTACGTACACGTGTGAGCATGCGTGCGTGTGCGTATGCGGCGTATGTGTATACCTGGAGAGATATCCCAGCAGGCCCTCTGTTGACGCAGGTAGTAGAAGACGGCCAGCCCCAGGTAGAGGAGCACAGAGAGAGAGGCTGCCATCCACACCACCAGGTTTCCCAGCAGATGGATCTGGGACTGTACAATAACCAACCAAACAAAAATTAGACAGACTGAACAAATGAACAAAATCTTTTTTTTATTTATTTTTATATTTATGATAATAATTGCCTTTTTTCAGCCCTCAGCATCAAATATCTATCTATCTATCTATCTATCTATCTATCTATCTATCTATCTATCTATCTATCTATCTATCTATCTATCTATCTATCTATCTATCTATCTATCTATCTATCTACCTACCTACCTATCTATCTATCTATCTAAAGAATTAAACAATCCTATACTGGTTTTGTAAAGAAGACAATAATGACTTGTAAGGCATCAACAACTACACACCCCAACAACTACACCCCACCCACCCACACCCTCCAAATTAACGACAGACCAACCGAACACAACCACACACCTCACACCACCCCACCCCACATCCACCACACCTCACTACCCCACCTCACACCTCAAACCCCCACCCCACCCCTCACTGCACCTCACACACACCACCATCACCACCCCTCACCAAACCAACCCCACCACCCCTCACCACCCACCACACCTCACACACACCCACACTACACCACACCTCACCCACCCCCACACCCCACCACCACCACCACCACACACCACCCACCCCACACCCCACCCCCACACACCACACCCTCACCCACCCCCCCAAACCCTAACCCCCCCCCACCCCACCCCCCCCCCCCCCCCCACAACCCCCCCCCCCCCCCCCCCACCCCACCCCACCCCCCCTACCCCCCCACCCCACCACCCCCCCCCCTAACCCCCCCCCCCCCCCCCCCCCCCACCACACAACCCCCCCCACCCCCCCCCCCACCCCACCCCCCCCCCCCCCCCCCCCCCCCCCCCACCCCCCCCCCCCTCCCCCCCACTCACATATTGACGGCCCCTCATCCAGTAGCGAGTTGCCCCATGACGGCCACTCGGCGGCCGTAGAGCTAAACTTGTGCTCTAGCTCCGTGTCCTGGCGCGAGGTGAGCATCTTCACCTGCAGCTCCCACAGCTTGGCCAAGAACGACAACCTGGTGGGCTCCAAGGGAAGCAAGTCTCCCGCCCCCACGTCCGCCCCGCTCTCCTCCTCCCCCCCTTCCTTGCCCTTTCCTGTTGTCCGACAACGACGGCGGTGGCGGCAAAGTTGGGGTTTTGATTTGTTTACTTTACAAGATTCAGCGCTCTATAAATTCCATACATTATTATTATTATTATTATTATTTCAAGAACTACTGTCGCCACCACCCCCTCCCCCCCACATCCCCCCCCCCCCCCAAAAAAGGAGAAAAATAACAATTTTAAAGACCTGCCAGCTTTAATTTATCTTTGGTCATATGAATATACACAGGTTTCAGACAGAACTTTTGGTAAAAAATTTTTAAAAAGAAAAAAAAGAATTGATCATGGACTTTGTAACACATTACTCTTTGTTGTCGTTTGTTTGTTTGAAAGGACATTCAGCAACAAACAGATTTTGAATATGCTAATATATGACAGGTTTATAGAAAAAAAAAGAAGAAGTTTTGGCGGAACGTTGGCATCAAAATATTGGGCACGTGTCATGTGACTGAAGGCCAGTAGCTGTGATATTGCGTTTGTTTTTCTTTATTGGTTTTTGGGTTTTTTGTTCCTCAACTAGAGCTCCTAGGGTTCACTAACGGTAAGATTTTTGCGCATGTGACTGTTCCCCCCCCCCCCCCCCCAACCATTTAGGTAGCTGTATTCCGCCTTCGGGGATGGTGTCTAAACATGACACCTGTGTGCATGCATAAAAAAAAGAAAAAAAAGAAATTGTCATCAGTTCTTACTGGCACAAAATAGCCTAATCTTCTGAGAGGCGAAACGGGATAAAAAAAAAAAGAGTGCGCAAGATGTTCCGCGTGTGTTCGCACACAGGGCCTCAGTTTCATAGCCTCATCTGAAGGACACTGACATTCAGTTTGATTTTTTCCCGTCCAGTTTGGAAAGAAAGGGTGACTGGGAATTGAACCCAGAACCTCACGGTTTACTTGTTAGGCAGGTGAACGTCTTAACAGTCCTGCCACTCTCCTCTTTGTGTTGGTTTAAAGTGCCAACTGTAAGCGCTAGGTTTGAAGATGAATACACAACACTTGAGACTTTAAACTGCTGTTCCTATGTGGTCCAGGCCAAAAGCTGTGTTGTCAGTTAATGATGGCAGTTAATTGCCAAGGCCTACACTAAAACTGTTGTTATGTTTGTAAAATGTTGTGTTGAGATTGTCCCTTCAAGCCATGACAAGCTCTTAACATAACAACCTGCACTTGCCATTACGGAGAAAAAAAATCCTCTGAAGTCGGAGTATGGCTGCCTATATGGCGATGTACTTGAAAACCAGTCATACACGCAAACTTCTCATCCAGTGTGAACTTCCTATACCTCGCAGTGATTCCTCAGGTGGGATGATGAGTGAGTCAAGAGCACATTGGGAACAGATGACAAAATTTACAAAATCTCATACACACGGGGACTGGATGTAAAAAAGCACATAAGTGCTTATTCTATTATCCTCGATATAAAAGAATAAAAAAAAAAAAAAAAAAATATATATATATATATATATATATTCTGGGTGACCCCCAGGGTGTAAAGCTGGGGGAACGCACAACAACAACAACAACAACAGCAACAACAACAGCAACTGCTCCTACACAGGAACTTCTTCTTTCATCTGCCGCTGGTGCCCTTCGGCGTCGCGGGGAGACACAGACGTCTGTCTGCAGCTAGGCAGCTAGGAACAAAATTACAAAACAACCCATCACTGACTCTTGCTGTAGCGATGCTCCTCCACGTTCCAGACAGTATCTCTCTGATTGATCAGACGGTCGGCAGACACCTCCAGCTGATGGAAGCCCCACTCGGGTAACTGCTTACCTGTGATCTGGTGACAGGTATGAACGTGTATGAACGTGTCTATAGCCAGCTTTCTGAAGGAAGGAAGGACAATGACAACGACAAATTCTTATATTTCGAGGATAATGAATAAGCACCCAGGTGCTTTTTTTACATGCAGTCCCCGCCCCTAAGGATATATAAGAGAAAGAGAGAGACAGAGACAGAGAGAGAGTGTGTGTGTTGGGGTGGAATTGAACCTAAGACTGTTTGAGTTTTTTGTCCACCTGCTGGACAAAGAAAGGAAGGAAAGAAAGAAATGAATGAATGAATGTATGAATGACTTGGGACCAGGCCAAAAGCTTTGTCAGTTATTGATAATATTATTTTATATTTTATTATTTTTGTTTGTTTGTTCCTTGGCTAGAGCTCCGAG
This sequence comes from Rapana venosa, assembly GCA_028751875.1. Taxonomy (NCBI): domain Eukaryota; kingdom Metazoa; phylum Mollusca; class Gastropoda; order Neogastropoda; family Muricidae; genus Rapana; species Rapana venosa. The sequence goes on along the minus strand of CM054167.1, from coordinate 12,270,556 downwards.
GTTCACCAATGGTGAGATTTTGTGTATGCGACCGTTTTTAACCCACCGTTAAGGTAGCTACATACCAACTTCGGGAAAGTAACTGATACGAGCGAAGTGCCAAGGCATAAACTAAAATGTTGCGAAATGTTTGAAATGTTGTGATTGTCATTATCCATGACAAGATTATTACATGGCAACCACTACATGACAACCTAGTATATTCTACATTAAAGGAGAGAAAAAAAAAATCATCTGAAGTTGGAGTATGGCTGCCTATATGGCCAGGTACTTGAAAAACAGCCGTATAGGCAAACTTCTCGTCCAGTGTTTTCGTACAGTCCCACAGTGATTCCCAGGTGTGAAGAGAGAGAGACAGAGTGCATATCCTGGGTGACCCCCCCAGGAACAACTTCAGACAGAAAAAAGACTGATCTAAATGCCAAAGTAGTTTCCCTTGGATTGAACCTGGCTCATTGTTACTCGGAACAGTATATTACAATACTACTAAGCAATGCGGTATAAAGGTCTTAGCATCTTTAAAAAAAATTCAAACTTTTGTCAAAGCCTAATTTTCAGGGGATGGGATAGCTCAGTGGTCAGGAGCAACTCGCTTTCCCCCAGCCAAGTTAAGCAGCATTGAGCGTGGTTACCAGTTGGATGGGTGACCGTGTGCGCGCCTTGGCTTCAGTACAGTTCCCCCAGTTCACCCAGCTGTAAATGGGTACCTGCCCTCTTTAGGGTCAGGGAAGGTAAAGCAGCCAGGGAGAGGAGATGGGTGCTGTCCTCAATATGCTGGCCCTTAGAGAAACTGAGGTCTCTGACGCCTCACTCCCCTACGACCACATAGGTTATGGGACACCTTTACCTTTACCTCACTGAGTTGATGGTGTGGATCGGTGGTCTACAGGTAATGCACCTGCCTAGAACAAAAAGTCCAGGTTTGAACTGTGTGGTGGTTTGATCCCTGTTTGCACCTGAAACTTTTCCCCCACCCACCAGACCATCAATGGTAGTATGGGTGCTAGTCTTTCAGATGAAATGATAAATGAAGGTCCCGTGTGCAACACTCATTAAACATACGTTAAAGAAGCCATGGCAATAAGAGCTGTACCTGGCAAAATTATGTAGAAAGACAGGAAAAAGAAAAACCCAAATAAATACTGCATGGTGCTTATTGCGTGGGGAGATGTTTGGTCTCTCCAGGGAAGAGCATCCCAAATTTCATGCAGAGAAATCTGCTGTGACTAAAAGTGTTATACAACACAATACAATATGATAAAAAGGTAAAAGGTAAAGGTTTCCCATAACTTATGTGGTCGTAGGGGAGCAAGGCACCAGAGACCTCAGCTTCTCCAGGGGCCAGCATATTGAGGGCGGCGCCCATCTCCTCTCCCTCGCTGCTTTATCTTCCCTGACCCTAAAGAGGGCAGGTACCCATTTACAGCAACTGGGGGACTGTATAAAAACCAAGGCCCGCAAAATGGCCACCCATCCACTTGGTAACCACGATCGAAACTGCGTAACATTGGCTTGGGGAAAGCGAGTGCTCTGGCCACTGAGCTATCCCGTCCCCTAATACAGTATGACTGTGGGTCAAAGCCTAAACTTCAGTCTTGAGGTCAGCACAGCAATGTGATGAGGATCACAGACAGCTGCCACTCACCCGCAAAGCAGTGGAGGTGTTGACATGGACCAGTCTCACCTGGCTTTGGATCGTCTGCCAACTGTCCCCCTCTGACTGACGATTCACGATATCCTGAAATCAATAATTTAATATACAACTCATAGCAGCCAAAGAGTTGTCCGTGGCACAATTCTGTGCCCCCTCCCCCCAAAACCAAACCCAAACAACATATGGATGCAGAAAAAAAAAAAAAAAAGTGGTGGTACAGTGCTTGAATTTCATAGAGACACATCTCTCATGGGTTTTTGTGCTATATGATGTAATGCAATATAAATACTGTACAATACAATACAGTTCAGTACAGAACAAGTACGGAATAAAACATTGTCTGACAGATGTTTTCCCTGGCTGTGATCACCATTGGCTTATGCTTCTTTTTCTTCTTCCTTTTTTGTCATGTTTCTCCCAGAGGAGGTTTGACATTGATGAGCCTTCTCCATCTCTCTCTGTTTTGAGCTTCCTCCTTATTCATGCCCCTTTCTCTAAGATCATCTGCAATACAGGCAGCCCAGGTTTTGCTAGGTCTTCCCTTTGGTCTCTTTCCATCCACTACGAAGTTCATTGCTCTTTTTATGATGTGGTGGTCTGCTTTCCATTGAACGTGCCCAAACCAGCGCTTATGCTTCAGAGACATAAACTGATGTCAGCATGACAAATTCTTGTTTTCAGGTGCAGAGATCACATTCCAAGTACTCTTCTCTCTTTCTCTCTCTCACTCACTCCTCTCTCTCTCTCTCTCTCTCTCTCTTCTCTCTCTCTCTCTCTCTCTCTCTCACTCACTCTCTCTCTCTCTCTCTCTCTCTCTCTCTCTCTCTCTCTCTCTCTCTCTCTCTCTCTCTCTTTCTCTCTCTCTCTCTCTCTTGCATGTGTGTATACCCTGAAAGGAATAAAGGCACTGCACAGACAGGTCTGCATTCGAAGTTGACCTTGGATATCGTAAAAAATCTCCCCCCTTAATTCACCAGACCTGGCCCATGCCAAAAGCTGTGTTGTCAGTTATTGATGTCAGCTAATTGCCAAGGCCTACACGAAAATGTTGTAAAATATAGTGTTGAGATTGCCTTCAGCCATGACAAGCTCTTAACATAACAACCTGCACTCTCCTTTGTTAAAGGAGAAAAATTCTTTGAAGTTGGAGTATGGCTGCCTATATGGCGAGGTACTTGAAAAGAGTCACACACCCAAACTTCTCATCCAGTGTACTTCCTATCTCACAGTGGGATGAGTGAGTCTGAGTGTGGCATGTTCTGGGTGACCCCCAGGGTGTAAAGCTGGGGAACGCACAACAACAGCATTCACCAGACGCTGCCAAAATTCAAACCCACAACTTCACAGACCCAGAGGCCTGAAGAGGAACGGTGTTAACCACTTGGCTATAGCACACATCAAGTTCTCATCCTCTGTGTACTGATGGTCTCACAGGGATTACCATGTGTGCCTGGGCTTTACCACAGTTCTCCATTAAACCACTGACGCTGGGGGCAACAGCAAAGTGAGAGGCTGTAGTATGACCAGTGGCTTTCTTTCCCACTCATGGAATTCCACTGTACAGCTTAGTCTTTAGTGATCGACTATGACTCTCTGACTAGGAGGCTTGACTCGCACAGTCCTTATGTGCTGCAGCCCTGGGGGCTAGCTGGCCTTTGGAGAACATCTCCAACGCTGACTGTCCTTATGCCCACTTGGCTGAGAGAGTGGGGATGTACTGTGGGCAAGGCACCTCCACTATAGTCAAATTTCTGCCCAATTCCCGAAACAGCAGCTGCCTCCTCTGCCGTTTTGGAGGTCATCATCGAACACGATGGACAAACATACAGATGACCAGGTGTGGATGATGGGTCAGAGTGCATGACATACAGACTACCAGGTGTGGATGATGGGTCAGAGTGCATGCGTTCCAGGTGACCCCCAGGGTGTTAACCTTTTCCCTACGGGTAACCCACTACAGGGTAACCAACCATCTACTCACCCTTCCCTCCCTATCAGCCACTGCTGGGTTATGGGAGCATACAAATGTGCACAGTGCACGTGTACTGGGGAAAGAGGGGTTCTCTCCCTTAGCGTTGGGAGAGTGTTAAGCTGGGGAACATACAGTAACAACAACAACATGTCCACATCAATGACAGCGACACTGACCACCCTCCACAGGTTTTGTGTGGGCATGGAGACGTTGTAGTCGATGTAGCACGACACCTCCTGGTTCTGGGGGGTCACTGGGGCCGCCACATCGTGACTGCAACACACAATAGCGCATGTTAAAGAACCCATGGCATCAACAGTTTTAGCAGTAGTAACGCATCTGTGTAGAAATGGAAAGGTCGCAGATTCAATCCTTATTTGAAGCTAGACTACCCCCTACCCCTTCCCTCAGTTACCTAGGCTATGAGTGATGGTCTGGGAGCTAGTCTTTTGAAGGAGATGATAAACCGAGGTCGTGTATGTAGTATACAATTAGACGAGACTATAAACTGAGGCTCCGTATGTGAATGTACACAGAAATCTTGCACACATATTTTCTTTCCTTTTCCTGTCTGCATGTGTACTTGTTTCCCCCAATCGGAACAGGGTTTTTTTTTCTAAAGAATTTAACCAGGGACAACTCTCTTGTTGCCGTGGGTTCTTTTACATGCTTGTTGCACATGGGACCTCAGATTATCATCGTCTCATCTGGAAGACTACAGATGATGCTGACGGACGGGATAGCCTGGTGGTTAGAGTGATGTATTCGCGATCTGCTGACCCGGGTTCAATTCTATTTCAAGAGGATTTTTTTCCTCTGGAGTTAACATAAGTGCTGGCTCCACTCTCCCCAAAAATCCATCGGAGGAGACTATAAACCGAGGCCCCGTGTGCGAACGCACACAGAACATCTTGCGCACACGTTAAAACCCATTCCACATTTTAGAAGAGTAGGCTATTGTGAGCCGGTGGGAAAACAAATGACAAAATACTGGTTGGGTAAAAAAAAGCCCACGAATGCTTATTCCATTATCCTGGAAATAAAGGTAAAGGTAAAGGTAAATGAGTCCCATAACCTATAAGATCGTAAGGGAGCGAGGTGTCAGATACCTCACTTCTCTAGGGGCCAACATATTGAGGGCAGTGGCGCCCATCTCCTCTCCCTCGATGCTTTACCTTCCCTGACCCTAAAGAGGGCAGGTACCCATTTACAGCTGGGTGAACTGGGGGAACTGTACTGAAGCCAAGGCGTGGCGCAAACGGTCACCCATCCAAGTGGTAACCACGCTCGACGCTGCTTAACTTGGCTGGGGGAAAGCGAGTGCTCCGACCACTGAGCTATCCCGTCCCCCCTGGAAATAAAAGAACGAAATAAATAAAAAGAGAAATAAAAAGAAACACTGACCTGTTCAGTGCTCGACTGGTGATACCGTGCACCAGCTGCACCAGGTCTCCATGCTTCACTGCCACTGGAGGCTCGTCCACCACCAGACTGTTCCTGCACACACACACGCATGCACATATGCACATACACACACATATGCACACGCACCACACACACACACGGCACACATACACACACACACATGCACACACACAACACATACACACACACACATACACCATGCGCACCACACACACCACATACACACACACACACACACCACAC
>CM054167.1:12255262-12257762 GCA_028751875.1 Rapana venosa | reverse complement strand
AAGAACAACCTGTCATGAAAGCAATGGAGCACTACCCTAGGCACACTGACAGCCAGACAAACAGCCAGCCAGCCAGCCAGACAGGTGGACAGACAGACAGACAGACGGATGGATGGATGGATGGACAGGTGTGTTGTGTGGCATAATTACCTGAGTGAACAGGTGAAACTGATGCCAGTGAGAGCCAACCAGAACCACCACTGCACTGACATGGATCTGAGCAGACAAAAAACAAACCAACCATGCAAACTTCATGAAAACAAACATATGCACACACACACACACACACACTGGCACAGACGCACGTGCAGAACATCTTGCGCACATGTTAAAACCTGTTCCCCTTTTTTCAGAAGAGTATGCTATTGTGTGTCAATGGGAACCGATAAGAAATTTTACAAAACTGCATCCTTTTTAGGGCAGGATGTAAAAAAAAAAAAGGACATGAGTGTTTATTCCATTATTCTTGAAATAAAGGAATGAAAGAATAACCATAAAAAAAGTAAAAGACACACATGCATACCCATGCACAAAGTAAGTAAGTCTTCAATTTTAACGTCTTTCCACTTTAAGTGATACCAGACATTACACATGCACAAGCGTGCACAAGCGTGCGCATGCATACTCAAGCACACACACAAACACACACACGGGGACTGGATGTCAAAAAGCAAACGAACACTTATTCCATTATCCTTGAAATAAAAGAATGAAATAAAAATGTATTCATAAAAGCATTGCTTGTTGTACTCATTTCATGCATTGATGCTATGTTGTTTCTGAACTAATAAAATGTTGTTTAAACCATAAAGTAAACATTTATAAACACACACACACAGACACACACATTCTGGCATTTATCTGACTCAAGTTGACTTGATTTTCCATTGTTTTCTTGTTTTTTTGGTTGTATTTATAGTTCAAGGAGTTTCTGAAGGTCAGATCTGTTTGTCCCTTTACTCCTCCATTCAGCTGTTCAAACAAACACACAGACATAAGTTTTTTATCTCTTTCCCCTCTCATTTACCTGTCCAATATCACTTTCTCGTGGATAGATGTTAAAATGAGCATACACACATACACACACTATAAACCGAGGCCCCGTGTGCGAACGCACGCAGAACATCTTGTGCACATGTTAAATCCTGTTCCGCTTTTTGGAAGAGTAGGCCATTGTGTGCCAGTGGGAACAGATGACAAAATTCACAAAACTGCATACACACGGCGACTGGATGTAAAAAAAAGCACATGAGTGCTTAATCCATTATCCTTGATATAAAAGAATAAATAATAAAAAAACCCCACATATACATACACCACACACACATACACAAGTACCCACCCCTCCACCACGTACCTCCACCCCCCCCCCCCCCACCACCACCACACGCACCCACATTGCATTATCCACTTATTCCATTATCCTTGATATAAAAGAATGAAATAAATATAAAATAAAATAAAAACCTCCCCCCTGCCCCCACACAAACATACACCCCCCTCCCACCCACCCCCACACACATACATCCCCCCCCCCTCCCACCCCCCCCCTTTCCCACCACACACAAGCAATATAAATCACCTGTGTGAGAGGTTTCGGAACTTGAGGAAGGAGAGGAGGGCGAGGGTAGAGAAGAAAATGAGCATGGCCTCCATCAGCATGAAGCGAGACTGCACCAGCAGAGCGTTGTCTGGAAAAACAAACAACAACAAAAGTGTGATTTGGGAGGTGAAGGGGGTGGGGGATTGCAGGGGGGGGGGGGAGGAGGGGATGGGGGTCAGTCACAGGTGAGTGCATGTGTGAGTATGCATGCATCAGTCTCACAACCGTGTGTGTGTGCACACACATACACACATATATATATATGTATATATATATATATATATACAAATACACATATACAGACAAACACACACACACACACAACACACACACACACACACACACACACACACACACACACACACACACACACACACAAAAGGCTATAAACCGAGGTCCTTTGTGCCAACGCATGCAGAATTTCTTGTGCACACATTAAAACCTGTTCCACTTTTCAGAAGAGTAGGCCATTGCGTACCAGTGGGAACGGATGACAAAAGTGACAAAACTGCATACACACAGGGACTGGATATAAACAAAAGCGCATAAGACCTTATTCCATTATCCTCGAAATAAAAGAATGAACGAAATAATAAATAAATAAATAAATAAAATAAAATGAAAACATGCACACACATACCAGCAAGGTTTACAACAAAACGCCCAACATTTTAAAATGGGCACACAAAGTACAAAATGACGCTTTGTCAGTAAATCAGAAACATACACAACCCCAAAGTCAGAATGCGGCTACCTTAACAGTGGGTAAAAACGGCCGCACACACAAAATCTCACCATGGGTAAGTAAACCTTGGAGCTCCATCCAACCATCTCACCATCCCCCACCCCCCAAAAAAACCCAACACAAACCCCCCCCACAAAAAACCCCTCCACCTC
>CM054167.1:12245262-12250262 GCA_028751875.1 Rapana venosa | reverse complement strand
AATGATGGTGATAATAGTAATACTAACAATGGTAATAATGATGGTGATAATAGTAATACTAATAATGAAGATGATGGTGATGATGAAGATGACAATGATAATAATAATAATGATGATGATGATGATGATACTACTACTACTACTACTAATGATGATGATGATGATAAAAAACATTAACGATAATAATAAGAATAAATAACTAAATGGTGGGCACACAGTCAGACACACACAATCTCACAGCTTGGTGAACCTGAGAGCTCTAGCCCAGGAACCGGGAAAACCAAAAGATGTTGATGATAATAATGATGATAATGATGATGATAATCATAACAACGATGACAATGATAACTTGTTTGTTTACTTGCGATCAGTTTAAATTCCCCTCGATAGACAAGTTCTACTAGAGCAATACCGTCACTCAAATTCATTACTTGTTTGTTAACAGCCTTATTTATGTTTAGATTCACATTATACCAGACAAAGTTCCCTAGACAGACAAGAGCTAAAAGTGTAACTCAATGTCTTTATTCCTTTACAGTCTCATTTATCTGTTCTTCACATCACACTCTGATCTGAATATATATATATATATATATATATATTATATATATATATATTATTATATATATATAATATATATATATATATATATATATATTTAAATATACTTCTGCCTTGCTTACAACGAGCTTGACTTCATTGTTTGTTTACAATCTTTTTCATCCACTGACAATCTTCACTTTAATCATGAATAAACTTCTTTCTTCTGTATTTGTCTTTAAACAACATTACCCCCCCCCCCATTCCCCCCAAGAAAAGATAAAAAAAGAAGAAATTTCATTTCTTTCTTCGCACGCTCATTTCTTTATCATCTTATCATTTTTACTTATTACTTTTAACAGAAAAAAATGACCATATTTACAAAACATAAAAACCCACTTTCTTATCATGCTCATTTCTTTATCATTTTATCATTTTTTTTACTTATTACTTTCAACAGAAAAATAAAATGACTATATTTACAAAAAAATATAAAACCCACAGTTTTGTCTCATGCTCATTTCTTTATCATCTTCTCAGTTTTATTTACAACTTTAAACAAGAAAGAAAATGACTATATTTACAAAAAACCACATAAAAACCCCAACATTCTTCAAGGCAAAAAAAAAAAAAAAAACACCAAACAAAACCACACACAAAAAAATTTCTTCTTCCAAACCAAAAAAAACCAAACAAAAAAATCACACAAAAAACCCCTCATCACAAAAGATTGCAACAGAAACTCTTTTTAAAAATATATTTTTTTTATATCATCAACCATGTGATCGTCGCCATCATCGACTATCCTCACTCCTCGGAACAAACCTCACTGTCTCCATACATCTCTCTCCACTCGACATAATAATGGCAGGAGCTGGTGCTAGTCTCAAAATCCATACAAACACAGTACAACACAAAGTAGGCTACGATATTAAACCCTGGAAAGGGAGAAAGAGAATTTGTTGCATACCATTCCTACATGTATCGCGAGGTTAAAAACAAAACAAAACAAAACAAAAAGAAGCGAAGATGCTGGATTTTAAAATCAATGGGCAGACATCTTTCCCTGTGAGAGCTAGCTAACTAACACATTGTGGTCTCGACTTCCAGTCAACACAAAAGTGTAGTGTGTGGGTTGCGTCGCAATGCAATGCAATGACTTGACTTGAGTTGCCGGGTTGTTCTTCGTCTTATCTTTTTAAATGTTAGAGAGATTGAACATGTTTTTTCTTTTTTTTCTTTTTCTTCTCCCAAGCCTAACAGAGTTGATGAAAACTAAAAAAAGAAAGAAAACAATAACAACAACAACAACAACAAAAATGACCAAAAATGTTGGTGGCTTTTTTGGTTTCCTTGTTGGTTTAGTTTTGATGTGAAAGGATATCCATCACAGAGAGAGAGAGAGGGGAGGGATGGAGAGAGAGAGAGAGAGGGGAGAGAGGGGGGGGAGAGAGAGAGAGAGGAGAGAGAGGAGAGGGAGAGAGAGAGAGAGGGGTGGGGGAAGAGAGAGAGAGAGGAGGGAGAGGGAGAGGAGTAGAGAGAGGGGGGTGGGGGAAGAGAGAGAGGAGAGAGAGGGAGGGAGAGAGAGAGAGAGAGTAGAGAGTGTGTGTGTGTGTGTGTGTGTGTGTGTGCATGGTGTGTGCATGTGTGTGTGTGTGTGTGGGTGTGTGGATGGGTGGGTGTAAGTGCATGTACACACATGTGCACAAGTGTACAAGCACATACCTACCTTTCTGTACATGTATGTATCCATTTTGTTTGTAACTGAAAGCAATCATTTACAAGAAGATTTGATAGCAACAGTGTACATGTTTGCCTAGTAAGTTTGTCTGTCTGTGCATTTCTTTATCTTTCAGTTCATTTTCTTTTTGGTGTGAAACTAGTGGACATTGGTGCAAAATATAAGGCACATGTTTAAGCTTGCAAAACTACATACAGCACATGCATGCACACACACATCCGTCTAATATCACTTTTTAGTGGATAGATGTTAAAAACGAAGACACACACATATACACACACTCTCTCATACACACACACACACACACACACACACACACACACACACACACACACACACACACACACACACACACACTGGATCAGATTCTGTCTGAACCATTGTTACTGTTGGACATTGTGTTAGGATTGATAAGAAGTCCGAGAATTCAGTTTTTGTAGTATCTTTAAGTTAGTTTTTATTCAGTACTGTTATCTGACACTTTTCTGTTATTGTTTGCGTTCTCTTATTTAGATTACTTTTTCCAGTCTAAAATCACTAAATGTGAATAGATGTTAAACTGAAGATATCACACACACACACTCAACCAACACAAACACACACACACACACAAACTCACACACACACTCAACCAACACACACACACACACACACACACACCACACAAACTCACACACACACACACACACTCAACCAACACACACACACACACACACAGAAACTCACACACACACACATCCAACACAAACACACATACACACACACACAAACTCACACACACATACACACACAAACACACACACACACACACACACACAAACTCACACACACATACACACACAAACTCACACACACACTCAACCAACACACATACACACACACACACACACACAAACTCACACACACATACACACACAAACTCACACACACACACTCAACCAACACAAACACACACACAACACACACACACACAACACACACACACCACACACACACACAACACACACAACAACACACACACACACACACACACACACACACACACACACACACACACACACACACACACCACACACACACAGAGCTCCCTATTAATGTCGCTAATCAGTGTCTGTGATGACGAACGCTGCGATGAACTGTCAACATCCCTGACGTCTCATTCCCGTCTTTTGATACACGAAAATAACCTTTCTTTTTTAATTTTCTTCTATATTTTTATGATTTCTCCACCTCCGCATGACAATACTCCCACACACATACACACACACACGCACACACACACACATACACACGCACACACACGCACACACACACCATACACACACACACATACACACACACACACACAGCTTCCTTGCCTTCTCTCTTACACACACCGCTCCCAGAATGTCTTGTACATTTCAGTCAGTCCTGTTATCCTATCCAGCTTCTGAAATCACGAGATGTCAGCAAGTGCAATTTTTTTTCCTTTTTTGTTTTGTTTTTCTGACTTTTGACTAATTGGATGTTTTATGATAATAGAGTATTTGTCTGCTATTTTAGAGGTTTTTTTGGCTGTTGTTTTGTTGTTGTTGTTGTTGTTGTTGTTGTTGTTTTATTTGAGAGTCAGGGTTTTGTTTTCTATCAGTTTTAAAGAAGGAAAATCTTTCAGTTTATCCATCTCTCGAATCGTGGGAACAGATGACAAAATTGACTAAACTGCATACACACAGGGATTGGATAAAATTAAAATAAAAAGCACACGAACACTGGTTATTCCATTATCCTCAAAATAAAAAAAATAAAAATGAAAGAAAGAAACACAAAGAAAGTTAAAACCAAGTTATTTCATAATCAAAATCATGATTAAAAGCCCCTTGCATGTGCTTCTGTTCTATCCAAAGCAGACAAGTTCTGCACTTCTCTTCTTACTAACTGTTTGGACACATGTATACGCCCTGTCAAACACAGCCAGAAAGTTCAACAAAAATGCCAGAGGTGTTCTCAAAAGCAGAAAGACACCACTCTACTCAGCAAGTCCCCAAAACGCTTCACTGGCTTCCTGTACAGCCACGCATCAAATGATAAAAGACTGTTAAAACAGTGTGTTTGAACTTTTCACAGGCTCTTCCCCTTTCCTCTACACGACAAACTTCTTCTCACTGTCTACAGGGGCCTCCCCTCTTCCTCAGACTCTTGTCTACTATCAGTTCCAAGAGTCAGAAAAAAACAACAAACAAACAACAAAAAACTTTTGGTGATAGGGCCTCCTCTTTTAGTGCACCTCAGGTGTGGAACTCTCTTCCTTCCGATATCCGCCATTTGGAATCTCTCTCTCCACTTTCAAAAATTGGCATTGAAGACCTCTCTTTTTCAGCAGCATAACTCAAGTCCTTCGGGTGAGACTATAAACCGAGGCCCCGTGTGCGAACACATACAGAATATCTTGCGCATATGTTGAAACCTGTTCCACTTTTCGGAAGAGTAGGCCATTGTGTGCTGGAGGGAATGGATGACAAAAATTGAGAAAACTGCATACACACTGGGACTGGATGTAAAAAAGACAAGCACAAGAGTGTTTATTCCATTATCCTTGAAATAAAAGAATAAATAATAATAATAATAATAATAATAATAGTAATAATAATAATATTAAGAAGAAGAAGAAGAAGAAGAGGAAGAAGAAGAAGAAGAAGTCCTCAACCTCTGCATTTCTTGATATTCTCACTCCCCTTTCCTT
>CM054167.1:12225262-12240262 GCA_028751875.1 Rapana venosa | reverse complement strand
AAGAGACAGACAGAGAGAGAGAGAGGGGGGAGGGGGGGGGGGGGGGGGGGAGAGAGACAAAGAGACAGAGTGAGAGAGGGAGAGAGAGACAAAGAGACAGAGAGAGACAGACAGAGAGAGAGAGAGGGAGGTAGAGAGAGGGACAAAGAGAGAGAGAGAGAGAGAGAGAGAGAGAGAGAGAGAGTGAGTGAGGGAGAGAGAGACAAAGAGACAGAGACAGACAGACAGAGAGAGAGAGAGAGAGAGAGGGAGGTGGAGAGAGGACAAAGAGAGAGAGAGAGAGAGAGAGAGAGAGAGAGAGAGAGAGAGAGAGAGAGAGAGAGAGAGTGAGTGAGGGAGAGAGAGACAAAGAGACAGAGACAGACAGAGAGAGAGAGAGAGAGGGAGGTAGAGAGAGGGACAAAGAGAGAGAGAGAGAGAGAGAGAGAGAGAGAGAGAGAGAGAGAGTGAGTGAGGAGAGAGAGACAAAGAGACAGAGAGAGACAGACAGAGAGACAGACAGAGAGTGAGAAAGAGAATGTGTATATATGTGTATATTTTATTTATTTTATTCTATTTATGCTTTTATCTCGAGGATAATGGAATAAACACGCATGTGCTTAATTTTTTTTTTACAGCCAATCCCCATGTGTATGGCGGTTATGTAAATTTTGTCACCTGTTCCCACCGGCACACAATGGCCTACTCTTTCGAAAAGCGGAACAGGATTTAAAGTGTGCGTAAGATCTTCTGCGTGAATGACAAGAATAACAAATCTGAGAAAGAAGAAACAAAGACAGGAAACTGGCTTCTGGAATGACTTCCGTTTTACACTAAACTTGAGCTGCGCATGTGCATGAGAGAGATAGAGCAAGGGAGGGGGGAGAGAGAGAGAGAGGGAGGGGGAGGAAAGAGAGAGAGCGAAGGAGGGGGTGAGAGAGAGGGACGGGGAGAGAGAGGGAGGGAGGGAGGGGAGAGCGAGGGAGGGGGGAGAGAGGGAGGGGGAGAGAGAGAGAGAGAGGGAGGGGGGAAGAGAGAGGGAGGGACACAGAGAGGAGGGGAGAGAGAGAGAGAGTAGGAGGGGGAAAAGAGGGGAGAGAAGAGAGGGAGGGAGAGAGAGAGAGGGAGGGAGGGGAGAGAGAGAAAGAAAGAGAGAAAGAAAGAGAGCGAGAGAGAGAGAGCGAGAGAGAGAGATAGACAGAGACACACAAAGAGAAAGGTTGAGACACACACACACACACACCCACACACGCACGCACGCACGCACGCACGCACGCACGCACGCACGCACACACACACACACACACACACACACACACAGAGAAAAGTTAAGAGACAGAGAAAAAAAATCGTCATTTCAAAACTGAAAACTACGCCTCTCTTCACTTTTTTCGTTCTTCCGAAACCTGAACATTACTGCGACAAACAAACGAACCGCGAGTCGCATATCATTATTATTTATAACTTCTCTATCTTCTCTTCTCTTCTCTGCGTTTCTTTACCGGGTGGGATGTGCAGTACCCGGTCTTCTCCTGCGCTTGTCACTCTGCAGGACGTCTTCTGACCTCTGGCTTCACCCAGCGCATTCCCACTTCAAAGCCTGCAGCTTATGCAGGATGCATGCTAGGTATGTTGACGTTTCTGTATCCCACTGAACACTGACACGGATTAAAACGTAAAGGGTGTCCCATAACTTCTGCGGTCGTAGGGGTGCGAGGCGTCAAAGACCTCAGCTTCTCTAAGGGCCAGCATGTTGAGGGCGGCGCCCATCTCCTCTCCCTCGCTGCTTTACCTTCCCCTGACCCTAAAAGAGGGCAAGGTACCCATTTACAGCTGGGTGAACTAGGGGGCTGTACTGAATTGAAGCCAAGGCGCGCAAAGGGTCACCCATCCAAGGTGGTAACCACGCTCGACGCTGCATAACCTTGGCTAGGGGGAAAGCGAGTGTTCTGACCACTGAGCTATCCCGTCCCCATCTCACGTGGATTACAGAATCTTTAATGTGCATATTTGATCTTCTGCGTCATAATAATACATCGTGGGAATTAAGGCACTAGCTGGTCTGCACTTTTGAGTTGACCTGGGAGACCGTAAAAAATTTTTAAAAATCCCCACCCTTAATTCACCAGACGCCGCCAAGATTGGAACCCACGACTTCATGGACGTATCGGACTGAAGGCGAACGGTCTTAACCACTCGGCTATACAAAGCATTCAGCAGATACTTCATGTCATTAAAAACGAAGCCTTATTAATTTAGTTGGTTGTCCGCTCAAAGATCGGTGGCCTAGAGGTAACATGCCTGTCTAGAAAGCGAAAAGTACGGGTCGGAAGTGTGCTTCGGTGGTTCGAATCCCGTTTGGACCCGAAACTTTTCCCCCAACCATTTAGATCATGAGAGGTGGTCTGGGCGCTAGTCTTTCGGATGAGACGATAAAGCGAGGTCCCGTGTGTTGCACGTAATTATTTAGCGCACGTAAAAGAACCCACGGCAACAAAAGAGTTGTGTCCCTGTCAAAATTTTGTAGAAAAAAGCCACTATGATAGGGAAACAAATACTGTTGCAGACAGGGAAAAAAACATTAAAAAAATGGGTGGCGCTGCTCTTGTGGCGACGTGCCCTCCCCGGGGTGAGCAGCCCAAATTTCACGCAGAGAAATCTGCCGTGGCTTAAAGTGGTATAAATAAATAAACAAATAAATAAAAGAACAAAGGAATATATGAAAAAAAAATGTGTACACACGCTATGCACATGCACTCCTCAGTCAAATACCGTTCCTTTTGTTTATATGGTAGTCCCCCCCCCCTCCCCCCCCCCCCCCTTCCCTCTTGCTTTTCAAAGAGTACCTTTTCTTTCTTCTGCTGTCTTTCTTTCTTTCTGTCTTTTTTTCTGTCTGTCTGCCTTTCTTTCATTTTTCTTTCTTTCTCTTTCTTCCTTTCTTTTTAAAAACAAGTCGGGACTAATGACTTGCATTGATTTGGTTAAACCTCATCGTCATGACAACTGTCGTTTTGTAAAACTGTATCCATATCACCATGGCGACTTGTTTTCAGTGCAAAAAAACACAAAACCAAACCAAACAAAACCTTTACTACAAAAGCAACCGATGATGATCACGAAGAAGAAGAAAGAAGAAGAAGAAGAAGAAGAAGAAGAAGAAGAAGAAGAAGAAGAAGAAGAACAAGAACAAGAACAAGAAGAAGAAGAAGAGGAGGAGGAGGAGGAAAGGAGGGAGGAAAAAATAAGAAGGAAAAAAAACACCCCAACACACGCCAGAGATAAAAGAAGAAGAAAGGAAGGAATGAATGAAAGAAAGAACAAAATAGAAAGAAAAAGAAACAAACAAAAGAAAAGAGAAAAAAGAAAAAAAGAAAAGGAAGGAAAGAAAACAGAAAGAAAAAAAACCGACAGAAAAAGAGAGAATGAAGGAAAGAAAGGACGGAAGAAAGAAATAACAAAGAAAAGAAACAAAAAGAAACAAAAGGAAAGCGAGAAGAAAAAGAAATAAAAGAAAATGAAAGAAATCTTCAATAACAAGAAAGGAAAGCGAAAAGGAAAAGAAAAGTAAGAAAGAAAGAGAGAAGAAAGAACGACAGGAGAGAAGAGAGGGAGGAGGGAAGAGGAGGTGGAGGGGTTGCATAAAAAAACAACCCAGAGACAGAAGCCCAGAACGAAAGAAAGAAGACGACAGGAACGAAGGAGAAGAATAGATATATAGAAGAGGAAAATGGAAAGAAAAAAATATTTTGACACAGCTGAATAAAAAGAAAGAATATTACCCCCCCCCCCCCCCAAAAGACAAAAAAATAAATAAAAAAAGAAAAAAAGGGGCAAAAAAAGAATGGACTGAAAGAAAAAAACTACAAGAAAAAGATCCACCCCCCCCCCCCCAAAAAAAAAAAGAAAGAATGACAGACAAAGAAAGAAAGAAAACAAAACAAAGGCAGACAGATAGAGCAGAAACAAAGAAAGAAAAAGAAAAGGAAAGGAACAAACATATTTATAGTTGAGCTGGAAAAAAAAAAGAAAGAAAAAAAAAGAAGAAAAGGATAAGGAAGGAAGGAAGAAAACAGACAGGCAGAAAATAATGAAAGAAACGAAAAACTGAAAACCCGCACACAAACAAACAATATAAAAAAGGAAGAAAGAAAAGAATAATAATAATAATAATAATAATAATAATGTATGGAATTTATATAGCGCTGAATCTTGTAAAGCAACAAATCAAAGCGCTCAGATTTTATTTCATACCACTTTAAGTCACGGCAGATTTCTCTCCGTGAAATTCGGGCTGCTCTCCCCGGGGAGAGCGGGAGAACGCGTCGCCACTTAGCGCTGCGCCACCCTTTCACCCTTTTTTTTTTTTTTTTCTGCAGCTGTATTTGTAACCCTATCAGAGTGGCTTTTTTCTAAGAATTTTGCCAGGGACAACTCTCTTGTTGCCGTGGGTTTTTTTACGTGCGCTAAATAATTACGTGTAACACACGGGACCTCGGTTTATCGTCTCATCCGAAAGACTAGCGCCCAGACCACCACTCATGGTCTAATGGATGGGGGAAAAATTTCCGGTCCAAACGGGGTACGAACCGCCGCACACTTCAGACCCGGACTTTTCGCTTTCTAGACAGGCGCGTTACCTCTAGACCACCGATCCACCATTTGTCATAGAAGACAAAGAGAGCGAGAGGGAGAGAGGAGAGGGGGAAAAGAGAGAGAGAGAGAGAGAGAGAGAGAGAGAGAGAGAGAGAGAGAGAGAGAGAAGCGAGAGAGAGAGAGAGAGAGGAAAGAGGGAGGGATAGTGAAAGAGAGAGAAAGACAGAAGAGAGAGAGAGAGAGAGAGAGAGAGAGAAGAGAAAAGAGAGAGAGAGAGATAGAAGAGAGAGAGAGAGAGAGAGAGAGAGAGACGAGCGAGAAAACAGAGAGAGAGAGAGAGAGAGAAGAGAGAGAGAGAGAGAGAGAGAGAGAAGAGAGACAGACAGACAGACAGAAAGACGACAGACGACAGACAAAAGAGAGACAGGGAGAGAGAGAGGAGGGGGGGGGGGGGGGGGGGGGGGGGGGGGGGGGGGGGGAAAAGCACAGAAAAGAGAGCAAAGATTCGAACCTGGGGTCAGCCTCAAGGGAAGGTGTTTTTTTAATTCAACGGGCCCAGCTTCAGACTTAAACAACAACAACCAAACCCAAAACATTTTTCAGGAAAAACCCACAAAATGATAAATAGGGTGAGAAAACCCAGTGACAAGTATGAAACAATGAGATGGAAAACGACAACAATGACGTTGATAAACAAGTGAAAAAGTGGGCCCCCTTGACGTCAATAAAGAAAAATAAAATAAGAAGGGACAATGGTGAGAAAAGAACAGAGACAACATAAATGCAATGATGATAAAAAAACAAATGGGATGAAAGACTTTACCTCACCATCCCCAAACCATACACCATTCCCCTACCACCCATCATCCCCCTTTAACCATCCCCAAATTATCACCACCACCACTACCATCCCCATCACCTTTTTTTCATTACCATCACCACTACCACCCCATCTCCATCATCTTTTCCCATCCCCTTATCACCATCATCACTACCTTCTTCATCACTATCACCATCAACATCCTCATCACCACCAATATCATAGGAATGTAGATTTCCAACAACAACCCCAAAACAAACAACAATACTAACACCACCATTGTTATGACCCCCTCCTCCCCCCACCCCACTCATAACTGCCACTGTACTACCTTTATCATCACTAATTATTACAAATCTTCCTCAAATAGAGCATACCACCTCTTCCCTCCTCACTCCCCCCTTTCCCCCCCCCCCCCCCCCCCCCCAACCCCTTTTTTACTTAAAAGCCCCCTTTCCACCCTACCTCCCTCCTCCATCCCACCCCTCCCCTACCTACTACCTCCAACCCCCCCCCCCCCCCCCCCCCCCCCCCCCCAAGCAGTGAAAAGTAACGACATAAGTGAGCAAAGCAAAGCAAAGTAAGGCAAGGTAAGTACTAATAATTTATAATTATAAGGTTAAAGCAAGGGAATCGCGCGAGCTAGGCTAGAGCTCTAGCCTAAACAAGAAGGAGCAAGTAAGTATCCTGGCTGGCTGGCAGGCCATTGATCCGAGCAGTAGGTGAGCGCCACGTCAGCCTTTGCTTTTGTACTGTGAGCTGTTAGGCCTATGTGCGCCTTCCAACCCCCACCCCCTCCCCCCCCCCAACCTCCCCCCCCCCCTCCCCCCCAACCCCACCCCCCACCCTCTTCCTTCCGTCAATGAGTCAGTCATGTCTCGACAAGACGTCCTCCAAACGCAGGTATAGGAACCAACCAACCAACCAACCTCCTCTCTACATCCTCCTTCTCCTCCTCGTCTTCTTCTTCACCGCTCATTGAGCAATGCATTGATTGGGCCACCGCGCGGCATGCTGGGTAATTCGGATCACATGATGGCGGCGCCGGGCGAGGGCGAAATGTCAGAGGTCCCAGAGCTTTTCTTTTCCCGAACCCTTGTGGGACTGACTGCCTTGCTGGCTGCTGCTGCTGCTGCTGCTGCTGCTCGCTCATTAGGGAGGACAAAAACGACGCCACATGACAAGCCGCGTGATATTTATACCGATTATCTCTCGCTATGGGAAAATGAATCTCTTTCTCTGTGTTTCTGTCTCTGTGTTTGAATGTCTGTGTGTGTGGCGTGTGTGTGTGTCCCTCAGTGTGTGTGTGTGTGTCTGTATCTCTCTGTCTGTCTCTCTGTCTCTGTGTGACTGTCTGTCTGTCTGTGTGACTGTCTTTGTTTGTATGACGCTGTCTGTCTGTCTGTCTGTCTCTCTTCATCCTCTCTGATCTCACTCTTCAAGAGAGGTATCTCAACCGGCAGACATTCACAGAGAGAGAGCGAGAGAAAAAGAGGGGGGAGGGGAGAAAGAAAGAGAGAGAGGGGGGGGGGAAAAAGAGGGAGAGAGGGGGGGAGACAGAGAGAGAGAGAGAGAGAGAGAGAGAGAGAGAGAGAGAGAGAGAGCAAGAGAGAGAGCGCGAGGAGAAGAAAGAGAGAGAGAAAGAGAGAGAGAGGGGGGGGGGGGGGGGGGGGGAGAGAGAGAGAGAGGAGAGAGGGAGAGAGAAGAGAGAGAGCGGAGAGAGGAGGGGGGGGGGGAGAGAGAGAGAGGGAGAGAGAGAGAGAGAGAGAGAGGAAAGGGGGGAGGGGAGGAGAGAAGAAGAAGAAAGAAGAGAGAGAGAGAGAGAGAGGAGGAGAGAGAGAGAAGAGGAGAGGGAGAGAGAGAGAGGAGAGCCAGAGAACAGCCAGAATAAATATATATAAAGAGAGGGAAGGAGATCAGACAGGGGAGAAACAAATGAGAGAGGGAGAGAGAGAGAGGCGGGTGGTTCGTCCCCCGGAGTACTTTCATTTAATTACTTTTTGTGAAGAAAAACCCGTGCTGCCCCTTCCTCTAAGACCCGTCCCAAGGAGGAAAAAAAAAATAATAAAAAAAATTAAAAAATAAAAAGTGGAAGCCAGGTAGGGAAATAAGAAAAACTACAAAGAAGAAGTACACAAAAAAAAATAAATAAAAAGTTACACAGCTGAAAAGCCTTGAAGCAGTCCTATATTGAGTTTAAAGGTGCTGTCACCACTGATAAATTTTTGTTCTTGCTGTTCTAATGATACATTAACTGTAATTCTTTAAAAACCCAAACAAACCTGTTATTAAAGAAGAAAATAACAAAAAGTATTTTTAGCTCAAAATCAACATCACTATAAAAAAATCCTGTGGCTAGAGAAAAAAAAAATCTTACACACTGGAAAAGCAAGGAAAAAAAAATCTTAATTTTAAAACAAACACCTCCTAAAAAAAAAATTGCTTGAAAAATATACTTTCCACTTTAAAAAACCCAAAACAACAACAAAACAAAAACCCAATCTTAAAAAACCGTTGGTAAGAAAATGAACTCACATACTAACGATAAACAACCTTTCCAATTTCAAAAACCTTAAAACCCCCCAAAAAACAAAAAAACCCCCCAAAACAAACAAAAAAACAACAACAAAAAAACCCCCAACAACAAAACAAACAAACAAAAAAAACAAAAACAACAAAAAACCCAAAAACAAACAACAAAAAACCCCAAAAAAACACAACAAACAAACCCAAACCCTTTTCATTGCCAAACGAACAATCATCGAAACCCGCAAGAGAAACAAATTCCAAATACAACACCCCAGAGTACCTTACATTGCCTACGAACATCTCCTTTGGACTTCCTGAAGAGATTAAATCAATTCATTTTACACCCCAAGTAAAAAACATCTACCCCAAGTATCCACTCCTTCAATCCGAAAAAAAACAAACAAACAAACCAAGCAAAAAACCAAAAACCAAAACCCCCAAAAACACCAAAAACCTTATTCATCTTAAAAACAAACGAAAACCAATAAAACATTCATGTACTTTTTTTAATATCATTAATTTGAGATAATGCATAGTTTTTTTGAATAAAGTAATTGTATGCCATTTTGAAAATGGCATACCTTTCCAAAAAGTGGAACCGGGAGGGGTTTAACGTGTGCGCATGATGTTCTGCGTGTGTTCGCACGCGGGACCTCGGTTTACAGTCTCATCCGAAGGACTTTTTACGGGAGTGGAGTCGGCACTGACGTTAACTCCAGAGGAAAAATCCTCTTGAACGAGATTCGAACCCTGGTCAGCAGATCACGAACGCATCACTCTGAAGATAACCACCAGGCTATTCCCCCCCCCCCCCCCCCACACACACACTGAATGCCATAGTCTAGTAACTTGATTATATAATTCCTTAAGGTATTTAAAAAAAAAACTTGTTGCAAGATAAAGACTTCCACTTAAAAAAAAAAACACCTAAAAAGTTGTTGCAGGAAATAAAAAATGTCCTTAATAACTTGCTGCAATTAAAAAAAAGATTCTAATTGACACACCTAAAAAAAAAGCTTTTTTTAAAAAAAAGAAAAAGTACTTCCACTTCAAAAACAAACAAAAATCTTTGGAAACTTATGGGACAAAGAAAGTACTTCTATTTTAAAAACAAACGCCCATAACTCATTGCAAGGGAAATAAACAGCACCCTTTTATAAACAGCAACCTTTTACTTTATTTAAAAACAAAACTCCCCTTTGGTTACAAGAAATGGTACTGTAACTTTTTAAAACAAACATTAAAAAAAATGAAGACCCCAACCCCCCAAAAAACCCCAACAACAACAACAACCAAAACAACAACAAACAAACAAACAAAATAAACCCCAACAAAACAAAAAAAAACCCTAGAACAACCGACATATCTACTTAAAAGGTGGTAAGAAAAAAATGACTTCCATTTTAAAAACAAATGTCCGTAAAAGCCTAAAGCAAGAAAAAGTACTTTGGGGATGCTGTTCTTCGGGGTGACATGCTTTACCTAGGGAGAGCAGCCCAAACAAATTAATGTCATGCAGAGAAATCTGCTGCGGTTGAAAATAGTATACAATACAATACACTGCAATACAAAACAATACAACACAATTCCAAACAACACAATACAGACAGCTCTCCTTCAGCGCTTTATCACCGTTCTTGATTAAACCATTGACGCTGGGGGAGCAACAGCAAAGTGAGAGGCTGTATGACCTGTGGCTTTCCCACTCATGGAATTCCACTTTACAGCTTAGTCTTTAGTGATCGACTATGACTCTCTGACTAGGAGGCTTGACTTGCACAGTCCTTATGTGCTTGCAGCCCTAGGGGCTAGCCGGCCTTTGGAGAACATCTCCAACACTGACTGTCCTTATGCCCACTTGGCCGAGAGAGTGGGCAAGGCATCTCCACTACTTCTGCCCAATTTCCGAAACAGCCGCTGCCTCCTCTGCTGTTTTGGAAGTCATCGTCGAACACGACGGACAAATACATAACAGATAGCTCAGCTACGACTAAGGCTTGAACTCAGGCCCTTCGTGGCTACCTGCATGGTGAGGTACAGGCCAGGCCTTACAGGCCAACCAACCTCTCATCCAGTGTGCACTTACAGACCCATACTTCTTGCAGTGATTCCTAGAGAACTGTGATGTGCTGGACGAGCCACAGTGCAATATTCTGGGAGGGAGCGGAACATTAGCCTAGTGGTCAGAGCGTCGCGTTCGTGATCTGACAACCCGGGATCCAGCCACCACACCCACACCCACCAATTCAAGGGGATCTTTCTCCTGGCAGTTAGTTAACAACAGTACCGGCTCCACTCCCCTGATAGTCCTTCGGATGAGACTTTTAAACCGATGCCCCCGTACTGCGAACGCACGAAGAAGAACATCTTTGCGCGCATGTTTAAAACATGTTCTGCCTTTTCGGAAGAGTAGTAGGTAGGCCATTCGAGGCGGTACGAAGTGATGACAATGGATATATATAATATAATATGAAAGAAAGCTGCAGGCACACTGCTGTCGTGTTTACACATCATCCCCCAAGTCAAAAAATGTGGTGGGGGTGGGTGGAAACTATCGCGTTGGCAAAATCTCACCATTGGTGAACCTCAGAGCTCTAGCCAAGGAACGCACAACAAACAACAACAACAATCTGGGTGACTTTTAGGACATTAAGCTGAGGTTTACCCAAACAACAAATCCGCCCCTTTTCCATCACACACACACACACACACACACCACACACACACACACACACACACACACACACACACACACACTATAAACCGAGGTCCCGTGCGCGAACGCACGCAGAACATCTTGCCCACACGATAAAACCCGTTCCGCTTTTCGAACGAGTAGGCCATTGCGTGCCGGTAGGAACGGATGACATAAGTGACAAAACTGCATAAGCACGGGGACTGGATGTAAAAAAAGCACATGAGTGTTCATTCCATTATCCTCGAAATAAAAGAACGCACGCACGCACGCACGCACGCACGCACGCACGCACACACACACTTACACACACACACACACACACACACACACACACACACACACACACACACACACACACGCACGCACACACAGAAGCAGCAACGGGACAGCAACAAAAGGAAACTGTCTCTTTAACGGTAAACATCAGCTGATCAATACGACAAAGCTCTCAGCCTCTGGTAAGGCTCTCTCTATACAGCTATTCCCACTGAAAGATTTTTCCTTTCTTTTTTGTTTTTCTTTCTTTCTTTTTTATTTATGTTTTTAAAAATGTTTTCTTGGGTTCGGTATTTTTTTGTTATTAAGGGTTTGGGTTTTTTTCCCTTTGCTCTTCATCTTCTTTTTTCTTTGCTAATTTTCTTTTCTCTTTTTTTAAATCAATGCTTAAATTAAGTATGGCATTGGCTGCCATGGTTTTCGCGTTGGTTCAGTCAGAGGCAAGTGCTGGCGAAGACAGGATGGTAACTTCTACCGCTTCTTGCCGCTCACTTTAGTTCCCGCTTTCAATGAATGGAACCGTTACCTCCTTGGCAGTGGATTCACAGTTGTACAAGGTTCGTCGTTCTTCAAGTTTTGTCTTACTTACTGTTTGTTTGCTGGTTTGTTTGTAGACCAGGATCTCTCTTCTAAATATCACTTTAAGTGAACAGACGTGAAATCGAAGGCGACACAGGGTTGGCAGTGGGTGTGCATGTGTGTTTAAGGTACTTGTTTGTTTTGATTTTAGACGGGAGCTATATATGTATATATCACTTGTTATATTTAGATACATATATATTTCTATTCAAGGTATGTATCCTTTGTTGGTTTGTTAACATGCGCTATAAAGCTGTTATATTTGGATATATATATATCTAAAAAAATGTATTCAAGGTACTTTATCTTTTGTTTGTCGTTAGATAGGAGCTATAAAAGTTATATTTAGATACAGATTTTTGTATTCAAGGTACTTTTCTTTTGTTGTTGTTTGTTTCGAGATAGGACTTAGGAGCTATATAACTGTTAGATTTTGATACACATTTTTTTTCTTTCAAAGTATTTAACTTTAATTTTTTGCTTGTTTTTAGATTAGAGCAATAAAGCGGTTATGTTTGGATATACACATTTGTATAAGGTACTCGTCTGTTTGTTTGTTAGTCTGTTTGTTTATAGAGAGTTATAGAGAGCTATACAACTGTTATAATTGGATACACACGTTTTGTACTTAAAGTACTTATCTTTTGTTTGTAGATATGGGCTATAACACTTTTATATTTGGATATATATGTTTGTTTTCAAGTTTTTTTTGTGTTTGTTTTTAGACAATAGCTGTAAAACTGTTCTATTTGGATATACATTAATAATTTTGTATTCAAGGTACTTAACTTTTTTATTTTTTTTATTTTTTAGAATAGGAGCTATGCAACTGTTATATTTGTGCACACACATTTATATTCAAGGAATTTATCTTTTGTTGCTGTTTGTTTTTAGACAGGAGCTATAAATCAGTTATAATATTTGGATACACGTATTTGTATTCAAGGTAGTTTTTTCTTTTAAAAAGTTGTTTAATTAGTTAGGAACTATAAAAATTTTACATTTGGATACACATTTGTATTTAAGGTTCTTATCTATCTTTTTGCAGTGAATGTATTGCTTTTTGATAGGATCTTTAAATCTATTCTGTGTGTGTGTGTGTGTGTGTGTGTGTGTGTGTGTGTGTGTGTGTGTGTGTGTGTGTGTGTGTGTGTGTGTATGTGAAAGAGAGAGGTGTGTGTTGTGTGTGTGTGTGTGTTTGTGTGTGTGTCCTGTCTCACTTCAGTTTGGGCAGAAGTTGAGAACAAAATGTAGCCCTACTGTCTCTCTCTTTTTCTCTGTGCTTCACTATGTGTCGTTAGACTGCATCTTGTAAACTCTCTGACTCTCCCTCTCTGACTCACTCTCTCTCACTCCCTCAATAGATTTGTTGGGACATTGTAAATAATACTCTCTCTCTCTCTCTCATTCTCTTAAATCGATAGTACTGTTTAAAAACAGTAGGTGTTTTGGTACTTATTAGTTCATCTATCTGGTTGGCTTGTTATTGATGCTATCTGAGGATGCATTCTCTCTCTCTCTCAAACAAAAGTTTTCAAGTTTCTCTCTCTCTCTCTCTCTCTCTCTCTCTCTCTCCTCTCTCTCTCTCTCTCTCTCTCTCTCTCTCTCTCTCTCTCTCCAAAAAAGCGGCTACGGCCTTATCCGAATATAAAGTCTTGAAGTCATGAAAACACACACACACACACACACACACACACACACACACACACACCACACACACACACACACACAACACACACTCTCTCTCTCTCTCTCCTCTCTCTCTCTCTCTCACTTTTCTCTCTCTTTACACCCCTCTCTTCCCCCCCCCCTTCCCTCTCCTCTCTCTCATGCAAACGCACACTCTCTCCCTCCCCCCTCCCCCCTCCCTCTATCTCTCTCCCTCCCCTCCCCTCCCCCCCCCCCCCCCTCTCTCCTCCTCTCTCTCTCTCTCCTTCTTCCCTCTCTCTCCCCCTCCCCTACACTCCATGTTTCTGGCTGGCATCCAGCAGAGGCCGGGCCGGGTATTGATCAGTTTACAACTCCAGCATCAATATCAACAGTTGTGGCATGGCATGGCATGGCAGGAGGCTTGATGACACATGCCTGACTTTGGCACACACCGTGGCTGGATTGAAATCAATGAATCATACTTGGATATATTTATACATACATCTGTAAACACTGTGTGTGGTAAAGGACATCGACATCAGCTGATGTAGTAAGGCAAGGTCAGGCAAGGCCAGGCCAGGTCAAGGCAAGGCCAGGCCAGCCCAGCAAAAAAAGGCAAGGCAAGGCCAGGTCAAGCAAGGCCAGGCCAGGCCAGCAAAAAAAGGCAAGGCAAGGCCAAGCTAGGCAAGGCCAATGCAAGACCAGGTCAGGCAAGGCCAAACCAAGCAAGACAAGGCCAAGCAAGGCAAGGTCAAGCAAGGCAAGGCCAATGCAAGGCCAGGTCAAGCAAGGCAAGGCCAATGCAAGGCCAGGTCAAGCAAGGCAAGGCCAAGCCAAGCAAGACAAGGCCAAGCAAGGCAAGGCAAGCAAGGCAAGGTCAAGCAAAGCAAGGTCAAGGTAAGGCAAGGTCAAGCAAAGCATGGCAAAGTAAAGTCAATTGTGTTGTATTGTAGACCACTTTTAAGTCACGGCAAATTTCTCTGTATGAAATTCAGGCTGCTCTACCCCGGGGAGAGTGCGCCGCCACAAGAGCAGCGCCACCTATTACAATTTTTTCTCTTTTTTTCTGTCTGCAATTGGCTTTTTTTTCTTCTTCTAATAACTCTTCCAATAACAACTCTCTTGTAGCAATGGGTTCTTTTACGTGCGCTAAAATGCGTGATGCACACGGGACCCCGATTTATCGTCTCATCCGAAATAAAACACTAGCACCCTGACCACCACTCAAGGTTTAGCGGATGGGGTAAAAGGTTCAGGCACAAACGGGGTTCGAACCACCACACACTTCGAACTCGGACATTTTGTTTTCTAGGCAGATGCGTTACCTCTACACCACTGATCCACAATTGTGTGTGTGTGTGTGGGGTGTGTGTATGTGTGTGTGTGTGTGTGTGGTGTGTGTGTGTGTGTGTGTGTGTGTGTGTGTGTGTGTGTGTGTGTGTGTGTGTGTGTGTGTGTGTGTGTGTGTGTGTGGTTGTGTGTGTTGTGTGTGTGTGTGTGTGTGTGTGTGTGTTGTGTGTGGTGTGTGCACAATATGTGCAGGTGTATGTATGTGCGTGAATGCGTGTGAGTGTGCGCGCGCGAGTATTTGTGTGTGTGTATGTGTGTGTATGTGTACTGTGTGTGTGTGTGTGTGTGTGTGTGTGTGTGTGTGTGTGTGTGTGTGTGTGTGTGTTGTGTGTGTGTGTGTGTGTGTGTACTCTTGTGTGTGCGTGCATGCGTGCGTGCGCGCTCGTGTTGTGTATGTGTTGATGGCTATATGCAGAGATTAATGTATGTATATTGTGCTCAAGAGCAAATCAAAGTGAAGCATATCTATCTATCTATCTATCTATCTATCTATCTATCTATCTATCTATCTATCTATCTATCTTTT
>CM054167.1:12212762-12222762 GCA_028751875.1 Rapana venosa | reverse complement strand
TGTCTCACCACACATGACATCACATACCTACACACATGTCTCACACACATACACACGTACACACACAATCACCATACATCAACACACTACACAACACACACACACACACACACACACACACACATACATCACTCACTACTACAACTTCTTCCTTCCTCTTACATCTTCCCTATTCTACAGCACATTACTACACAGCCACACATACCCGGAGACAAAACCACACTACACAGACACGTGTTTGATTCATCATGTTTCTTTTACCATTTTGAGGATAACGAAATATACATCACGTGCTTTAAATTTTTTTTTTTTTTACATCTAGTCCCATTGTACATGCGGTTTGTAAGCTTTGTCATCCATACCAACCAACACATATGGCCTACTCTTCTGAAAGGTGGAACAGGGTTTGCTGTGCGCCTGAGGTGTTCTATGTGTGTTTGCACACTTGGACCTCAGTTTACTGCCTCAACTAAAAGAGAGTTTTGGGGGGAGTGGAGTTGGTACTGATGTTAACTCCTTGGAGGGGAAAAATCCTTTCAACACAACAGGCATCTTGGTGGTGGATCAACCCTGGGCTTGAACCCAGGCCATCAGATCATGAGCGCAATGCACAATGCACTAATCAGCAGGCTATCCCTTTTTATATTTAAGGTCAAATTATATGCGTGTGTGTGTGTGTATGTGTGTACTGTGTGTGTACTGTGTGTGTGTACTGTGTGTGTGTGACTGTGTATACATGTGTGTTATGACTGTGTGTACGTGTGTGTGTGCACTATGTGTGTGTGTGTGTGTGTGTGTGTGTGTGCACTCTGTGTGTGTGTGTGTGTGTGCATGCATGCGTGTGTGCATATGTGTGTGTGAGCATGCATGCGTGAGTGCATATCATATGTGTATATGAGCATGTGTGTGCGCATATGTGTGTGTGAGAGACTGTGTGTGTGCAGTTACCAAACTAATTTAATTGATTTTACTGTAGGGTTAGATAGTCTAGCAGCATTAATTAAGTTTCATAGCACAGGAAACAAAACTAAATATTATCACATGAAAATCATCAATAAAAGAGGGTGGGTGGGTTGGGGAGGGGGGGATCAGGGAGGAGCAAATGGACTAACATAGTACTAGAAGAGAGACAAAAAGACTGATACTTCCATTGTGTGTATTTGATTTTACATCTGTTCACTAGTTTAAGTGATCATATCAGACAGGGAGAGGGTGGGTGGGTGGTGAAAGATGAACTGATATGGTGAGAGCCTTAAAGTAAAGAGATATGAGTTGGTTTTTGTGTGTATACTAAAATACTATATTTTAAAACAATACTTAAACAATATGTTGCAGAAACATAGTAGGGCAACACAAGTATAATAATGTGTTTAACTAACATAAAAACAAGCCAATTCAAAAGTGTTCTAAAACGAAAACCTGTGCAACTGTGAATTTACTTCAACGGCTGTCATGAATTAAAGATCCAGCAAATGTAGCATGTGCATACATGTACAGACTATGTGAACATGCGTACACATGTCTGAGTGTGTCTGTGTGTGTCTGCGTGTGTGTGTGTGTGTGTGTGTGTGTTGTGTGTGTGTGTGTGTATCTATGCATAAGTGTGTTTGTGTACTGTGAGTGTGTGCATGCGTGGCGTGTGTGTGTGTGTGTGTGAAGTCAAGTCACGTCAAATTTTTATTTCCATATGGTACAACCATACATTTGCAATAAGCAATGCATTTGCTTTTTTCATGCATGCACATGTATGACTGTGTGCGTGTGTGCGTGCATGTGTGTGTGCATGTACATTCATGGGTGAATGTATACATGTATGTGTTTAGCCTACACGTGATTGTGTGTGCTTATGGGAGGATATAATGCATTCATTCCCTGAACACAGATTATTCATCTTTTCATTATTAATCAATTTCCATTTTGTTCCTTGGGTGGTACTGAAGCAACACATTTTTTTTTGCATTTACCCCATATGCCTCCCACAGTCACAGGCAGACACACATATACACGCACACAACTTTACTTGTTCATGGAATAATCTCTCTCTCTCTCTCT
The DNA here is from genome assembly GCA_028751875.1 of Rapana venosa. Taxonomy (NCBI): domain Eukaryota; kingdom Metazoa; phylum Mollusca; class Gastropoda; order Neogastropoda; family Muricidae; genus Rapana; species Rapana venosa. The sequence continues at coordinate 12,220,710 of CM054167.1, read as the reverse complement.
CTCTCTCTCTCTCTCTCTCTTTCTCTCTCTGTGCGATTTGCTTGCTTGTGCTGTTGCTTTTTTGTTTGTTTGAGGTGTATGTGTGTGTGGAGAGGAGAGAGGGGGTGGAGGGAGGTTATAATCCTTAATATTATAATTTATATTTTCTGAGGCTAACTTTTCTTCTTCTTTTTTTTAAAGGTCAAGTGATACATTTCTGGTTGCTTACATTTAAAAAAATATTTTTTATAAATACATGATATAATACCTGATAGTGATAAGGGCAGGGACTGGATGTAAAATAAAACCCAACCCACATTAGTGCTTAATCAATATTCTCGAAATAAAATAATGTTGCTTGCCTTGTCTAGAGCTCTGTCTCAGATTAAGTTCAAGTCATAACTCACTGTCACCTTTTGTGGGATACCTTCACATATGTATAAAACATTTTACATTCTAAGGAGCGGGATGATAAAGCTGTAGTCCTGGAAAGGTTCTTGAAAGCAATGAAAGGGGAACCACTGAGCTACGTAATGATTCAATATGAGCGCTTTGATTTGTTGCTTTACATGATTCAGCGCTATATAAATTCCGTGCATTATTATTAATATTCCTTTGTTCATGAACAGGCACCCTCAAACAAATTCAATGAAATAATGTTAATAATAAGTAGAAGAAGTAACAACAACAAATGGAATTTATGTAGCGCTATATCTTGCACTGACAAATCAGAGCACTTGCACTCAAAGCATTCTTACAGTCATATTTGCAACCTATAACAATTAATAGTACTGTAACAGAGTGGAGACATTTGATCTGCCACAACCCTGTACAACTTCTTGGCTACAAGAGCACAGTATGAACAGGGAGGATATAGTCTCTAAGAAAGAGGCTGCATAAATACTACATTTTACCAGAAGGCAAAGTGTATGCAATGGGTAGTTTTCAATCACCACCCAAGGAAACAGAGCGCTGCACAATTTGCAGGTGTGTCCCAAGATAGTGACACATCACTCTGAACACATGGGAGGTAATCTACTTACCACACCATCACATCTACCAACTCTACTTGCAACAGAGTGGAGATATTTGATCTGCCACAACCCTGTACAACTTCTTGGCTACAAGAGCACAGTATGAACAGGGAGGATATAGTCTCTAAGAAAGAGGCTGCATAAATACTACATTTTACCAGAAGGCAAAGTGTATGCAATGGGTAGTTTTCAATCACCACCCAAGGAAACAGCGCTGCACAATTTGCAGGTGTGTCCCAAAATAGTAACACATCACTCTGAACACATGGGAGGTAATCTACTTACCACACCATCACAGTACTAACAAGTCCAATTGTAAACACACACACACACACACACACAGTGGAAAAACAGTTTGCAAAATGGGTTTCAATCAGAAATAAAAATGTTAAATTGAAAACATTCATCTTTCAAAGACAATACTTATCAACAAAAATATAGTCAAAGACAAACTGAGATTTTTTTTTCAAGATCAGATTTTAAAAAAAAGACACTGAAAAGAAAATTCAGTAAAGATGTTAAAATAAAATCCTTATAAAATACATATGGAGAACACAATATTTCAAATGTACCAAAACTGTACTTGAACAAAAGCTTAAACTGAAAGCCTTTCTTGCCTCATTTCACCCCCCTGAAACTTACCGTAAACAAGTACTGGGAAATCAATGTCAAGAACTTTAGTGTTCAATATTGGCTGTAGTATTGCTAAAGGTTTATTGCGAGTCCTATGGCATTTTGTTTTATTTATAAATTAAATACTATTGCAGTTCTAACTTGATTTTGTTCTACCCTTGTTAATGGTTTCATTTAATGTTAATTAAACACACACACAGTATACACACTCACTCACTCACTCTCTCTCACTGAGTTTCTCTCTCTCACACACACACACACACTCCAAAGTCCTTCGGATGATCCGATGAGACTATAAACTGAGGTTATGTTTATGAGCGCATACAGAACATCTTGTGCACAAGTTAAAACCTGTTCAACTTTTGGAACAGAAAAGTATGCATATGTGCCACCAAATTTACAATAACAGCATACACATGGGGACTTGATGTAAACAAAAAAAGTGAGAGCTTATTCCCTTATCCCCAAAATACAAGAACAGATGAAACAAATCACAAGATCATAAACACACACACACACACACCACACCACACACACACACACAACACACACCACACCATGTACACCATGAACAGTGGTATAATTCCTACTTTCAATCAACCCTCCCCTCTCTCTCCTCTCTCTCTCTCTCGATCCCTCTCTTCCTCCCCCCTTCTGGATATCTCTTTATGTGGAAAGACAAAAAATTGAAGCAGCCCGCCTACCCCTCCCGTTACTTACCCACCACCCCACCCCCCCCCCCCCCCACTCCCCCCCACTCCCCCCCCCCCTCACCCCCCCCCCCACCCCCACACTCCCTCCCACCCCCCTCCCCCCCCACCCCCCCCCCCCCCCCCCCCCCCCACTCCTCCCCCCCCCCCCCCCCCCCCCCCCCCCCCCCCCCCCCCCCCCCCCCCCCCCCCCCCCCCCCCCCTCCCTAATGTGTTATAAATGGACTGGAAGAGATATATTATCTAATATTATACTTTTTTTCTCGAGGATAATGGAATAAGCACTCATGTTCTAAATGAAATGAAATGAAATGAGAGAGAGAGGGGGAGAGAGAGAGAGAGAGAGAGAGAGAGAGCCTGGTTTCAGGACGCTCCTTATAGTTCACGATCGACGATTCCCTGCGATCCGAGCCCTCAGAAAATTATTACGGGCCCTGATACTAACAGCAGTCAAAGATCATATTACTAGCGGTATAAATACATACTTTTGGTTCGAGGAATAGTAGATGTTTGTTCTCCACTCGTCGGAAAACCTCAGCTTGTCGATAAATAATTCTCTCGAGTTCAGGGGAAATAACGCGCACGAAGAACGTGCTCGTTTGCAAGGGAGGAATGCTTTTTTGGTTGGCATAGGCGCATTCAATTTTACACTTTTCGCTCTGCCCTTCTAATTAGCAGAAAAACACATACATAATTACGCATCGCCTAAGATTGATTTGTATCTGCTTGAAGAGAAAGACTAAAAGACCTCACATATAAAAATCAGGTAACAAAAGTATCCCCCGTATGTGGAAAAGAAGAAAATGACTGAAAAACGTCTCTGGTTTCATCCGCACGTGATGTTCTTTTGTCGATACTGTCGCCATGAGCAACAACGGCAGATATCAGCGGCATCAAGGACCTATCCGGATAACCACTGTATGTATGTTTTAAAAGACAACTTTTAAATTTTGTTTTTATACTTTGATGGTTGGTTGATTGATTCAATGTTAGCATTGCGAGAATGCTAGTAAATGTCAGACTGTGTTAGATTTGTTTCAATGTCTAATAGGCTAAGTAGTAGTGTACTTTTTGTTTCTCAAACAGCAGTGTTTACATGGTTTCAGTGCTTTGGCTTGCAGACTTGAGCTAGCTGTATAGATCTGTCTGTCATACGCATCAGGGTAAATGGCAGAAATAAGTTGAAGGCCGTGATGCAGACAATTTAATGTTTCTCTTTTTGAAGAAGTTTTCACAGTAATTAGAGTTTTGAAAATAGTTGGGGGGGGGGGGGGGGGGGGGAGACAAGTGCAGGACACCAGTTTGACCCCCCATGGGATCTTACAGCCAGACACTTTTCATAATTTTTAGAAGTTTCAATCGCATTCACAAGAATGTTCTTGTGGCTTATTAAAGCTGCCATTGAAAGATGATGATAAAAAGTGAAAGAAGGTATGCTCAAAATATCTGTTGCACAGAATTAACAAAACTAATAAAGAATAAAGAAGTGAATCTGTGTGCCTTACGTTCGGGCATTCTCTTAAAAGGATGCAAGGTAGGTCGTAAAGATTTGTATCTAGCCAAGCTGTCAGTGTGAGCTAGATTATAACCTAAACATCGCCATACATTTATAGTTCGAGCACATGTAAGAGCAGTGTTAAAAACACGCCACAAAAGAACAGACAACACAAACAAAATGGCCGGCCCACACTTGGATCTACAAGACATACCACTTGACTAAACGATACAGTATTCAGAAAATGGTAGTGGAGGAAAACAAGTGCAGTTAACCAGTTACAGCGACTCCATCATTTTGAAGATGATTTACCAAAAGGTTCAATTAAAGAAGAACAAGAGGAGGAGGAGGAGGAGGAGGAGGAAGAAGAAGAAGAAGAAGAAGAAGAAGAAGAAGAAGAAGAAAAAGAAATCCCCCAGTAAGTAGAATTTTCTGTGATCATATGCTGTAGCGTGTAAGTCATGGAAATGTGGAGACTTAAAGAGTCTGTGTGTTTTTGTGTGTGTGTGTTTTTCTCTCTTTGGTTTTAATGCCTATTCACTACTAGGTGATTTACACAAGCACACTTGTCTAATGATGTGTGTGTGTGTGTGTGTGTGTGTGTGTGTGTGTGTGTGTGTGTGTGTGTGTGTGTGTGTGTGTGTGTGTGTTCTAAGAACAAACAAAAGGCAACAACAACAATAACAACACCACTACCACAACAACAACAACACACACTCTTTTGATACCCCCCCACCCCCCCCCCCACCCCCGCCCCACTTTCCAAGGCTAGAGATTTAAGGTTCACTAATACCTGAAAGGTGAGATTTTAGGGTATGTGACTGGTTTTTCTTCTTCTCCACCATTAAGGTAGCCATCATTCAAGGCCTAGTGGATGGGGAAAAAAAAGTCCAGGCATAAACACCACGGGGATTGAACCCAGACTTCTTGCTGTCTAGGCAGGTGCATTACCTCCAGACCACCAAGCCCCTTTGGGGGCATGACATAGGCCTTCCGAGGTTCCCCAGTGGTGAGATTGTTTTGTGCTTTTTGCGACTGTTTTTTTTTGCCCACCATTAAGGTACGGTATAGCTCAGTGGTCGGAGCACTCGCTTTCCCCATCCAAGTTAAGCAGCGTCGAGCGTGATTACCAGTTGGATGGGTGACCGTTTGCACGCCTTGGCTTCAGTACAAGTTCCCCAAGTTCACCCAGCTGTAAATGGGTACCTGCCCTCTTTAGGGTCAGGGAAGGTAAAGCAGCGAGGGAGAGGAGATGGGCGCCGCCCTCAATATGCTGGCCCTAGAGAAGTGAGGTCTCTGACGCCTCGCTCCCCTACGACCTTATAGGTTATGGGACTCCTTTACCTTAAGGTACCTGCATTCAGACTTCAGGGATCAGTGGTTTGATTGGAACACGATACATGTACCTTTTGCCTCACCTGACCTCGCTTTTGATTGGTACACGGTTTGAAGCTTATGTCCTTTGAAGGAAGGGGTGGGGTGAAGGGGGTGGGGGTGGGTGCCTCATTTTCTGTGCTGTTTCTGTCCTGCAGTTCCTTGACCATTCATTCCAATCTCTTCGCGCCCCAGCCGTACCTAGGCGTGCCATGTTGCTTCCTCACGGTTAGAAGCCCACAGGGAGCTTGGCAGTGTTAGGCTGCCGTGAGCCCACCTGCCAGAAGAGTCCCCGCACTGCTGCTGGATCACTTTGGTGACCATTGTTCAGTTTGGGCTTGTTCATAGGTAAAACACGCAGGACATCACCTACTAACCCCCCTTCTGACAACGGTACTAACTTTATGTGCTTAGTTGTGGAGCCAGACTGAGTTAGACACCCGTTTTGGGTGCTATGCTTGCACCATGATATTTGCCCAAAGAGCTTCTCCCACAAACCTCTGATCCTCAATTAAGGCTTTGACACCAGTTCGCTATAGACATGGTAAAGGTGTCCCATAACCTCTGTGGTCGTAGGGGAGTGAGGCATCATAGACCTCAACTTCTCAAGGGGCCAGAATATTACGGGCGGCGCCCGTCTCCTCTCCCTGGCTGCTTTACCTTCCCTGACCCTAAAGTGGGCAGGTACCCATTTACAGCTGGGCGAATTGGGGGACTGTACTGAAGCCAAGGCTCGCAAACGGTCACAATCCAATTGGTAACCACGTTCGATGCTGCTTAAAACCTTAGCTGGGGAAAGCGAGTGGTCTGTCCACTGAGCTATCCCGTCCCCCTGACATGGTAGTGTATGGGAAACAGAAACTAAGGTCATCATCCGACCAGAGCAACGGAGATCACCGAGTCAGTTTTGTTTTATTGCATGGTAGTCAAAGAGTGATGTGTGCATGTATGTGTATATGACAGGAGTGTGATAAATTTTACTGTTGTCCTGTCAATGTATGATTGTATTTTTTGTGACACAATTCTGTTTATACCAAGAGTGATGAGGATGGCAGTGATGACGATTTTATGGAAGTGCACTAGCTTTTTGAGACCGCTTGACAGTATTGTACTGTACGCTTCCTGACATAACAATAATAATTATATCCTAGCATCAACGAGGCTTGGGAGATACACTCCTACAGACACCTGTAGTGTTGCTAAAATGTTTTGAGTAACGCTATGTAAATCACACATATGTAAAATGGATGATGCTTGACTGTGTGTGTTCCCAGTTTCCTCAGTGGCCCCATAGCAAATGCAGTCTGGGTGGGAGCCAGCTGGAGTCTGAGCCCCCCCCCCCACTCCCCCACCCGCCCTTTTCAGGATTCTTATGGGATTTGAACCTACGACCATCTCTCCAGGAAGGCAACACATTAACCACTGTGCAGTGACAGCTGGTTGGAAGCTCATAATTATATTGTACCACTGGTCAAGGGTGATTTCACTTCCAAGACCTACAGTACCGGTCATTCTTCTAGAGTGGAAGGGTCAAGTGGTCAACATTTTTAGCAATTTTTCATGAAGAGACTTTTTTGTCCAGTCTTTTAAATGTTTCGCTACAGATAATTATGTCATAATGGTGAAATTCTTGTTGCATGCTGCTATGCTCTGTTGACAGAACGTTGTAAGTTTAGTGGACAGAGCATTTTTGACTTCATTCTTGTGGGTCTATAAAGTTGTGGGTTCGAATTTGACCAGCAGCCTATGGTAAAATAAATGAGGGGTGGTGGGGGGAGGGGGGGTATTTATGATCTCAGGGGTCAATTAAAAAGTGCAGATCTTCTAGTGCCTTAATTTCCTTGCTTGGGAGGCCTTCTTCAGTGATGACCAAAATTATTGCGCAAACAGTGATTGAAGCAATGCTAACATTACCCTTCTATTTTGTCTGTCTGTCTCTGTCTCTGTCTCTCTCGGTATTGGGTAACTCTCTCTTCTCTTTGATATTTGATTTGATTTGATCTGATTTGATTTGCTTTGATCTCTCTCTCTCTCTCTCTCTCTCTCTCTCTCTCTCTCTCTCTCTCTCTCTCTCTCTCTCTCTCTCTCTCTCTCTCTCTCTCTCCCCCCCCTCCTCGTGTGTGTGTTCTTCTTTAATTTAACGGCTTTTCACATGACGTGATATTAGACAAGTGTGTGTGTGTGTGTGTGTGTGTGTCTGTCTGTGTCTGTGTGTATGTGTGTGTGTGTGTATGTGTGTTTGTGTGTATGTGAGAGAAGAGAACATACATGGGTCGGTAATCTGTGTACATATGTTGTGTATTGGGTGTGTGTGTGTGTGTGCGTGGTGCATGGTGTTTGTGTGTGTGTGTATGCAATGTATGTGTTGTGTATGTAGTGGGTATCTCGAATGTTATGCTTTGCATGTGTTAAGTCAAGTGGTGATTCACAAAAGCAAGTAAGTAAGTAAATTTTATTCCAGATGGTAATTGATATAAGAATGCATTTGTATTTTATAAGCATAGTGTGGATGTGGTGAGTGTAGAGTGTAGTAGGAGTAATCATCAATTTTATGCTCTTTCCACATAGTGAGATAGTCAGGGGGAATAGACAACAAAGTAGAATACGTTGTGATGGATAGTGTGAGTAGGTAGTAGTTGATGTTGTGATGAGAGGTGTGGAGGGAATGAGAGTAATGATGAATATGTGAGTACGATATGTGTGTGACAGTGTGAGTAGTAGAT
>CM054167.1:12197762-12207762 GCA_028751875.1 Rapana venosa | reverse complement strand
CAAAACCGCATACACACGGGGACTGGATGAAAATTGTTCCTTATCACCAAGTACTGAATGGACATTAAACAAAAACAAAACAAAACAAAACAAAACATGAAAAATGCACACGAGTGCTTATTCCATTATCCTCGAAATAAAAGAATAAATACAAGAAAAATAATAAAATCTCTCTCTGTTGTCTCCCCCTCTCTCTCTCCCCCTCCCTCCACCCTCTCCCTCCCTCCCCATCTCCTCTCTCCCCCTCTCTCCCTCCACCCCATCTCCCTCTCTCCACCCTCTCTCCCTCCCTCCCTCCCCCCCTCTCCCTCCCCTCCCCTCTCCCATCCCTCTCTGTCTGTCTTGTGTGTGTGGCAGGTTATGCCAGCATGGAAAGGACCACAGCGGGCGAGCGCAGAGCCACCACACGTTGCCTCCTCCAGCCATCCACCACAAGCCCCCACCACCAACACCACCACCACCAACACCACCACCACCACCAGCGCAACCACCCACACCTACCCGGAGCAGCGCCTCAAAGACAAGAAGCCCAAGCCCGCTGCCCCGAAGATGAAACCCAGCCTCCCTACTCCTCCCTCAGCCCGCAAAGAACCCCGCGCTTCAACCAGCCTGGCCGGAGCCAGCTCCAGGAGCAAGCCCACGCCTCGGGGTGTCGAGAGTTCTGCCACCAAAGAACCGTCCAAGTCATCAGGGAGTCGGCATCAGCCAGTTGATCCCAGCCGTGATGCTGCTCCGGGACAGTCAGAGCACGCGGGGAGCAGCCACGCCGAGAGGTTGACCTCGCGAACGGTCAGTCACGGGACGTCTGCGGTCATCAGCAGTTCGCAACGTCAGGCTTCAGGGTCCGAGCAGAGGCAGCGGCAGCAGCAGCAGCAGCAGGCAGCAGCAGAAAGCGCAGCACAGTTCACGGTCGTCCAAGGACGGTTCCGTCAAGAGTTGGGACTCCAAGAACGGGAGAAGCGCTGTCCGCTCTTCGGAGCATGAGGCTGATGGTCAGTCTGGAACGTCCTCAAAGTCGCGCAGCAAACGGTCGTCTGCCGATGTCAAAGCGCCTCAGTCGACTTCCAAGCACACTAAGAAGCAAACGAACGAAAAAGCAGTGGAGAAGAGGCTCTCTCAAGGTTCTTCACTGGGCACACATGAGAAATCTGTTGAGAAGAGGCCCTGTCAAGGTTCCTCACAAGACGACTCACGCGAGAAAGCTGTTGAGAAGAGGCCCTGTCAAGGTTCGTCATTGGACAGAAATGAGAAAGCGGTGGAAAAGAGTTCTTCCAAGCGAAAGGAGGATAAAGCTGTTAAGAAAAGGCAAAGTTCCTCACAGCACAAAGATAAGAAAGCTGATCAGAAGAGGCCCTGTCAAGGGTTGTCGTTAACCACAGATAGTGAAACTGACGAGAAGGGGCTCTCTCAAGGTTTGTCAGAGAACGCTGATGAAGAAACTGTTCAGAAGGGGCCCCATCAAGGTTCATCTTTGCACACTGACAAAAGAGCTTTCACAGAAGGGGCCCCATCAAGGTTCATCATTGCACACTGACAAAAGAGCTTCACAGAAGGGGCCCCATCAAGGTTCATCATTGCACACTGACAAAAGAGCTTCACAGAAGGAACCCCATCAAGGTTCAACATTGCACACTGACAAAAGAGCTTCACAGAAGGGGCCCCATCAAGGTTCATCATTGCACACTGACAAAAAAACTGCTCAGAAGGGGCCCCATCAAGGTTCATCACAACACATGGACAAGAAAACTGCCCAGAAGGCCAAGGAGACTCATCGCAGTTCATCAGTGCATAGAGATAAAAGAGCTGCAGAGAAGGGGCCCTGCCAGGGATCCCCACAGCACACAGATAAGAGCAATTCTCAGAAAGGGATCAGTCAGGGTTCAGCACAACACTCAGATAATGAAGCAAGTCAAAAGGGGCCCCATCAAGGTTCATCCCTGAAAACTGAAAGCAGAGATGATCAAAAGGGGCCCCATCAAGGTTCATCCCTGAAAACTGAAAGCAGAGATGATCAAAAGGGGCCCCATCAAGGTTCATCACTGAAATCTAATAGAGATGATCAAAAGGGGCCCCATCAAGGTTCATCCTCGAAAAATGACAGCAGAGATGATAAAAAGGGGCCCCATCAAGGTTCATCATTGAAAACTGACAGCAGAGATGATAAAAAGGGGCCCCATCAAGGTTCATCTGTACACAGCAACAGAAAAGCTTCTCAGAAGGGCCCCATCAAGGTTCATCACAGAAAAATGACAGCAGAGACGATCAAAAGGGGCCCCATCAAGGTTCATCTGTACACAGCAACAGTAAAGCTGCTCAGAAGAGGCCCCATCAAGGTTCATCAGGGCACTCTCACAAGAAGTCCAGTCAGAAATCCAAGGGAACCCATCGAAGCTCCTCAGAGCAGAGAGAGAAGAGAACAGTTGAGAAGGGGCCTAGTCAGGGTTCCTCGTCAAAGCACGCAGAAAAGGAAGCAGTTCAGAAAGGGCTCTGTCACAGTTCGCTGTCACAACACAAAGAGAAGGGAGCAGTTCACAGGGGCACTGTAAAGGTTCATCGTCCAAGCATACGGATGATAAAACCGATCAGATGGGGCCTCATCAAGGTTCCTCATCACCACACTCAGAGCTGGCAGCAGTTCAGAACGGGCTCTGTCAAGATTCATCATCAGAAGAGACAGAAAACGAAATTGCCGAGGAGGGGGACGGTCAAGGTTTATCACAGCACAAAAATAATGGGGCGATGCAGAAAGGGCTCTGTCAGGTTTCAACACAGCACTCAGAAAGTAAAGCAGTTCAGAAATCTCCTGTTCACAGGGGCAACAAAGTTTTACCGAAGGGGCCCTGTCAAGTATCGGTGCCAGGCACAGAGAAAATACCCCGGAAGAGGCCCAGTCAGGGATATTTAGTTTGTACCAATAATGAAGATGACCAAAAGGGGCCCAGCCAAGGCTCTCCACTATGTGCCGAGGATAATGTTGTTCAGGATAAGACAGCATCTCACAAGAGGCCCTATCAGGGAAACGTTTTAGACGAAGTTAACACACCTGATCCGAAGGGGCTTTGTCAAGGAGCTCCACTTTCTGGAGATGATGAAATCACTCAGAGGTGGCCCTGTCAAGAGTTACCACAAGACACAGGTAACAAAACTGCTCACAAGAGGCCCTGTCAAGAACCCCCGCTGTATGCAAATAGCAAACTTGCCCAGAAAAGACCCTTTCAAGAATCAGTTCTTGAGAGAAGTGGGGAAGATTCTCAGAATGGGCCCTGCCAAGGATCGTTTCTCAACGGAGATAACGAAGACACTCCAAAGGGGCCCCGTCAAGGATCTCTGATTAAGACAAATGTTGAGAGGAGGAGCCCACCACCGCATAAAAATTGTAACATAGACCAGATGGCGCCTCTTCAAGGGCTCCTACACTGTACAGATGACCCGAATGCTTGGAAGAAGCCTTTTGAAGAATCGGATCTGGACAGCGATAATGAAGATGCTCAGGAGGAGCCCAGACAAGAATCAGCCCTGCACACAGATGATAAACTTGTCAGGCCTTCTCAGGGGACCCCATTCCACACAAATCCCAACCCCATTCTTCAGGGGCCCTGTCAAGGTCCATCCTCTCTCACAGACATCAGAACTGTGCTGCAGGGGCCCTGTCAAGGATCAGCGTCTATTAATCCGAAGCTAGTGGGTCCTCATGAAGGATCTTCAGTTCTGACAAATATCGGGGATACGCAGAAGGTGCCCCGTGAAGGCCTCTCACATCACAATACAAATAAGATTGGTTCCCAACAGGGGCCTCACCAAGAATTACCTCTGGAAGCAAATAATGAAGGGGTTCAGAAGGGGCTTTTTCAAGGTTCATTCCTGAACACCAACAAGACTGTGCAGAAGGGGCCCTGTCAAGGATCATCATTAAACACAGAAAACAATATTGGTCAGAATGATTGTTACCAGGAACCCCAGCCTCAGACAGAATGCGAATTAACTCAGCAGGGGCCCTGTCAGGGTGTCCCACTTCCCACAGACAACAGAACTCTTCAGCAGGGGCCCCGTCAAGGTGCTGTCCATTATGATAATCACAAGCCTATCCAGAAAGACACGGGTCAGGGTGTCCTGCTTTATAAAGGCAACAGGACTCTCCAGGAGGGGCGCTCTCAAGGGGCCCCGCACAACACTGAAAACAAACCCCTCCAGCAGGGGCCCTGTCAGGGTGTCTCACATCTCAATGATTGCAAACCTGCCCAGAAGGGACCCTACCAAGGTGCTCTAGTTTATCAAGCAACAAACGGGGTCAGCAGGGGCCCTGTCAGGGTGTTCCCCTTCCTGAAAACAACAGGACGGTTCCACAGGGGCCCTGTCAAGGATCAGCTCAAAATTACCTCCCCACACCCGCCCAGAAGGGGCCCTGTCAGGAGGGATTACCCCAACAGTCACTCCAACACGCCATACTTTCCCAGAAGGGGCCAAACGCAGGATCACAAACAACAACAACAACAACAACAACAACAAACACAGACAACAAACCAGCTCAGGGCGCCGCCATTCAAAGATTCCCCCCAGGACAGCGAGGGCGGGGTGTTCCAGAAGCAGGTCCCCCATCTCAAGCCTTGCCCCTCCCACAGCCCAGGCCCCTGCCGCCAAACTACAGAATCCCTCTCCTGTCCAACAGAGCGGCACCGCAGTCGAGCGCCGAGCCCAGGCCAGTCCTTTGGCCCTTCAGCGAAACGGGCCAGACTGCCTCTTATCCGAGACCTGTGCGTCCACCGATGCAGGGTCGGAGACACGACCCCCCAGACAGCAGAGTGGCACCACCAGCACCATCACCAGCAGCACCAGCAGGCTCCAACCGTCAGCAAGGCGAGGGCAGTTCAGCTCCCCAGGCAGAGATTCCTCCCAAAGCGGCCCCTCACTCTGAAGGTGGAGGTTCTCCATCGACGTCTTCCACGACCGTTTCTTGCGTCAGCTCCAATCCTCGCCCTCCTCCAACATGGTTTCACGAGAGAGCCCCCCCTCCAGCAGTGTCCTTATACAAGCCTTTACTTCAGCACCAACACAAAGTTCTTCAGGCTGGTCCCAACCCCAGGACTTCCCTTGTACGCTGGCCAAAGAATGCCTCAGCCAGGCGCGGTTAGCGTCAAGGGGCCGCCTCAGTCAGTGGCTATGTCTCAGGTGGGTCCCAGTCCCAGACCTTTTGTTCCCTCGGACGTTGGCGCGCCACGAAGACCTTGTATGCCTCCCTGTCTGCCGGACAGTTCTGCGCAGAAGGGGAGACAGCCGCCGCGCCCGCAGCTGTGTCACAGACCCGTTTCTCAGCCCTACCCTCGGTTGCCCCCGCCACGTCCTCCTGCCCAGCCCCCGCAGTCTGTGTCCAGTCTGTTACCCCCTGGGTCAGTGTTCAGGCCCCTGCCCTTGCCGCACGCCAACGTGCCTCTGTCAGAGCTGGTGCGGAGACCTCCACCCCTTCTGCCCCACAGACCTCGTGCTCCTGGACCGTTAGGTCCTGTGTTCAGGCCTCCCCTCCGCCCCCATGCACGCTTACCTCTGCCGTACCCCCCAACCAGGCCTCTCCTCCCTCTCAGACTCTGTTGCCCCTGCCCAAACCCCCGGTGACAGCCACCATGACCAGCGACAGCCCTGATCTCTCCCGCCTGCAGGCAATGGCCAAGTCAGCCGGCAAGCAGATCCTGTCATCCAAGGAAAGGCCCGCGGACAGTTCTGCAAAACTTCCTTCTGCCGACGGAGGTAATTTCCCTACCAACCCTTTCACGGGCCTCAGTATCAAAGGGAACTGGTGCACCGTGCCCAAAGAACTAGGGCACGGCGATAAAGACGAGAGGACCTACATCCACCTCGAGCCCAGTCTGAAAATGATGTTTTCCTTCGACGTGGACAACCCGGTCAAGTGGACGTTCAGTCCAGACCGGCGGAGTCGTTCTCTGGACGGCTCTTGCGTGTCGGACGCCCTGTCCGCCAAGACGGACCAAACGGACACGGAGTCCTTGTCCAGAGACACGCCCATGCCCTGGGACTTCTCCAGCCACCTGAAGACCATGCCCTCCAGCAGCTGCACCAGCATGTGCTTCTGCCACAAGTTCAACTCCTCCTCCTCCTTCTCAGGGACGGGCAGGAGAGCAACGTGGCCAGCGACTCCGCCAGTTCCAAAGACGGCTGCTGGGACGCAGAGTCAGTGGACAACCAGGAGGTACCCGGGACCAGCGGCCCCGGCAGTCGGCCGTACAACGGGGTGGCGCTGGTGGGTGGCTGCGGGGCGGTGAGGGAGACGGGGTTCCAGTGTCACTGCCAGGCCTGTTCTCCCGGGGACCACATCAGGAGGGTAGGCTGGAAGAGGCCCCGCGAGGGTTCTCCTCTCTCGGACCCTGACCTGGACTGGGAGGCAAGGTGAGTGTTGTTATGGTGTGTGATGATTTGTGGGGAATGCTGTATCGTGAACCGTGATTGTGTACCCGTGAAAGAGAAATGTGTACTGTGAAAGAGAAATGTGTACTGTGAAAGGTAGATGTGTACTGTGAAAGAGAAGGTATGAAGGTGATGTGTACTGTGAAAGAGAAATGTGTACTGTGAAAGGTCAGAATGTGTACTGTGAAAGAGAAATGGTACTGTGAAAGAGAAATGTTACTGTGAAAGAGAAAGATGTCGCTTATGGTAAGGCCATGTGTACGTGAATAGATGCAGAATGTGAAAAGCAAATACAGTGGCTATTGTAAAAGAAAAGTGTGTATCTTACTGATATTAAAGAATAAATTAAGCGTACTGTGAAAGAGAAATGTGTACTGAAAGGTAGATGTGTATATTAAGCATATGCGCATGAAGGATAAATGTATTATGACAAGGTAAAGTGTATTATGGAAGTGTTACTGTATATTATGCAGGTAAAGGTAATAGTTATTATGACAGGTAACTGTAGTATTATGTCAGGTAACTGCGTATTATGAAAGTATTGTAAACGGTAGACACGCATTATAAAAGGTAGTTGTGGATTATGAAAAGTAGACGCGCACTTTGAAAAGTAACTGTGTATCTTAAAGGCAAATGGTTGTCATGAAAGATAAGATACATTTTGCAAGGTTTGGCCACAGTTGGGTAAAAAAAACACACCCCTCCTTGGTGTTCAGAATCTCAAGTAAAACTTAGCCCGTGTTCCTGAATCAGGTCCTCAAGTTAGCACTGATAGTCTTGTTAATATTTTTAGCAAAATTTCCAAAAAGAAGAAAAACCGTTTCCATTTGGGGAAAAAATATTGCTTGTTATATCCTATGTTCAGTGCTGTCTGCAGAATAGGCAAGCCAGCCACAGGGCTAGCTTCTAATAGTATTAGATTTCCTTCGTTTGTTGTTGTTGCTATTTTGTTGTTGTAGTGTAGGGTTTTTTTGAAGTGTTCAGAATTATACACTAGTGATTTATCAGCAAGCTAGCATATGGGTTTTGTGTCATCTTTCATATAAGAATAGGCCAGCTATTTCCAATGGCATGGATGACACAGACAGGCCCAGCATGCAATCCATGACGGGCAGCTCAATCCAATCCAATCCTGTTGTTTAGAGCCCCGGGACCTGCCAGGTTAACAACAACAACAACGACGACGACGAAGATGACGACAACGATGATGATGATGAGGACGACGACGACGACGATGACGACGACGATGATGATGATAATATTAATAATAATATATGGAATTTGTTTACGCTGAATCTTGTAAAGCAAACAAATCACAGAGCTTGCATTCAAACGCTTGCAACCGTTCACACCAACTTTGAAAATGAAACTGGAGCTGCACTAGTGAGGGACCCCTGAACATACAGGAGAAGTCAGGCCAGCAGTTGTCAGTTAGTGTTGTCAGCAAAGGGCCAAGAATGGCCAAAGCCTTTGTCAGTTATTGGTGTCAGCAAAGGGCCAAGAATGGCCAAAGCCTTTGTCAGTTATTGGTGTCAGCAAACAGCCAAGAATGGCCAAAAGCTTTGTCAGTGATTCATGTCATCAAACGGCCAAGAATGGCCAAAAGCTTTGTCAGTTATTGATGTAGGAAAGGGCCAAGAATGGCCAGAAGCTTTTTCAGTTATTGATATCAGGAAAGGGCCAAGAATGGCCAGAAGCTTTTTCAGTTATTGATGTTATCAAACGGCCAAGAACGGCCAAAATCTTTGTCAGTTAATGATATAAGGAAAGGGCCAAGAAGGGCCAAAGCCGTTGTCAGTTATTGATATCAGCAAAGGGCCAAGAATGGCTAAAAGCTTTGTCAGTAATTCATGTCATCAAACAGCCAAGAATGGCCAAAAGCGTTGTCAGTTATTGATGTCATCAAACAGCCAAGAATGGCCAAAAGCGTTGTCAGTTATTGATGTCATCAAACGGCCAAGAATGGCCAAAGCCTTTGTCAGTTATTGATGTCATCAAACGGCCAAGAATGGCCAAAGCCTTTCTCAGTTATTGATGTCAGCAAAGGACCAAGAATGGCCAAAAGCCGTTGTCAGTTATTTCATGTCAGCAAAGGGCCAAGAATGGCCAAAGCCGTTGTCAGTTATTGATGTCATCAAACGGCCAAGAAGGGCCAAATCCTTTGTCAGTTATTCATGTCAGCAAAGGGCCAAGAATGGCCAAAAGTTATTCATGTCAGCAAAGGGCCAAGAATGGCCAAAGCCGTTGTCAGTTATTCATGTCATCAAACAGCCAAGAATGGCCAAAGCCGTTGTCAGTTATTGATGTCAGCACAGGGCCAAGAATGGCCAAAGCCGTTGTCAGTTATTGATGTCATCAAACGGCCAAGAATGGCCAAAGCCGTTGTCAGTTATTGATGTCAGCAAAGGGCCAAGAATGGCCAAAGCCGTTGTCAGTTATTGATGTCAGCAAAGGACCAAGGATGGCCAAAGCCGTTGTCAGTTATTGATATCAGCAAACGGCCAAAAATGGCCAAAAGCTTTGTCAGTTATTGATGTCAGCAAAGAGCCAAGAATGGCCAAAAGCTTTGTCAGTTATTGTTGTCAGCAAACGGCCAAGAACGGCCAAAAGCTTTGTCAGTTATTGATATCAGGAAAGGGCCAAGAATGGCCAAAGCAGTTGTCAGTTATTGATATCAGCAAAGGGCCAAGAATGGCCAAAGCCTTTGTCAGTTATTGATATCAGCAAAGAGCCAAGAATGGCCAAAAGCTTTGTCAGTTATTCACGTCAGCAAAGAGCTAAGAATGTCCAAAAGCTTTGTCAGTATTGATATCAGGAAAGGGCCAGATGGCCAAAAGCTTTGTCAGTTATTGATATCAGGAAACAGCCAAGGATGGTCAAAAGCTTTGTCAGTTATTTCATGTCATCAAACGGCCAAGAATAGCCAAAGCCGTTGTCATTTATTCATGTCATCAAACGGCCAAGCATGGCCAAAGCCGTTGTCAGTTATTGATATCAGCAAAGGGCCAAGGCTGTCATTAACATGATGTCATGCTTGGAAATGCTATGTTATCCCCAAAGTCGGAATGTGGCTACCTTTAATGGTAGGTTAAAAATGGTCGCATACGCAAAATCTCACCGTTGGTGAACCTGAGAGCTCTAGCCGCGGAACGAAAATAATTATCAGGATAAGAGCATAACCTGTTTTCTTCATTGAAGGAGGAAGAAAATCCTTTGAAGCTGGAGTTTGGCTACCTATATTGCGACATACTTGAAAACAACCAAACAAGCAAAAACTTCTCACTCAGCGTGTACTTAACAGTTTCACAGGGATTCGACAGGTATGATAAGTGATTCAGAGTGCATATATTCTAGGCGACTACCAGTGTGTTAAGGTAAGGAACGCCCAAACTACCAACAACTTTTGGGCAGAAATTGATCCTTGTTTTTCTTTGCACGAGTCTTTAAAAGCTAGAGTTAAAGCAGGGATTGGAATAATAATAATAAACAACAACAACAACAACAACAACAACAACAACAGATATGTCAACTGACGTCGTTGTTCTTGACTTCAATTTTACGCCTGTTCACTTCTAGTGATATTAGA
>CM054167.1:12187762-12192762 GCA_028751875.1 Rapana venosa | reverse complement strand
GCTGCAGGTGAGGGCTGGGTTAGTAGTGTGTGGGTGGGGTGGTGGTGGGTGGGGGGGTGTGTGGTTGTGGGGTGGTGTGTGGTGGTGGTGGTGGTGGAGATGATGATGATGATGATGATGATGATGATGATAAACATGGTGATGGGGGTGATGAGGGTGGTGGTGATGGTGGTGATAGTGGTGGTGGTGATGGTGGTGATAGAGGTGGTGATTGTGGTGATGGTGGTGGTGGTGGTGAAGGATCATCACCTGCAGTACAGCTTTCAGGACAGGAGTCTGCTGCAGGTGAGGGCTGGGGTAGTGGTGTGGTGGTGTGGTGGTGGTGATGGTGGTGTGGTGGTGGAGATGGTGGTGGTGATGTTGAGGATTGATGTGAGGATGGTGATGGTGGTGATGATGGTGGTGGTGGAGATGAGGATTGGTGATGTTGAGGATGATGTGAGGATGGTGATGGTTGGGTGGTGATGGTGGTGATGATGGTGGTGGTGGTGAAGGACCATCATCTGCAGTACAGCTTTCAGGACAGGAGTCTGCTGCAGGTGAGGACTGGGGTAGTGGTGGTGTAGGGTGGTGGGTGGGGGGGGGAGGGTGGTGGTGATGGTGGTGGTGGTGGTGGTGGTGGTGAAGGATCATCACCTGCAGTACAGCTTTCAGGACAGGAGTCTGCTTCAGGTTAGCTGAGCTCTGGGTAGTGGTGGGGTGGGGTGGTGTGGGGTGGTGATAGTGATGGTGGTGGTGGTGGTGGTGATGGTGGTGATAGTGATGGTGGTGGTGGTGGTGAAGGATCATCACCTGCAGTATAGATTTCAGGACAGGAGTCTGCTGCAAGTGAGTTGAGCTCTGGGTAGTGGTGGTGGTGGTGGCGGTGTGATGTGGTGATGGTGGTGGTGGTGAGGATTGGTGATGTGAGAATGATGTGAGGATGGTGATGATGGTGGTGATGATGATGATAATAAACACATGGTGATGGTAGTGATGGTGGTGGTGATGGTGGTGGTGGTGGTGGTGGTGAAGGACCTTATCTGCAGTACAGCTTTCAGGACAGGAGTCTGCTGCAGGTGAGGACTGGGGTAGTGGTGTAGGGTGGTGGGTGGGGGTGGGTGGGGGTGATGGTGGTGTGTGGTGATGGTGGTGGTGTGTGGTGATGGTGGTGGTGGTGGTGTGAGTGTGGTGGTGGTGGTGTGTGTGGTGGTGGTGTGGTGGTGAAGATGAGGATTGGTGATGTTGAGGATGATGTGAGGAGGGTGATGATGGTGATGGTGGTGATGGGGTGGTGATGGTGGTGGTGATGGTGGTGGTGATGGTGGTGGTGGTGAAGGACCATCATCTGCAGTACAGCTTTCAGGACAGGAGTCTGCTGCAGGTGAGCTGAGCTCTGGGTAGTGGTGTGTGGGTGGGTGGTGTGGTGGTGGGGTGGGTGGGGGTGGTGGTGGAGTTGAGGATTGGTGATGTTGAGGATGATGTGAGGATGGGATGATGGTGGTGATGAGGGTGGTGGTGATGGTGGTGGTGTGAAGGACCATCATCTGCAGTACAGCTTTCAGGACAGGATTCTGCTGCAGGTGAGGACTGGGGTAGGGTGGTGTAAGGGTGGTGGGTGGGGGGGGGGGGGTGGTGGTGATGGTGGTGGTGGTGGTGGTGGTGGTGAAGGATCATCACCTCCAGTACAGCTTTCAGGACAGGAGTCTGCTTCAGGTTAGCTGAGCTCTGGGTAGTGGTGGGGTGGGTGGTGTGGGGTGGTGATAGTGATGGTGGTGGTGGTGTGGTGATGGTGGTGATAGTGATGGTGGTGGTGGTGGTGAAGGATCATCACCTGCAGTATAGATTTCAGGACAGGAGTCTGCTGCAAGTGAGTTTGAGCTCTGGGTAGTGGTGGTGGTGGTGGCGGTGTGATGTGGTGATGGTGGTGGTGGTGAGGATGGTGATGTTGAGAATGATGTGAGGATGGTGATGATGGTGGTGATGATGATGATAATAAACACATGGTGATGGTAGTGATGGTGGTGGTGATGGTAGGTGGTGGTGGTGGTGGTGAAGGACCATTATCTGCAGTACAGCTTTCAGGACAGAGTCTGCTGCAGTGAGGACTGGGTAGTGGTGTAGGGTGGTGGGTGGGGGTGGGTGGGGTGATGGTGGTGTGTGGTGATGGTGGTGGTGTGGTGATGGTGGTGGTGGTGGTGTGTGGTGGTGGTGGTGGTGTGTGGTGGTGGTGTGTGGTGGTGAAGATGAGATTGGTGATGTTGAGGATGATGTGAGGAGGGTGATGATGGTGATGGTGGTGATGGTGTGGTGATGGTGGTGGTGATGGTGGTGGTGATGGTGGTGGTGGTGAAGGAACCATCATCTGCAGTACAGCTTTCAGACAGAGTCTGCTGCAGGTGAGCTGAGCTCTGGGTAGTGGTGTGTGGGTGGGTGGTGTGTGGTGTGTGGGTGGTGGTGGTGGTGAGTTGAGGATTGGTGATGTTGAGGATGATGTGAGGATGGTGATGATGTGGTGATGAGGGTGGTGGTGATGGTGGTGAGTGGTGAAGGACATCATCTGCAGTACAGCTTTCAGGACAGGAGTCTGCTGCAGTGAGGGCTGGGTAGTGGTGGGTGGTGAAGGGGGGTGATGGTGGTGGTGGTGGTGAAGATGAGGATTGGTGATGTTGAGGATGAGTGTGAGGATGGATGGTTGTGGTGATGATGATGGTGGTGATGGTGGTGGTGATGGTGTGGGTGGAGATGAGGATTAGTGATTGTTGAGGATGATGTGAGGATGGTGATGATGATGGTGGTGATGGTGGTGATGATGGTGGTGATAGTGGTGGTGGTGGTGTGGTGGTGGAGATGAGGATTGGTGATGTTTGAGGATGATGTGAGGATGGTGATGGTGGTGGTGGTTGTGATGGTGGTGATGGTGGTGGTGGTTGTGATGGTGGTGATGGTGGTGGTGGTGAAGGACCATCATCTTCAGTACAGCTTCCAGAACAGGAGCCTGCTGCAGGTGAGGGCTGGGTAGTGGTGTGGGGGTGGTGGTGGTGTGGTGGTGGTGGTGGTGGTGATGGTGATGTGGTGGTGGAGAATGAGGATTGGTGATGTTGAGGATGATGTGAAATGGATGATGGTGGTGGTGGTGATGGTGGTGATGGTGGTGTGGTGAAGGATCATCATCTGCAGTACAGCTGTCAGGACAGGAGTCTGCTGCAGATGACTGAGCTCTGGGTAGTGGTGGTGGTGGTGGTGGTGAGATTGGTGATGTTGATGATGATGATGGTGATGGTGGTGGTGGTTGTGGTGATGATGATGATGATAGATGATGATGATGGTGATGGTGGTGGTGATGGTGGTGACGGGATGATGATGATGGTGGTGGTGATGGTGGTTGTGTGGTGGTGAACATGGTGGTGAAGTGATGATGATGATGATGATGATGATGATGGTGGTGGTGGTAATGTGGTGATGTGGTGGGGGCGGTGGTGGTGATGGTGATGTGGTGAAGATGGTGACAGTGAGTGAAGAAGATGATGATGATGGTGGTGGGGTTAGTGATGGTGGTGATGGTGATGATGATGATAATAAACATGGTGACGGTGGTGGTGGTGTGGGTGGTGGTGATGATGATGGTGGTGATAGAGGTGGTGGTGATGGTGGTGATAGAGGTGGTGATGATGATGGTGGTGGTGATGGTGGTGGTGGTGGTGAAGGACCATCATCTGCAGTACAGCTTTCGGGACAGGAGTCTGCTGCAGGTGAGGCTGGTAGTGGTGTGGTGTGGTGAAAATGATGATTGGTGATGTGATGGTCGTGATGTGATGGTGATGATCTGATGATGATGATGATGATGGTGGTGATGGTGATGGTGGTAGTGGTGGTGGTGATGGTTTTGATGATGATTATGATAACGATGATAATGTTGGTGGTGATGGCGGTGGTGATGATGATGATGGGATTATGATGTGATGATGATGATAATGATGAAGGTGATGATTGTGACAATGATGATGATGATGATACTCATGATGATGAATAAGATTTTGACAATGGTGATGATGCTTGCGATGATGATGATAATGATGATGATGATAATAATATTTTTTAATTGTCAGTACAAAATCCACTAACGTAGCCAGGCATTTGAAATTCATTGTCCTTTAACCCAACCTACAGCTCAATTCCATCTTCATTCAAAACCGTCATCAAGATACATGTATTTTAACAAACTCTCCTCTACAATTTCCCCCTAAAGATTTAAGGGTGGGTGTGTATGGATGAGGGAAATGTGTTCATTTATGTGTGAGTGTGTGTGGTTGCGTGTGTGGTATATGCGCGCGAGCGCGCGCGTATGTGTAAGTCAAAGTCAAATTTTTTATTTCCAAATGGTACATTGTGTATGTGTGTGTGTGTGTGTGTGGTGTGTGTGTGTGCTGCGTGCGTGCATGCATGCATGGTGTGTGTGTGTGTGTGTGAGTGTATGCGCGCGCGTGTGTGTTGCTCTTCTATCGCTATGCACTGAAAGCAAAATATCTGAGCATACCGCAACCGCTAGCTGCTTACGCAACTTACAAAAATAATTCCTTATCCTGATGCTCCTATGGTATTTGTGCTATTACTTGCATAAGCTAGTCTGCTACCTACTCACATCCCGTGACAGTATCATTAACGATTCAGGGAGGTATGTATTTTATATGCTCATATCATATTTTTAGTCATAATTTTTTTTCTTCTTCTTCCAGTTAAAGTCGCTTCATTAGTTAGTACCGCAGTAAATAACGAATCTGTCACGTGACATAGGAAAATTTCCAGAAAGGGAGAGAATTAGGCTGATGATTTATGCATTGAGAGTTACAAGCTCATCGATAGGCTGCAAAACTCTACTGCTGCTGCTGTTGTTGCTGCTGCTACTACTGCTACTGCTGCTGCAGCTGCACTGGCGTGTAATTTATCTTCAATGTGTCTGAAAGGTCGCACCGACATGGGGGGTAGAAACTTCATGGGAGGCAGGAAGGTTGTTCAATATG
>CM054167.1:12162762-12182762 GCA_028751875.1 Rapana venosa | reverse complement strand
TTGGAGGTGAGGATAAAAAAAGTAAAAAAAGAGAAGAAGGAGAAAAGAGAAGGGGGAAGAAAAGGAGGAGGATGAAGGGGGGAGGGGAGAAAAAAGAAGAAGAAGAAGAAGAGGGGGAGGAGGGGGACAGAAAAGAAAAAGGTAGAAGAAAAAGGGAAGAAAAGGAAAAGAATTCAAAGAAGGAAAAAAGAAAAAGGAGAAGGAGGGAAGAGAAAAAAATAGAAGAAAAGGGAAAGAGAGAGAGCGAGAGAGAGAGCAAGAAAGATAAAAAAAAGAGGGGAAGAGAAAGAAAGAAAGAAAGGAGGAGAAGGAGAGAGAGAAGAGAGAGAGAGAGAGAGAGTAGAGAGAAGAGAAAGAAAAGAGCAGAGAAAAGAGAGAGGAAGAGAGAGGGGAGAGAGAGAGAGAGAGAGAGGAAAAGAGAGAAGAGAGAGAAAGAGAGAAAAAAAGAGAGAGAGAGAGAGAGAGAGAGGAAAGGAGAAAGAAGAGAGAGAGAAGAAAGAGAAGAGAGGGAGAGAGGAGAGGGGAGAGAGAGAGAGAGGGAAGAAGAAGAGGATTAAAAAAAAAAGTTGTTTTCTTTCCTTCCTTCACTTTTTTCTTTTTTCCCTAACTAGATAACTAAAACAGTCTCTAATTAATGATTTCGATGTATAGTCATGGGTTTTTTTTTTTTAATTCTTGAAAATAAAGACTAAGAAAAATAAGCACGACGCGGGGAATTCTATAGAAGCTAAAAAAAGCTTTTTTTTTCCGGGGGGGGGGGGTGGGGTGGGGGGAGGGCTGGGGGGGGGGGGGGGGGTCCGTAAGATAGCATATCAAATTTTGTAGTAATTATTTCGTCTAAATTTTCCTTTTTTAATTTTTTGTTTTGTTTTTTAAGTCTCTTCATAGTGTGTCGTTTAGGGAGTCTATTGCCGGGTATTTAAGTGAGGGGGGAAGAGAGGAGAGAAGAGAGAGAGAGAGAAGAGAGAGAGAGAAGAGAAGACAGACAGACAGCAACAGACAAAAGAAGACAGACAGACAACAGCAGAAAGAAAGAGAGAGAGAGAGAGAAAAGAAAGATTGAAAGGGAAAAAAAGGGGGGTGGGGGGAGGGGGGGGGGGGGACACAGGAAAATTCGACGTGGGAAAAAATTTATTAACAAAATGTGTAAGCTTAGGCTTTTTACCAAAAGCTCTAAAAGAAAAATAAAAAAACCCAAAAAACACCAACAAATCACAGAGAGAGAGAGAGAGAGAAGGAGAGAAGAGAAGAGAGAGAGAGGGGGAGAGAGAGAGAGAGAGAGGAGGGAAAAAGCAAAAAAAAAAATGTCAACAAAGAAAAAGATGGGTTTTTTTTTTCAGGTCAGGTATTGACTGAAAATTTTTTAAGGGTTTTTCTCGTTTTTTGGAACAAAATTAGTTCTGGATCTAAAATTTTTAAAAAAAATATATGTCCCTTTTTTCTTACTGTTTTTTTTTGTTGTTTTTGAAACAGTTTCTAATAAAAAAAACTGGAAAAGTTTTTGGGTTTCCCAAAATTGAGAGACATTATTTACATTGCTGTTCAGTTTGATGTGGAGAATATATATAATATTTTTTTAAAGAAAGAGTGGAATGTATGTGGGGTGGAGTCCTGCAAAAAAAAAATCCTTGGGGGGGGGGGGGAGGAGGGGGGCTGGGGTGTGTGTGTGTTGAGATTTATGAAAAAAAATACCCGAATAAAACAGGAAGCAGAAAGTAGTCAATATATAAGACAATATGTAATACAATACAAAATAGAATCCAATATACAATACAATATACGATACATTATATAATACAATATCTTCTTCGTCCATCGGGATCGATGATGACCATCTATTCATCCTGGGATTGCGAGGGTCCATTTCTGTGGGTGCGAAGATGACTTATTTGGCCAATCCGTGCTTGAAAAGTTCTTGAGCAGTATGGACAGGGTATAGTGGCTGCTTTTGGAGACTTGGAGGCTCTATCTTTCCTGTCTTGCCTGCGTTGCTCAGCTGTCGCAATTCTGTTTGCTTTGTGGGCCTTGGCGCCACTGGTACAGCTGCCGCCACTGTGGCCTTCCATTGCTGCCTGCTCCCATGAGTTTATCTCAATGTTGAAGGCTTTCAGTGAGGCTTTCAGAGTGTCCTTGAAGCGTTTCTTCTGGCCTCCCTGGGAGCGCTTTCCATGCTGAAGTTCGCCAAACAGAAGTTTCTTGGGGAGCCGATGGCCTGGCATGCGAACTACATGGCCTGCCCAGCGAAGCTGGGTCTGCATCAGGATGGTGTGGATGCTGGGAAGGTTTGCTCTAGTGAGCACCTCAGTGTCTGGGATCTTGTCCTGCCACTTGATGCCAAACAGTTTTCTCAAACAGGTGGTGTGGAAGTGGTTCAGCTTTTTAGCATGGCGTTGGTAGACTGTCCATGACTCTGAGCCATAGAGCAAGGTGGTGAGCACTACCGCTTTGTAGACCTTGATCTTGGTTTCTGTTGAGATGCCTCTCCTGTCCCACACATTCTTTCGAAGTCTGCCAAAGGCAGCGCTTGCTTTGGCGAGTCTGGAGTTGACCACATCATCAATGGCTACTGTGCGGGAGAGGGTACTGTCAAGATAAGTAAATTTGTCCACTGCTTTGAGTCTATGTCCATTTACGGAGATGTTTGGTTCAACGTAGGGCTTCCCTGGGGCTGGTTGGTGCATGACCTCAGTCATCTTGGTACTGATTGTCAACCCAAAGTTGTCGCAAGCATCAGAGAACTTGTCAACACTGTCTTGCATGTCGGCTTCAGAAGCAGCATTGAGGGCGCAATCATCAGCAAACAGGAAGTCGTTGATGAGATCTGTTGAGACCTTGGTTTTTGCTTGAAGCCTCCTGAGATTGAATACGATACACAATACAATATACCATACAATACGATACACAATACAATATACTATACAATATTTGATACAATATACAATACAATATACGATACAATATATAATACAATATATAATTCAATATGCAATACGATGCACATTACAATAGACAATACCATACACAATACAGTACGATACAAATGCAATATACAGGACAATGTACAATACAAGTACTGTACAATTATAATACTTCTTCTTCATCAAACGCTCTGACAACAACTATTGTTATCTATTATATGAGCGAAAATGCGTTACGCTGCCGTCAGGCACTTGACAAGTCAGGCCCAGCACATCGACTTCCCGCATAAGAGAGAAAAGTGCTATTTCTAAAACTCTTTCTGGAAAAGACAAAGGCAGGAGAATGGACCAAGACGGCACTAAAACAGACAAGGAGGAGATGACAGGAAGGAAAGGAACAAACCAGAAACAAAGAGAGTGATAGAAAAGAGGAAATTTCTAGCACAGAATTTCCAGAATGTGGGGATGCTATAATCATATATACTGACAGGCCCCTACTCCCCCCCCCCTTCTCCCACCCCGGCATCCTCACTGGGGGAAATATATAAATACAAAATACGATACAACATACAATACAATATATAACACTTATCACAGTTCTTGATTAAACCATTGACGCTGGGGGCAACAGCAAAGTGAGAGGCTGTATGACCAGTGGCTTTCCTACTCATGGAATTCCACTTTACAGCTTAGTCTTTAGTGATCGACTATGAACTCTCTGACTAGGAGGCTTGACTCGCACAGTCCTTATGTGCTGCAGCCCTGGGGGCTGGTTGGCCTTTGGAGAACATCTCCAACGCTGACTGTCCTTATGCCCACTTGGCCGAGAGAGTGGGGATATACTGTGGGCAAGGCATCTCCACTATAATCAAAGTTCTGCCCAATTTCCAAAACAGCAGCTGCCTCCTCTGCTGTTTTGGAGGTCATCGTCGGACACGACGGACAAACATACATAACACAATATACAAAATCACAAACATAAACACAATATACACTACAACTGTAAACCTTCACACTTACACTGTGTTAGGGTTGATAAAAAGTCCGATAACTCAGTTTTTGTAGTATGTTAAAGTTGGTTTTTATTCATCAGTACTGTTATCTAACATTTATCACTTATCGTTTGCTTTTTCTTGTTAGATTTTTTCCCCCCGTCTAAAATCACTAAATGTGAATAGACGTTAAACTGAAGATATCACGCTTTCAGCTGGCGCTCACCCACACCTCCTTCCGCTGCAACTACGGCACAAACCCCGCCCACGCCCGCAACTCGCTCACCAACTGCGGCCTTCGGCAGGTGGAATACGGCGACCGCCGCATCTACTACCAGAACACCCGCAAGCGAGGCATCAACATCCTGGTGGACATCATGTCCCGCATGGGCAGGAAAGAGGAAACCCCGTCGGACATCCCGCACAACGAACGGCTGGAGTTTCTCGGGGACGCGGTCATCGAGTTCCTGTCCAGCGTGCACCTCTTCTTCATGTTCCCCTGGCTGGAGGAAGGGGGCTTGTCCACTTACCGGACCGCCATTGTCCAGAACCAGCACCTGGCCATTCTGGCGGAGGTGGGTGAGGAGAAAGGTGGGGGTGGGGGTGGGGGGTGAAGGGTGGGGTGGATTTTGAAATAAAAGGGAATGTGGATGTGTATGTGTGGTGGGTTTTTGTTGGTGTGTCCTTTATTTGTTACTGTTTTTTTTGGTTTTTTTTGGAAACAGTTGCCAATAAAAATGAAACTGGAAGTCAATTTGGGTTCCAATAGTTGATGAGACAGTTTGTTTACTTTTACAGTTTGATTTGTGAGAATGTTTTTGGTTGTTTTGTTTTTTTAAAGAAGAAAGAGTGGGATGTATGTGTGGTGAGGCCTGTATTTTAAAAAAAAACCCAACCAAACAACGTTTCTGTGGGTGAGATTTATGAGAAAAAGAATGACTAAAACTGGCAGTAGAAAGTAGTTAGTATAAGTTACAATATGTAATATAGTATACAATGCAAGGGTGTGGTATGTTTGTGTGTGTGTGTGTGGGGGGGGGGTATGGGTGTGAGTGTGTTTTGATTTGTAGGTATGGTTGATTAGTTATTGTTTCAGAGTTTTGTGTGTGGTAGATTTGAATCTTGTTTTTTTGTATGTGGTAGATTTGAATCCTGTTTATTTGTATGTGGTAGATTTGATTCTTGTTATTCTGTATGTGGTAGATTTGAATGTTTTTTTCTGTATCATTGTTTCAGAGTCTTTGTGTATAAGACTTCAATATTATTTTTCTTTATCATTGTTTCAAATTTGTGTGTGTGTGGTAGATTTGAATCTTGTTTTTCTGTATTATTTGTTTCAGAGTTTTGTGTGCAAGAGATTGTCTTGTTTATCTGTATTATTGTTTCAGAGTTTTGTGTGTGCAAGATTTTCATCTTGTTTTCTGTATTATTGTTTCAGAGTTTTGTGTGTGCAAGATTTCAATCTTATTTTTCTGTATTATTGTTTCATAGTTTTGTTTGGTAGATTTGAGTCTTGTTTTTCTGTATTATTTGTTTCAGAGTTTTGTGTGTGCAAGATTTGAATCTTGTTTTTCTGTATTATTGTTTCAAATTTTTGTGTGTGGTAGATTTCAATCTTGTTTTTCTGTATTATTGTTTCAGAGTTTTGTGTGAGCAAGATTTTCATCTTGTTTTCTGTAGTATTGTTTCAGAGTTTTGTGTGTGCAAGATTTTCATCTTATTTTTCTGTATTATTGTTTCAGAGTTTTGTGTGTGCAAGATTTGAATAATGTTTTTCTGTATTATTGTGTCAGAGTTTTGTGTGTGCAAGATTTCATTCTTATTTTTCTGTATTATTGTTTCAGAGTTTTGTGTGTGCAAGATTTGAATAATGTTTTTCTGTATTATTGTTTCAGAGTTTTGTGTGTGCAAGATTTGAATAATGTTTTTCTGTATTATTGTTTCAGAGTTTTGTGTGTGCAAGATTTGAATAATGTTTTTCTGTATTATTGTTTCAGAGTTTTGTGTGTGCAGGATTTGAATAATGTTTTTCTGTATTATTGTTTCAGAGTTTTATGTGCAAGATTTCAGCTTGTTTTCTGTATTATTTATTTTGGAATCTTTGTGTGCAAAATTTTCAATCTTATTTTTCTGTATTATTGTTTCAGAGTTTTGTGTGCAAGATTTTCATCTTGTTTTCTGTATTGTTGTTTATCTTGTTTACTGTGTTATTGTTACAGAGTATTGTGTGGAATTTAAAAAAATCTTGTTCACTGTATTATTTGCTTCAGAGTATGTGTGCGAGATTTTATCTTGCTATTATATTATTGTTTCAGAGTTTTGTGTATGGCAGATTTGAATCTTGTTTTCCATATTATTGTTTCAGAATTTTGCGTGTGCAAGATTTCAGCTTGTTTACTGAATTGTTCCAGAATCTGTGTGCAAGATGTTATCTTGTTTACTGTTAAGATAACTGCTTTAGAGTCTGCATTCAAGATTTTTTTCTTGTTTAATGTTAAAACTACTGTTCTAGAGTCTGTGTGCAAGAGTTTATCATGTTAATTGTTACGATAACTGTTTGTGGGTATGGCTGGAGTTGGTTGATTGTTGTTTCTGTGTGTGTGTGTGTGTGTGTGTGTGTGTGTGTGTGTGTGTGTGTGTGTGTGTGTGTGTGTGTGTGTGTGTGTGTGTGTTTGTGTGTGTGTGTGCAAGATTTTATCTTGTTGTGTGCAAGATTTTTATCTTGTTAACTGTATTATTCTCTCTCTCTCTCTCTCTCTCTCTCTCTCTCTCTCTCTCTCTCTCTCTCTCTCTCTCTCTCTCTCTCTCTCTCTCTCTCTCTCTCTCTCTCTCTCTCTCTGTGAGTGTGTGTGTGTGTGTGTGTGTGTGTGTGTGTGTGTGTGTGTGTGTGTAATATTCTATCTTGTTTACTGTATTATTGTTTCAGTGTCTGTGTGTAAGAGTTTATCCTGTTTTCTGTATATGACTATTTTTTCAGAGTCTGTGTGCAAGTTTATCAAGTTTACCGTATTTATATCATTGATTCAGAGTCTGTGTGCTAAGGTTTATCTGTTTAATGTTAAAATAACTGTTTCAGGGTATGTGTGTGTGTAAAGAGTTTATCTTGTTTACTGTATATAACTTGTTTCAGTCTTTGTGCAAGATTTAATCTGGCTGGATGTACATCATCGTGATTATTGTTTCATAGTCTTTGTGAAAGAGTTTATAATGCTTACTATTAAGGTAAACTGTTTCAGAGTCTGTGTACAAGACTGATTGTTCTTTTTTATTTTTTATTCTACTTTATTTATTTATTAGTTTATTTATTTATTCAATTTTATCTTAATAATTATTATTGTCATTTTATTTAATTATTTATTTTTATTATTATTGTTATTATTATTTATTTATTTATATTTATTGTTGTTATTATTATTATTATTATTGTTATTATTATTATTATTTCCCCCCAAAATTTTATTATTTTTTTTATATTATATTTTATTTATTCATTTATTTTTAATTTACTGTACATGCTTATTGTTGCAGAATCTTCGCCTGCAAGATTTCATGTTGTTCGTCCATGGTCCAGACCTGTGTCACGAATCAGACCTTCGGCACGCCATGGCCAACTGCTTTGAGGCTCTGATGGGTCAGTGGTCATTCTGGTATCGAATAAGTGAAGCGTTCATGATCGAACGATATATTAATGTATTGAAGAGTATTGTACTGTTTATTTATTTATTTATTTATTCTTTTATATCGAGGATAGTGGAATAAGCACTTATGTGCTTTTTTTAATCCAGTCCCCGTGTGTATGCGGTTTTGTAAATTTTGTCATCCGTTCCCACCGGCGCACTGTGGTGCGTTGTGTCAGTGTGAGACATCTCAAAAAGTTACTGCGCTGAAACTTCCGCTTGGTGGGCATCGGCCAGGTTGAATCTGGTGGAGTCCATTCCTTTCTGAAGTTGCTGATGGCATGCTGGGTACAGTGTTTATATCTTTGCGCAGTTGACTTACAGACGCTGTGTATTTCTCAGCATAAAATTCCAGGTTCTGTCGGCTGAGAGAATGTGTCGCATTAAATGCAGTCCCACTTTTTAATTTAGTTTTTTTTATTTCTGTGTCTGGATAGATATCCAGTGGGCTGTCACTGTATCCAGAATATTCTATATGTCATAAACCACATCTGCAAGAAAGTTTCTTTTCACAGTGTAAATCTCACTAACCATGAAAAACCCGATGTGCTGGCAAACTGATCATTATTAAAAAAAGATATTTTTTTGATATTAACAACAACAGTACCATCGCCAACAACAATAACATCAATGACTATGATATGAGGGTCAGTATTTATTGCAATATACATAGCATGGACCAGGCTCAAGCTTTCTGGAAAAAAACAACAACCCCTAAGCCTTTCTGCACAGAAACATTGACACACGTGACGTAATTATGTATATGTATGTATGTATATAATAATAATAATAATAATAATAATAATAATAATAATAATAATAATAATAATAAATGGAACTTATATAGCGCTATATCTTGCAAAGACAAATTAAAGCGCATGCATTCAACCTAATCTTACACAGTCATGCAACCAATGACCAAAATCAATAGTTTAAACAAACAGATATTACAACATGGTACACTGCAGACCAAAATCTGTGAAATAAAATTTCAATAGTCAAATGTTTTTCAAAAGCACACATACGCACACACAGGTTGGGAACGGGATAGCCTAGTGGTTAGAACATTGCGCTGGCAATCTGACGACCCGGGTTCGATTCCCGTTCAAGGGGA
The DNA here is from genome assembly GCA_028751875.1 of Rapana venosa. Classification (NCBI taxonomy): domain Eukaryota; kingdom Metazoa; phylum Mollusca; class Gastropoda; order Neogastropoda; family Muricidae; genus Rapana; species Rapana venosa. The sequence continues at coordinate 12,174,061 of CM054167.1, read as the reverse complement.
ATATTTTCCCCTGGAGTTAACATCAGTGCCGACTCCACTCTCGTTCTGAGAACTAACCGAGCTACCATACCATACCATACCATACCATACCATACCATACCATACCATACCATACCACACTCCTCTCCACTCCACTCCACCCTACCCTACCCTACCATATCACAAAATACCATACTACACAGCAACATAACACACCATAGCATAGCACAGCATACCCTACCCTACCCTATCCCTACCATACTCCACTCCACTCGACGCCACTCCATTCTACCCTACCCTACCTTATACCAATAATACCATACCACACAATACCATACCACACAATACTATATCATACCACACAATACCATACCACACCATACCATACCATACCATACCACACAATACCATACAATACCATACCACACCACACAATACCATACCACACAATACCATAGCATACCATACCATAGCTCAGCATAGCATAGCACAGCATACCATACCATACCCTACCCTACCCCTACCCTACCCCTACAATACTCCACTCCACTCCACGCCACTCCATTCCACTCTACCCTACCCTACCCTACCATATCACACCATACCATACCATACCACACAATGCCATACCATACCACACAACACCATACCACACAATACCATACCATACAATACCATACCATACCACACCATACCATACCACACAATACCATACCACACCATACCATACCGCACAATACCATACCACACAATACCATTCCATACCACACAATACCACACCACACCATACTATACCATACCACACAATACCATACCACATCACACCACACCAGACCACACAATACCATACCATACTACACAATACCATACCACACCATACCATACCATACCACACAATACCATACCACACCACACCATACCATACCATACCACACAATATCACACCACACCATACCATACCATACCACACAATACCACACCACACCATACCATACCACACCATACCATACCACACAATACCATATCACACCCTACCCTACCCTACCCTACCATATCACACCATACCATACCATACCACACAATACCATATCACACCCTACCATACCCTACCCTACCCTACCCTACCCTACCCTACCCTACCCTACCCTACCATATAACACCACACCATACCATACTACACAATACCATACCACACCATACCATACCACACAATACCATACCACACAATACCATACCACACCATACCATACCACACAATACCATACCACACAATACCATACCACACCATACCATACCACACAATACCATACCACACCATACCATTCCATACCACACAATACCACACCACACCATACCATACCACACAATACCACACAATACCATACCACACCATACCATACCATACCATACCATACAATACCATACCACATCATACCATACCATACCATATCACACAATACCATACCACACCACACAATACCATACCATACCACACAATATCATACCACACAATACCATACCATACTACACAATACCACACCACACCATACCATACCATACCACACAATACCATTCCATACTACACCATACAATACCATACCATACCATACCATACCATACAATACCACACCACAGCATAGCACAGCATACCATACCCTACCCCCACCATACTCCACTCCACTCCACTCCACTCCACTCTACCCTACCCTACCCTACCCTACCCTACCATATCACACCCTACTCTACCATACCACACCACACAACACAAAACCACACCACACCACACCCTACCCAACCCAACCCCTACCAATACTCAACACCCAACACAACCCCAACATCCACACCACACCAACTTTTTCCCCCTTTGACTGAACTATTCCTTCCTCCACCCCACCCCACCCCCACCACAACACACCACCCCACACCACCACCACCCCCACACACCCCACCACCACACCCCCACCACCACCCCCACCACCCAACCACCCCACCCCACACCACCCCACCACCCCACCCACACACCACCACCACCCAACCACACCACCACCACCCACACCACCACCCCCAACACCACCACCACCCCCAAACACACCACCCCACTACCTCCCCCCTTGTCCCCCAACAACAGGAGCCCTGTTCTTGGACGGAGGTCTGGACGTGGTGGACCACGTCTTTGCCCGCACGCTCTTCGAGGACGAGCACACCTGCTTCAAGACCTGGCTGCAGCTGCCCCTGCATCCTCTGCAAGAAGACGAGCCTGGTGGAGACCGTCACTGGGTAGAGTCCAGTCCTGCACTGCAGGTTTGTTTTGGGGTGGTGGTTGGTGTGGGGTGGTTGGGTGTGGGTGGGGTGTTGGAGTGTGAGGGTTGGGGTGGGTGTGGTGGGGTGGGTGAGGGGTGAGGGTGGTGGTGGTGTGGTGGTGGTGGAGGACGAGCCTGGGGGTGACCGTCACTGGGTGGAGTCCAGTCCTGCCCTACAGGTTTGTTTTGTGTTGTGGGGGTGTGGGGTGGTTGGGTGTGGGGTGGGGGTGGGGTGGGTGGGGTGGGGTTGGGTGGGGTGGGGTAGGGGTGGGGGGTGAGGGTGGGTGGTGGTGGGGGATGTGGGTGGGGGTGGTGGGTGGTGAGGGTGGTGGTGGGGTGGGGATGGGTGGTGGGGTGGGGGTAGGGAGTGTGGGTGAGGGTGGTGGGGGTGACCGTCACTGGGTGGAGTTCAGTCCTGCCCTGCAGGTTTGTTTTGGGGTTTGGGGGTGGTGTGTGGGGTGGGGGTGGTGTGGGGGTGGTGTGGGGGGGCGTGGGGGGTTGGGGTAGGGTGATGGTTATGATGATGGTGGTGGTGATGGTTATGATGATGGTGGTGGTGGTGGTGGAGGACGAGCCTGGGGATGACCGTCACTGGGTAGAGTCCAGTCCTGCCCTGCAGGTTTGTTTTGTGTTTTTGTTGGGGTGGGGTGAGGGTGGGGTGGTGGTGAGGGGGGGGGGGGTGAGGTGTGGGTGGGTGGGGTTGGGGGGTGTGGGTGGTGGTGGGGGGTGGGAGGTGGGTGGTGGGGGTGGTGGGGGGTGTGAGGTGGGGGTGGTGAGGGTTGATGGTTTGTGGTGGTGATGTTGGTGGTGGTGGGGGTGTGGTGGGTGGGGTGGTGGTGAGGGTGGTGATGGTGGGGGTAGGGGGTGTGGGTGAGGGTGGTGGGGGTGACCGTCACTGGGTGGAGTCCAGTCCTGCTCTGCAGGTTTGTTTGGGGTTTTGTTGGGGGTGGTGGGGGAGTGAGGGTGGTTGGGGTGTGAGGGTGGTGGAGTGGTGGGGGAAGGGTGGGGGGAGGTTGGGGGTGGGGTGAGGTGAGGGTGGTTGTGGTGGTTGTGGTGGGGGTGGGGGTGACCGTCACTGGGTAGAGTCCAGTCCTGCCCTGCAGGTATGTTTTGTGTTGGGGTGGGGGTGGAGTGAGGGTGGGGGTGGGGGGAGTGAGGGTGGTTAGGGGTGAGGGTGGGGGTGTGGATGGGGGTGGTGGGGTGGGGGTGGGTGTGAGGGTGGTGGTGGGTGTGGGTGAGGGGTGGGGGTGAGGGGTGGTGGGTGGTTGTGGTGGTGATGGTTATGATGATGGTGGTGGTGGTGGTGGAGGACGAGCCTGGGGTTGACCGTCACTGGGTAGAGTCCAGTCCTGCCTGCAGGTTTGTTTGGGGTTTTGTTGGGGTGGTGGAGTGGGGGGGGGAGGTGGGGGGGAGGAGTGAGGGTGGTTGGGTTGTGGTGGTGGTGGTGATGATGATGATGGTGGTGGTGGTGCAGGAGGACGAGCCCGGTGGTGACCGTCACTGGGTGGAGTCCAGTCCTGCCCTGCAGGTTTGTTTTGGGTTTTGTTTGGGTGGTGGGTGGTGAGTTGGGGTGGGGTAGGGTGTGGGGTGGGGGGGGTGGGTGAGGGTGGTTGTGGGTGTGGTTGGTGTGGTTGTGGTGGGGGTTGTGGTCGGGGTGGGGGTGGGGGTGGTGGTGATGGTTATGATGATGGTGGTGGTGGTGGTGGAGGACGAGCCTGGGGGTGACCGTCACTGGGTGGAGTCCAGACCTGCACTGTAGGTTTGTTTGGGGTTTTGTTGGGGGTGGGGAAGGGTGGGGGGTTGGGTGGTGGTGAGGTGAGGGGTGGTGGGGATGGGGGTGGGGGTGGGTGGTGGTGGGGGTGGTGTTGGTGGTGGTGGTGGTGGAGGACGAGCCTGGGGGTGACCGTCACTGGGTGGAGTCCAGACTGCACTGCAGGTTTGTTTGGGGTTTTGTTGGGGGTGGGGGAAGGGTGGGGGGTGGGGTGGTGGTGAGGTGAGGGGTGGTGGGGATGGGGGGTGGGGGTGGGTGGTGGTGGGGGTGGTGGTGGTGTGGTGGTGGTGGTAGGACGAGCCGGGGGTGACCGTCACTGGGTGGAGTCCAGTCCTGCACTGCAGGTTAGTTTGGGGTGGGGTGGGTTGGGGTGGTTGGTTGGGGTTGGTGGGGGTGAGGGTGGTGGTGGTGGTGGTGGTGACCGTCACTGGGTGGAGTTCAGCCTGCTCTACAGGTCAGTTTTTGTTGGGGTGGTTGGGGTGGGGTGGTGTGGGGTGGGTGGTGGTGGGGGTGGTGAAGGGGGTGGTGGGTGGTGAGGGGTGGTGGTGGTGATGATGGTTGGTGGTGATGGGTGGTGGTGGTGGGTGGTGGTGGTAGTGGTCGGGGTGGTTATGGTGGTGGTGGTGGTGGTGAGGGTGGTGATGATGGTTGTGGTGGTGGTAGGTGCTTAGGGTGGTGTTTTGTGGTGATGGTGGTGGTGGTGGTGTTGGTGATGATGGTGGTGGTGGTTGTGGTGGTTGTGGTGATGGTGGTGGTGGTTGTGGTGGTGGTGATGATGGTGGTGGTGTTGGTGGTGTTGGTGATGATGGTGGTGGTGGTTGTGGTGGTTGTGGTGATGGTGGTGGTGGTTGTGGTGGTGGTGATGATGGTGGTGGTGTTGGTGGTGTTGGTGATGATGGTGGTGGTGGTTGTGGTGATGGTGGTGGTTGTGTGATGGTGTGGTGGTGATGGTGGTGGTGGTGGTTGTGGTGATGGTGGTGGTGATGGTGGTGGTTGTGGTGATGGTGGTGGTGGTGGTTGGGTGATGGTGGTGGTTGGTGGATGGTGGTGTGGTGTGTGATGGTGGTGGTGGTGGTGGTGTGGTGGTGGTGATGGTGTGATGGTGGTGGTTGTGGTGATGGTGGTGGTGTGTGGTGGTGGGGTGTTGTGTGATGGTGGTGGTGTGGTGGTTGTGATGGTTGTGTTGGTGATGGTGGTTGTGATGGTGTTGTGATGTGGTGTGGATGGTGGTGGTGTGGTGGTGGTGATGGTGGTGGTGTTGGGTGGTGGTGATGTGGTGGTGATGGTGTTGTGATGGTGGTGGTGAGGTGGTGGTGATGGTGGTGTGATGGTGGTGGTGGTTGGTGGTGGTGATGGTGGTGGTGATGGTGTTGTGATGGTGGTGGTGATGGTGGTGGTGATGGTGTGGTGTGGTGGTGGTGATGGTGGTGGTGATGGTGGTGGTGATGGTGGTGGTGATGGTGTTGTGATGGTGGTGGTGATGGTGGTGTGATGGTGGTTGTGATGGTGGTGTGATGGTGGTGGTGATGGTGGTGGTGATGCGGTTGTGATGGTGGTTGTGATGGGGTGGTGGGTGGTGATGGTGGTGGTGTGGTGGTGGTGATGGTGGTGGTGATGGTGTTGGTGATGGTGGTGTTGATGGTGGTGGTGATGGTGATGGTGGTGTTGTGGTGATGGTGGTGGTTGTGGTGATGGTTGTGGTGATGGTGGTGGTGGTGGTTGTTGGGATGGTGGTGGTTGTGGTTATGGTGGTGGTTGTCGTGATGGTGGTGGTTGTGGTGATGGTTTGTGGTGATGGTGGTGGTTGTGGTGATGGTTGTGGTTGTGGTGATGGTTGTGGTGATGGTGATGGTGGTGGCGATGGTTGTGGTGATGGTGGTGGTTGTGGTGATGGTTGTGGTGATGGTGGTGGTTGTGGTGATGGTTGTGGTGATGGTGATGGTGGTGGTTGTGGTGATGGTTGTGGTGATGGTGGTGGTTGTGGTGATGGTTGTCGTGATGGTGGTGGTTGTGGTGATGGTGGTGGTTGTGGTGATGGTGATGGTGGTTGTGGTGATGGTTGTGGTGATGGTGGTGGTTGTGGTGATGGTTGTGGTGATGGTTGTGGTGATGGTGATGGTGGTGGCGATGGTTGTGGTGATGGTGATGGTGGTGGTTGTGGTGATGGTTGTGGTGATGGTGGTGGTTGTGGTGATGGTTGTGGTGATGGTGATGGTGGTGGTGTGTGGTGATGGTTGTGGTGATGGTGGTGGTTGTGGTGATGGTTGTGGTGATGGTGGTGGTTGTGGTGATGGTGGTGGTTGTGGTGATGGTGATGGTGGTGGTTGTGGTGATGGTGGTGGTTGTGGTGATGGTGATGGTTGTGGTGATGGTGGTGGTTGTGGTGATGGTGGTGGTTGTGGTGATGGTGATGGTTGTGGTGATGGTGGTGGTTGTGGTGATGGTGGTGGTTGTGGTGATGGTGGTGGTGGTGGTTGTGGTGATGGTGATGGTGGTGGTTGTGGTGATGGTGATGGTTGTGGTTGTGGTGATGGTGATGGTCGTGGGTGGTGATGGTTATAGTTGTGGTGGGTGGTCGTGGTGGTGATGGTGGTGGGTGATGGTGGTGGTGGGTGATGATGGTGGTGGTTGTTGTTGGTGGTGGTGGTAGTGGCGTTGGTGGTGGTGATGGTTGTAGTGGTGGTGGTGGAGTTGATAATGATGATGGTGTTGGTGATGGTGGTGATGGTGGGTGGTAGTGGTGGGTGGTGGTGGTGTTGGTGTTGATGGTGGTGGTGGTGGTGTTGATGGTGGTGGTAGTAATGATGGTAATGCAGCTTCACAGCTGTCAGTTTCTCCCACTTTCAGCTGCTCTCAGCTGCTATCCATTCCATCCCTGCTGGGGCCAGCTGGTGCTGATTATAGCAGGAACTGACCACACTTGGACTTGGTATAAAGGAAGGGGTGTTTCAGTTTTTAGCACTGGGCCCTGGACCCTTGATTGTGATGCTGGATTTGCGCACTGTGAATGATGATGATAATGATGATGGTGGTGATGATGATGATGATGATAATGGTGATGATGATGTTGATACTAATGATGATGATGATACTGATACTAATGATGATGGTGATGATACTGATGATGATGATGATGATGATGATGATGATGACATTGTTGATAAAAATGACGATGATGATACTAATGATGATAATGATGATGATACTAATGATGATAATGATGATGATGATTCTGATGATCATAATGATGATGATAATACTGATGATGATGATGATACTAATGATGATTATGATTATGATGATGATACTGATGATTATGATGATGATGATGATGATGATGACAATGGTAATAATGATAATGATAACAGTATGCTTGCTATAATTTATTTCTGTTTCATTATATTTGAAAAAATGGAAAAAATGTCATATTTTAAAACTTAGGTCATAATCTTCATAGATTCTATCTCATTCTTGTTCCTAATTTTTCCCTTCTCGTTCTTCATTTCAGGACTTTCGATATAAACAGCAGCCTTGTATTACAAAAAAGTGTTGGTATATTTTCCAGGTGTTTTATGCCCTCGAATTGTTTCAGAAACTGATTTCCTTTGAGGAGAGAATCGGAGTGAGTTTTGGGCACGTCAGACTTCTGGCTAAAGCTTTCACTCACAGAAACGTGGGATATAACATTCTGACCATGTGAGTCATTAGGGATCGTTATAATTATATTGTTGGTGTGGTTGTGTGGGTGTTACTACTACTACTGTCTACTACTGTCTCATTCTGTGCATTGTCGTTTCTCAACCTGTATTATTATTATTATTATAAACATATTTTTAAAAACTTATTTGTGGAAATAAGTCTGATCGTGTGTAGGGTGGGGGTGGGTGGGTGAGAAGTGTGTGTGTGTGTGCGCGCGCGCGTGTGTGTGTAGGGTAGGGTGTGGGTGGGTGTGGGTGTGAGGGTGTTTAAGAGGAGAGAGAGAGAGAGAGAGAGAGAGAGAGAGAGAGAGAGAGAGAGAGAGGTGTATGTGTGTGTATGTGTGCGTGCGTGCGTGTGTGTGTGTGTTTCCAGTTTTCTTTAACACCATTACTAAAATTGTTCCGCAGTATCTAGCAATATTCAAAGAGCTATTGAAAACAAAGCCACCCCCTCCTTCCACCGTCTAAGAAAAACAATAACAATCAGAGTACTGCAGCCTGTATTGTGAGCTATCGTGTGTGTGTGTGTGTGTGTGTGTGTGTGTGTGTGTGTGTGTTCGTGACATTTTTTATTTGAAGTTATCTTGGAACGTTTTAATCAATATGAGATGTAGCTCTTTTGTGTCTTTCGAGATTATGATACGTATCCGTCTGCCTGTCAGTATTGTAATTGCCCTTCATGGGATGATTACAAAGTTTTTGACTTTGACTTGACTTTGACTTTGACTATAATGATGGGAAAAACGGTCACATCATTATGCAAAAATCTCACCATTGGTGGACCTGGAGGCTCTAGTAGCGAGGAAATGAAAAAAAAGAAAAAGGATAGAAGAGGGAAAAAGACCCCCCCACAAAACAACCCCCCCAAAAACCCACAAAACCAACAACAAAACACCAAAACAACCACACACAAAAACCCCCAACCCACCAACAAACACCCCCCAAACAAACACCCAAACAAATCAAAACCTTAAAAAACCAAAACAACAACAACAACACCAACACCAACACCAAGAAAACCCCTAGAGAAACAGGAAGGACTTGTGATGTGAAGACAAATACTTAGTCACAAAAGTACATCGGTACACGCTTTGTAATATAATTATTGTTATTGTCAGTCATCTGTTTTCTGTTGTCTGATGCATATTCACTTCCATAACCTGCGTGTTGCAACAAGATGTAACATTTTCAATATTGAAAGCTTTTCAACCTTTTTAAAAAAATATATATCATGTCAATGTCTTGCAAGAGCTGAAGTTGTGATTTTAAAGGCCTTTCACGTTGTTGATATATTATGTCAGTTTGTATTGACACACACTTTTTTCTGCTTATGTAACACATCTTTGGTGGCTGTGTTGTTTTCTGTTGACGTGGCTGATGAAGGAGATATGAATAAACTTGGGGGTGGGGGGTGGGGGGCTGCTTTTGTTTTAAGGAAGAAGTTTTCCTTTCTATACCCCTTCATCTTCTGTAGATAGGTGACTAGGTTGTGGAGGTCATTCTGATGTTCACTTTGTGCCTTTGCAAAGAAGCAAAAGCCTGTCACCTTTAAGTAATTGTTTCATGTTAAATAGTTACCTCAGTGGTCAGATCACTTACTTTCCTCAAATTAAGTTTAAGTAGCGTTGAGCGTGGTTACCAAGTGGATGGGTGACCGCTTGCGCGCCTTGGCTTCAGTGCAGTTCCCCCAGTTCCCCCAGCTGTTTATGGGTACCTGCCCTCTTTTAGGGTCAGGGGAAGGTAAAGCAGCGAGGGAGAGGAGATGGGCGCCGCCCTCAATATGCTGGCCCCTGGTGAAGTAGCTTATGGGAACAATTTTACCTTTTACCTTTAATGTTACATGTCGTTTAAGGCCCAGGCGAAGAGCTGTGTCAGTTACTGATATCACCACAGTACCAAGACTTATATCAAAATGATGTTGTTATACTTTACATACAATACATTGTCGAAAATGTCTTAATCCATGTCGAGCTCTTAGTATAGCAACATATTTCACTCCGTTTGAGGAGAAAACAATCCTTTAAAACCAGAACATTGCAGCCTGTATCGTGAGCTATTTCATTTTTCTTGGTTCCTCGGCTAGAGCTCCGAGGTTTAACAATGTCGAGATTTTGTGTACGAGACAATTTCTGCCCACCATGAAGGTAGCCGCATTCCGACTTCAGAGATGATGAGGCATTTGGAAACAGCCATAGCTGCAAACGTGTTCTCCAGTGTCTTGTTACAGTATCATAGTGATGATTTGTGGCCATGGTTTTGTTGTGAACTATAATTATGTATGTATATTGATGTGGCTGAGTGGTAAAGGTGTACTTTGTGAAGCAGCAGTCTCTTCTGGTGTCTGTGGTTCGACTCTTCAAGCAGAATGCCCTCATTCGCTGGCAGTTGGTATGATGTCGGTGTGAGTTACAGTCTTTCTTTTCCCCGTAATGTATGACTGAGTGTGAGGGTAAATACTGCTGTGTGTGCATGCGGAGAGAGAGAGAGAGAGAGAGAGAGAGAGAGAGAGAGAGAGAGAGAGAGAGAGAGAGAGAGAGGAGAGAGAGAGAGAGAGAGAGAGAGTGTTGAGAGAGGGGATTGGTAACTGTGGTGTGTGTGTATGTGTATGTGTGTGAGAGAGAGAGAGAGAGAGAGAGAGAGAAGAGAGAGAGAGAGAGAGAGAGAGAGTTTGTGTGGTGTGTTTGTGTGCGTGTGCATGTGTGTGTACATGCACATGCACACGCACACACCTACAGGCATTAAGTTTCTTATTTAACTGCTACGATCAGTTTCAGCACAACACGATGGTTTGCAGTTGTTGATAATTCAGACAATACTGATTTTATTTCAGAATTTAAAAATACTTGTTAGATATCTGCTCCGGATGAAAATGTTGGCAAAGTAATATCATGATTACTTATGCTATTAAACATTATCTTTTGAACGTCGTGTTTTCGTGTGGTTTTGTGGCAAGCCTTTGCGTAAACTTGTGCTTTTGTCAAAAACTGTTGTACATTCTTCAAGATAAAAAGAAATGTTTAAGTGTAAATCGTAACGCACGCTGAATCCTTTCGCACAGAAGTGATGCAGATATTTCAGTTGTGTATTGTTTCAAAGTTGTGAAATGTTAGTTGGAATGTTGTTGACGTTGGTGATGATATTCTCAATATCCCTGTACTGATGATGATAAGAATGATGATGATGTTGCTGTATTGATGATAGTGACGATTGTTCTAATACATTGGTGATAACAAAGAGATTTGTTGTATCAAAGATAATGACGATGATGTTGTAATGATAACATCAGTAGTAGTAATATTGCTTTAATGATGATGATGATGATGGTGATGATGATGATGATGGTGATGATAATAACACTGACGAAAGCAACAATGTTGATGATGGAAATACTACTACTACTAATAATGATGATGATAATGGTGACGATGATAGAACAAGAATGATGATAATGATGATGATGATGGCATACTGATATCAATTATATTGTGATAGCGATGATATTGCTGTATGAACGAAAATAGCAATATGTCAGTATAAATAAACACAATAGA